>JAHHFK020001920.1:0-86469 GCA_024533555.2 Aedes koreicus
AAATCGCAAAAACGTTGAAAATCGCCAAATCAACCGTGTATGATTGTGCTCAAACGTTTCAGGAAGCAAGATAGCTTGGATCGAGTGCCTCATGGTAAGCGTCGTAGTGGAACATTTTTTTTTTTTTTTTTTTTGGAGGTGTTGAGAACCGACAGATCAAACCCTGGACTATCAGATAATGAAATCGCACAAAAATACGTTGCTGCTCGCGGTACCGTTCGAAGAATTCGTTTGCGATCACGATATTGTTCTTATCGAGCTTCTAGCAACCCAAAAGAACGATGAAAGCAAAGTTTCATCACCAAAACTCGAGCTCAGAAATTGTACCAGCAGGTTTTGACGAAGTACCAAGGATGCCTGCTCATCGACGATGAAACCTACGTCAAAATGGATTTCGGACAGCTTTCTTGTCAAAAATTCTACATGGCGGCGGCACGAGGAGATGTTCCTGCAGAAGTTTAAGTTTGCTTTTATGGACAAATTTGCCAAAAAAAAAAAAAAAACTGATGATTTGGCAAGGGATATGCAGCTGCGTAGCATAGACCAAAGTGTTCGTGACGAATAAGACGATGGACTCGAAACTGTACAAGGAAGAATGCCTCAAAAACCGCGTACTACCTTTCATTAAAGCCCAAAAGGTCCCGTGAAGTTTTAGCCAGATTTGGCGAGTTGCCACTACAGCCGGGAAGTCATCCAGTGGTACCGCGATAATAACGTAGATTTCATCGATGAAAACATAAATCTACCCTACTGCCCGCATTTCCAGCCCATCGAGAGATTTTGGGCAATAATGAAGTGGAAGCTTAAGAAAAGTGGAAAAACGGCTTGAGACGCGACTCAGATGACCAAATTGTGGAACAAATGTGCCAAGGAAGTTGACTCCGGAGGTGTGCAGCGTTTGATGGGAGGAATAAAGAAGAAAGTGCGAATTTTCATTAGAAACGAAGAGAAATGATTTGTTTTGATATTTTTTCCTTCAAGTACAGTGAATCACCTTTGTTTTGATTTATTTAACTTATTTGTACGTCAATCCGTTACCGAGATACCAATGATTTCATTATTCCGGATTCTAAATGGACATAGCTTTAGGTACCTAGATTTAAGACGACACAATTGAAAATTATCAGTATCACAATCGACCGGACTCTATCGTTCAAGCAACATTGAAATTTAGTAAAAACTACAACTGATTCAAAGCTGCGAATCATGCAAATGATCGGTGCCAACATTTTGCCGTGGGCAGCGCGATTCTTAGGTGTGCATCGGGCTCGGGCTTAAAAAGTTTCGTGTCCCTCTTCGGGCTTGGGTTTTTTGGGGAGGGAAAAAGTCTGGGATTTTCCCACTCGTCCCCTTTTTTACCCCTGGGTTCCAGGAATTCGATCTCCTAGTACTACTATTTCGGGGGGGGGGTAGGTTGTCTCCCTCCGGTGGGTCTCCTCCTGGGACACTGCATTAAATTAGTATTAGCAAAATGGAAAGATAACTTAGAGAGTAAACAAACAATTTTTGCTGTTTTTTTTGATCTGAAATGCACTTTTGAAACAATTTCTAGGCCCTTGTTGTTGAAAGCATTAAAGCGCTTTGGAATTTCGAGTACTGCATACAAATGGTTTGAAAGCTATTTGTCTGACAGAACTCAAAGGACTGTTTTTAATGATTCTGTTTCCAGTCCCGTGGGGAATAACCTTGGTGTACCCCAGGGAAGTGTATTAGGGCTCCTTTTGTTTATTATGTATATTAATGACATGCGACGTGTTTTACGATTTTGTGACATTAATCTGTTTGCAGATGACACTGCGTTGTTCATTGCAGCTAAGGATTCAAATGAAGCCGTTTTTCATTTGAACGAAGATTTGCGTTTTCTAAGTAGATGGTTGAAATGTAAGCAATTGAAATTTAATATAAGCAAAACTAAATTTATGGTAATTTCACAAAATCGAGTAAATGAGAATGTCTCAGTTACGATTGATGGTGAGACAATTGATCGCGTTCGGGAGATTAAATATCTTGGCGTGATTATTGATGACAAGCTAAAGTTCAACGCTCATATTGACAATGTCATCAAGAAAATTTCCAAGAAGTATGGAATTCTATGCCGATTGAAGAACGATTTAACTACATCCAGTAAAATACAGCTATACAAATCAATCATCTCTCCTCATTTGGACTTTTGCCCTTCCATTTTATTCTTGGCCAACCAAACACAAATATTGAGGTTACAGCGTTTGCAGAATAAAATAATGCGTTTGATTTTAAGATGTAACAGATTCACTTCCTCGACTTTTATGTTAGACGCTTTACAATGGCTATCAGTGAAGCAAAGAATTGTGTATTTAACTATGGTGTTCATTTTTAAAGTAGTTAATGGTTTGCTGCCTCGATATTTGTGTGATCGAATTGAAAGAGGAAGTGATATTCATAGGTATAATACTAGAAACGCGGATGAAATAAGAACACCGAATTTCTTGACATGTGCTTCACTAAACTCATTATATTTTAAAGGAATAAATGTTTTCAATTCGATGCCAAGACACATTAAATGTGCACCAACACTTTCAGAATTTAAAAGACTATGTATTTCACACGTTAAAACTGTATTCTGAGCAGCAAGCGATTTTTTTTCAAATATTTGTGAAGATTGTACCTGACGATGTTTTACTATTATAAAACGGATTATTTTGTGCAGACCATTTCTTGTACATTTATGTTGCTTTTTTTTGTAAAAATGAAGAATGTATCTGACGAAGTTCCTTACACACGGATTATAATGAGTTGGCTATTTTATTTTTATTTTTGTTGTGTTAGTTTAAAAAAAAAATAAATAAAGAAAGTAGTCTACAATTGTTTGAGCCTCGCGCGCGGTATACAGATATGATGGACTTCTTTTTGAATTCGTTAAAAAAAAGTGGCCTTTGATGCTTTAGATGGTACTATGAAATAGTAGCGAGTTGTCTGGCTGAATGTCGGGGAATTCTAGAAGGCAGAAGAATTGTAGATTTTCAAATGTTCATTTTACCGTGTGGGGGATAATGTTTGCCCGGGGAAAAAAAAGGTTCCGGTTTCAGAGGTGCTACATTGCCTTGGTCTTTTTGTGTATTATCTTTTTCGTTTAGTGGGCGGGGGGGGAGGATATAGGTTGGGGGGGGGGGGGGGGGGTTGTTTTTGTTGGGGCGGGGAAAAAAGGGGGGGGGGGGGGGGGGGGCGGGGGAAGAAAGGGGGGGGGGGGGGGGGGGCGGGTTGTGGGTTTCAAAGGGCTTAATTTTGTGTTGTTTGTGTGGATGTAGGAAAAGATATGGGAAAATTATATAAAGACTGTATTCGATGGAATTTGGACACACGCAATTGTTCGTAACTTTTTAGCGTGTGGGTAAAAATTATTGAAATTTTAACTGAATTTATTTCATTGTGTTGTGTCAATTGGGTAATGAGTTTCCTGAAAATCGGTCGACAGGTGATGGCTTCGAATGAAGAAATAGTGCGCCAACAAATTTTGGGCACTCACTTCGAAAACCCAAACGCTTCTCATCGATGGATCGGAAAACAGCTCGTAATCGCACATTCAACCGTATCTCATGTGATCAAAACGTTCAAGGACCGTAAGACAACCAAGCGGAAAAATGGTAGTGGCAAAAAACGTGGAACATCAAATCCGGAGAAGGCCAGGATGGTATTGAACCAATTTAAGCGTTATCCCAACATTTCAATCAGGGATGTTGCGAAAAAGGCGAAAGTTTCAGTTTGTTTTGTGCAGAAAACAATGAAACGTTCTGGATTACAAGTTTACAAGGTCCAGAAGGCACCGAACCGGAGCGATAAACAGAACTCGGTGGCCAAAATTCGTTCAAGAAAACTGTACAGGGAGTGGCTCACAAAACCGTTCTGCATTGTGATGGACGATGAGACCTACATTAAAGCCGAAACCAAACAAATGCCAGAACAGAAACACTACGTCGCCACCTCTAAGTTGGCCGTTCCGGAGAGTGTACGGAAGAAGAAACCGTCGAAATTCGCCAAAAAAATCCTTGTCTAGCAAGCGATCTGCGGATGTGGCAAAATAAGTCAGCCCTTCATCGCCTCTGGGACCGTCAACGGACAAATCTACAAGGACGAATGCCTCCAAAAACGACTTCTGCCCTTCTTGAGATCTCACGATGGCCCGACACTGTTTTGGCCGGATTTGGCATCTTGCCACTATGCCCGGCCCGTCTTAGACTGGTACAAAGATAATAATGTAGTTTTTGTACCAAAAGACGTCAACCCTCCAAACACTCCGGAACTTCGCCCAATTGAAAAATGTTGGGCAATCATGAAGGCAAAGCTCGTTAAAACTCCAAAACTGATAGAAAATGAACTTGAGCTAAAGAAAGTGTGGCTAAAAGTAAGTAAGCAAGTCGGTCTTATCATTGCCCAAAATTTGATGAAAGGGTTCAAGGCAAAGGTGCGGGAATTCGGGTTGGGATAAGAGGTTCAATAAACCAATGATGTCAAAACTTAACCATTTAGTAGTACTTAATTTCCAGAAAGTTTGAAAAGAATCGGGCTGAAGGAAAAATTTTGGTGACCTATTTTGTGTGTACAAATGTCATCGAATACAGTCTTTATTTCATGTAAATGTTAGTTCGATAACGCTCGAATCTAGTCTGTTATATGAGAGATTGCAAACAATTTCGATGTTTACGCATACTTTGGCTTGGAATTAAATGAGGAGAAATTTTAGGTGCTTGTTAAAACTCATTGTTTTTTCTGTGTTTATTCATGAGTATCTATAGGTTCACTGTGTTCATCTCACCAGTCGGAATACAGTGAACACATTTTCATTTGAATTTGAACGAACAAATTGCCTTTGAGTTTTTCTGATGATGTTGATGATGATGCTTCTTTCAAAAAATATTGACGGTTGTTTGCAAGTCAAAATACAAACTTTTGTTTTCTCAGTTGCTGTTTATATATAACGGCAAGCGTCGAACATTTGGAAAGAACATGGCGGCAGAGAGATCTTATTTTCTTATCAATATTATTCTTCCCTTTGAAATTGAACTAATATTTACTACTTCAGCATGGGAAAACATTCATCATAAATTGGCCTCCGGCACCAACACATTTGCCATCATACGAATGGAATCTGTTTGCCTATCCAAACAATACCGCCAAGCTAAAGTCAAAGCCCTCCCTCGACCCGAAATTGCACCACATCCTGTACACCAGCTTTATTACGAACCACTTCAGCATACAAAGGGATAACTTCAGCAGCTTCAACGAAAGCTAATGATCCTCCTGTTTCCGAAAAGTTTTCTCAGGTTCAGGCTCTGGATGTAAGATTTCTCGGTAGGGCTTAAGAAAGACGAATATTCCCAATTTAGCAGCAAATTTTGCTCTGAAACAAAACAGCAGAAAGTTCCCCATGCAGTCCTCCCGCGATGAGAACTATCATCAGTTAGGAACTCGTTCAGCGTCCGTTGCTCATTCATTGCGAATGTTGCAGCTGGCCAAAGTTCTTCCAACTAACTTGTAATGCATGAAGCATTTGGTGTTCTTTTCGCGGGAAATAATGATTGAGTTTTCCATCACCGCCGCTACTGATAGCGGATGGAGGAGCAAACCATTCCTATGCATTGCACGTGATTCTACTCGCGATTCTGAGTCTCCTATTAATTAATGAAGATGTGAGAGTTCATCCGAGCTAGCAACATAAATCCGACTTGATGATGTAATAAATCACGACCGACGCTCTGGTCGGTCTGGCCGGGAATTAAAAATTAATGAAAAGGAGCACTGCAATGCACGGACACACCGATGATGGCTGCTGAACGAAGCGTTGGAATGAATTTGGATGAGATCGTTTGCGTCAGAAGCGTCAGAAGTCAGCTAGGGCCTAATAACTGAATCCTTATTACGTCACTGAAATGCTGCACAGTCCACTTCAGGGACAAAATATTACGCCACTCGTTTTGAATAAATATTTCGTAAAACAGTAAGGTCGCCGTAGCGGCAGTTACGTTTCTTCAATGGCTCCCCTTTCATCTCATTCTAAAACAAAAATCACGCACAATTTTTCGATTCCAATCACGTCGCATGCCGCAGGCTGTTGTCAAGTTGATGTGGGGTTCTATAGTTCAACAGAAACTGTGAGCGACCGGAGCCAAAATTATATCTAAACAAGAGACAATTTCACAAGATTAGGTAATCATATCTTGCTTGAGTGTGTTGAAAAAGACCTGTCGTCGCGGGCTCTTCATGTTTTCTAAGAAGAAGTATCTTCTAATTAACAGGTGATTTTTTGTGCCTAGGACCTGATCGGTTGATTGACTCAGGTTTCAGGACGAAAAAAAAAACACAAATGCTTTAACTTTATAATAACGATGACACTTGACGGGAGATTTTCCCATGCTGATGACAGACAATTTATTCGGTGGTAACAAGTTAATCGATGGGAGAGTTCCCTGCCTGACGAGATACGTTTTCCCCGGTGGCTTGTCTTCGCGAAGCAATGTTTCCGTCGTTCTCGACAACTTTCGAAGGAAACATGTTTTCAAGAGGTTCTAAGAGCAGACAAGCCCTTGAAATGATTAGCTTTGCTTCTACATTTTGGAGCGTTTTCTTCTTCTAGGATTGTTATGCTTCTGGTGGGAGCGTTCGGCTGGGTTCCATCTCTCGATATCTGCGTCGGGTTTTGTCGAAGGATTTAAGTTAAAATTTTGTTAAACCGTAAAGTAGATGCTCATAAAACTCGGCTTTTACCGTGAATAAAGTTTACCGCCGTAGGATGTCTATCACCCATTTTACCTTTTTCTTTATGACAGCTTTGTACAACTTAATTTAAGCAGCTTTGATGGCAGTTCAGCTGATGCTGTTTCAGCTCGGTTGGACCACATTGCTTTGCTGTGTGGAGAGAATTTCCGGTCTGGGTTAGTTTAGAATTTTCGTCAAATGTAGCGCTTAGATCTTAGATGCCAGGCACACACAATTTTAAGCATCAGAATATTATTTTCGTCGAATGCAGTTAGGTGTACCGTTTGTACCATAAAACGCTTTGTTGACCAAGATGGGCGAAATTGCCTTTTTCTGAATCAAGCGGATTTCTCAAGATATGATTGCAAAATCTGCAATTGCATTTTTTGCCACCATTTCAACTATTGAGTGTAGACAGCAATTAGTTGGATATCAAGGCACAACGGGATCAAGAGCAATGATAAGCCAAAAAAGTTGGTTCTATTTTCTATTTGCTGAAGGAAGTGCTATTGCTACCTAACGCTGCAACAAATTTTAAACAGCACTTTTCAGTGCCAAATACTACCCTCAATTTTTAGATTTCTTCTTATTCCTTGTTTAGGCCCTTCGAGTTACCGCGCTTGGTTATCGCAATGGAAAAATCCTCTTCAGGTTTTCGGATTCTTATAGTTATCTGCTTGGAAGTCGATTTGGAGTAATTTCTTCTGCCACTATGGCAAATAAACGTAAACGCAAAGGGCAATCTATTGATTCGCCTTCAAATCAAATTAATGTGAGTAATATCGATCTGCGCATCTAAAATGTGTCGGTCTAAAAAGACAAAATGTGGACTTTTTGACTGAGCATAACAACATACTATGGTTCTGCGACAATTGCGTTGATCAGCTGGATTACAGGGTGCGGCAGAAAATAATGCGAAAATGTTCAAACTTGAGTATTCGGTTAATTCATGTAGCTAGTGACTAATTTCTGTCGAAAGTGTATTTGTTTATGTTTACTTTCAAGTGCTGCATCCAAATATTCTATTTGTTTTATTGCAAATTCGTCAAAATATTCGCGAAAGAAGTGATCACCAGTTTGTTGCTCGCCCAGAAGAAGCCGAAAGAGATTGCCAAGGTGGTAGGATGCCATTTGGCAACAGTTTACCGCATAAAAAAGTCCCTGCAAGATAGTCCTAAGCAGCGGAAGCCAGGAAGCGGACGTCCGCGCTTTGCACGCACGCCGAACGTGATCAAATCGATCCGTGCAAAAATTACTCGCAATCCGGTGCGTTCCATAAGAAAATATGCAAAGGAATCCAATATTTCGGACAAATTCATCCGGAGAGTCATCAAAGAAGACCTGCAGGCATCTTCCAGAGCCAGAGTGAAACGCCACTTGATTACGGACCGGGTCAAGGAACTACGAGTGACTTGTTCCAAGAGATTGCTTTCCTTGTTGAAGAAGGAAAAAAGGATAATCCTGTTCTCCGACTCCGAGCTTTTCAGCATCGATGCTGTGGCGAACAGCCGCACGGACCGGTTCATTTCACCGCAGAAAATGGAGAACGTTCCGGAAAAAGTGAAATTCAAATTTCAAACCAAACATCCTGCTGGTGTCATGATGTTTGGCTTGGTGGCGTCCAACGGTTTGAAAATGCCGGCTGTTTTCATTGATGCTGGAGTTAAAATCAATAACGAAGTGTATATCGGTATTTTAAATGACCAAGTGCTTCCCTGGGTAAAGGCCAACTTCTTCGAGGACCAAAACTTTGTCTTACAGCAGGATGGAGCGCCGTGTCACAGTCCAATCGAACCCAACAATGGTTGAACGATAACATGAAGTTTTGGCCGAAGGATTTGTGGCCCCCTAGCAGTCCAGATCTTAATCCGTTGGATTATTCGATTTGGGCATATGTTGAAGCACGAGCCTGCAAAACATCACACCCTAGTGTGAAAACCCTGAAGTCAACCATAACACGCACATGGCAGTCAATGTCGGAGGACTACGTCCGAAAGGCATGCTCTGGCTTCCGGCGTCGGCTCGAGGATGTTATTAATAAAAATGGAGGACACATTGAATAAATTTGTTTAAAAGGACTTCATAAAGATAACTGCACTCGAAAATGTTGATATTATTGCTTGAATTCGTTGAAAATGGGATTTGAAAGAAATAGAACAAATTTTCGCATTATTTTCTGCCGCACCCTGTATATTAAGAAGCACCCAATGAAGTCAACGCAGGATATAATAGCAGCGGTATCAGATGCTTTCCGCGAGTCATTTGATGAACTGAAGGTTGGGCTGCAGGAAACCAAACAGCTCACTAAATCATTGGTCGACAAGCGGCAGTTTAACGATTCTCCTGGTCTAGAGCGACCTCGTACTGCATGGACAAGTATTAAACGACCCCATGAGACCATTACAAAAGACACACCGAAAACTCGTCCTTATTTTAAGCTCGTATGTGGTACCAAATCTGTTGAAAACGAGTGCTTTTCAATAGCAACTGTTGCAAAACTGCCTGAGAAATTCTGAATGTATCTGTCCAGATTTGCTCGTCATGTCAGAGACGAGGATATTTCCAATCTGGTGAAAAACTGCTTACAAACACAACAGCCCATCGATGTTCGAAAGCTCGTCCGTAAAGATGCCGATTTGAACCAGTTTGCTTTCATATCGTTTAAAATCGGAATCGGACAAGGAGTTGAAAGATAAAGCACTGGATCCTTCAGTATGGCCGAAGGGGATATTCTTCAGGGAATTTGAAAACCTACAAACAGAGCGGGATTTTTGGGGACCCGCGAAAATGCCAAGAATCGACACTGGGACACCCTCGGTGATTATCTCATCTTTAGAAACGCAATGAATACAACTAGCTACCACTATTGTTTGCAGCTAACGGAACGCGCATCAAACAGCATTTTGGATACCCCTGAGCCACCCGTCACAGTCGAGCATTACAGTTCATTATCTCCAGCCGCTAGTTCCTGCCATCCAAGTCGTTCCGTTCCTGTGATCGGGAATGGTTAGGGGGCTATCCAACTTGCTTGATCAGGCCAGTACAATACAATCAGAGCATTTACGAATCCTGAAATCCATGCCATTTTCAGCGCTACTACCTCAAATGTTCGAGACACTGACGAAAGTTGCATCCAAACGCCAATTGCGGAAGCATTTCGCTTCGATGTAATTGAGCCCATTGTCAACGCCAGCGATACTCGCGTGTCATCCATTCCATCTCGTCATCGTTCTAAAACTGCATCAGGATTACACCCCTTGGACAGCAATAATATCGGCCCATGCTCTTCAACGGAAGGTATCCCAACAAACATCGGTGTTGAATTAGACCTTGTTCAAGCCAATTTGGAGAAGCTATTCAGCTGTTACTTCTAGAATAGCTGAATAGCTTCTCCAAATTTGTTTGAACAGGCTCTAATTCAACACCGATGTTTGTTGGGATATTGAACATGTATTATCAGAATGTTGGAGGGTTGAATTCGTGTCTCGACGACTACTTGCTGGCTAGTTCAGACTGCAGTTATGATATTCTTGCGTTCTCTGAAACCTGGCTTACTCAAAATACTACCTCGACTCAAGTTCTAGACCGCCAATACAAAGTTTTCCGTTGTGATCGTGGTCCGCACAACAGCAACAAAAACTAGAGGAGGTGGTGTCCTCCAAGCTGTTCGGCGAGGTATTAGAACACACTTGATCGATGAGACAGTTATGGCTAGCGATTGAACTCGCTGACCGTAACCTTTACTTGTGTGTAATTTATATTCCTCCTGATAGAACACGCGACAGCTCACTGGTCGAAACTCATTCGCAATCACTTTCATCAATTGTGGATAGAGCATCATCAACTGACGATATTGTGATCGTTGGCGATTTCAACTTGCCTGGAATTTGTTGGCGTTCTTCTAATAATGGATTCCTACATCCTGATGCTGCTCATTCGACATTCAACCAGTTCACCGCTAGTATTCTCGATTACTACAGCACTGCCACGCTTCGTCAGATCAATCATATCGTTAACGAGAACGGTAGAAGCCTCGATTTATGTTTCGTCAGCTCCTGTGACACTGCCACATCTATATTGTTAGCTCCGGTGCCGCTGGTAAAAGTTGTTCCTCACCACCCACCTTTACATCTCAGTATCGAGAAAGGGAATGTAGTATCGAGAAAGGGATAGTGACAACCCTGTACGGGTACTTTACGACTTTATAAACTATGATAGCATCATTCCCTTTTTTGAATCGTTGGATTGGGACATTTTTGGCGGAGTCGTTGAAAAACACTGCAGCGGAGACATTTTCGCATATTCTTTCGTATGCGATAGATCAACATGTTCCCAAGAAGACTATATTTGTAGGCCGTTTTCCTTGGCAGACTGCTGAGCTTCGTAAACTGAAAAGTCAAAAGAAATCCGCTCTGAGAAGGTATTCGAAGAATAAAACTGTACTGCTGCGGAACCATTACATAAGATTGAACAAGATCTATAAAAGCGGCATACAACGAAGGCTCAAATCCCATCCTTAATCCTTTTGGAATTATGTTAAACAGCAGCGTAAAGAGTATGGTCCTCCTTCGTCAATGAAGTGGAATGGCACGGTGACCTCCGAGCCTCAAGTCATATGCGTCCTGTTTGCCTCAAAATTTTCTCGCATTTTCTCTAACGATTGGCTTACTGATAGACAGATAACATCGGCATCTAGTAACACTCAATCTTCAGGCTTAGTTATGCCCAATATCACCGTTGATGATGATTTCATTTTAGCAGCAGCACGTAAACTGAAACCGTCAACGTGCTTAGGACCCGATGGAATTCCGTCCCTCTTTTTGAAAAACTGCATTAACAGCTTGCTCATCCCTCTAAAAAGATTTTCAACCACTCGCTTTCGGACGGAGTGTTTCCTCTCTGAGCATGAGCATGAGCATGAGCATGAGCATGATTGACCGCCCACGGATGCAATTCCGTTATTGCCAGATCAGCAGTATTTGCACAAAGAACCAACAGATGATGTTTGGGACAAACATACATCTTCAATGTGTAAAAACTGGTGACCCATTATAAAGCAATACCGGCGCCGGCCGTGCCCGAATGCTGGTCAAGTAGGTAATAGGAAGGAACGTGTTGACGTGATACTCGCTTTGAAGGAAGCCGAGAAATCCTCTGCACTTCCACGAGAAATCACTGGGATGTTGGATAGTTTGGGAAGGGTTAGCAGCAGGGTTCGTTTGGTTAACGATACGCTGAAAGTACATACCTACACCATCCGCCAAAAGCAATAGACCGCTCAAATGTGACTGAAAATAGACAAACATAACGAAAAACAAAGCAAAAAAAAATAGACAAAATAAAACAGGATATTAGATATTGTCTTCAAAATATGGTACAGATAAATTATTTGTTGCTTTGCAAACCAGCTCTCCTCGATGTCCTAGATGGCCAAGTCCTGCTGGACCCGCAGCTGCTGCCGTCGGCACTCGTCCACATCAACTCGATCGTCGCCGACGTGTCGGAAACCTTCCGTTAGGAACATGATATCTATTTCTATTACACTCTTCTTGCACCGATTAATTTACAAACTAAGCCTGCACACCGAATCAAAATTCACTTTGGCACGGTTGTGGTATTTTCCTCTAAAATCTAGTTCTAGATATTGGCGCTTGGTTGCAGGAAACAGACTCAATAAGAAAAATAAACTCACTTATGACCTCTAACTTTAAACGGTTGCTAAACAATACACACTATCTTCCCCCACAATACCCGCGATCGACGACACTTAGGACCTGAGCTCGCTTGAGGAAAAATCACTAACACACAACAGCGCAATTGATTGTATGCAGTTTTTTGAATCCCGCGACACGTAACACTCTTCTAACTTCAGCTCACCGGAACCAATTGCACACGCACACTAGTAATCCGCGACGCGCGACGAGGTGCTACTGCCGCAGACGTCGTGCCAGATGATACCGTGTTGTTGTTGTTGCCGCTGATGCGATGCAAACTACTGCCAACACACACAACCACCTACCTCTCTATCTTTACGTTCTGATGAATCGCTTGGGGTGGGTGAATAAAAAAAAAAAAATCCAATCCACCAAACTCACACCAACACCACTGCGCTTCTCCCAAAAAGTGCGAACGCGAGCGACAGACAGAGAGAGAGTTCAGCGCGAGAGGGAGAGGTTGAGCGAAAAAAATTTCAGCAAGAATACTCCTCTTCACTGCCAATGGAGGCTGAGAACCAAGCAAAAAAATATGTTTTCAACACTTTTCCAAACTTTTCACCGACGGAAAATATCACTTCCACAACGTACGCGATTTCTACTAGCCTGGAGAACACTTTTCAGGCGCTTTCGAATGCGATTTCACCCGCACAGTAAGGACTTTTTCGCGAGCACAGGGTCGACGTGTTTCCTTCCTCCAGCTTCCGGATGGCCTGCTCGACGGAGTGTTTCCTCTCTGCTGGAAAAATGCGTTCATGCTTCCAGTGCATAAAAAAGGCGATAGGAAAGATGTAGACAATTATCGTGGAATATCCTTATCATGCGCCGTTTCCAAACTCTTCGAGATAGTTGTGATAGACCGACTGTTCTTCCATTGCTAGCAACACCTGAGCCCAGATCAGCATGGTTTTTTTCCCAGTCGTTCAACTACGTCAAACCTAATGTGTCTCACTTCTTATGTGACGGATAGTATGCTTGATCGAGCACAAACGGACGTACTCTAGTTGGACCTATCTGCAGCATTCGACAAGGTTAACCACCAAATTGCTGTGGCGAAGCTTGAAAGGTTTGGAATGCATGGAACAGTTTTAAATTGGCTCCAATCTTATTTGATTGGTCGTCACTCTCAAGTAGTCATTAGTGAATCCACCTCAGCATCATCTCCAAACACGTCAGGAATTCCACAAGGCAGTTATCTCCGACCACTCATCTTTCTTCTTGACTTCAACGACGTGAACGCAGTTCTGGCTGGACCGAGACTTTCTTTCGCGGACGACTTCAAGCTTTACCTCAATATTCGCTCAGACGCTGACGCGCATTTTCTGCAACTACAGTAGGACTCCTTCGCTGATTGGTGGATAATCCTGAAAAATGCTCGACTAAAACGTTTTCTCGATTGAAGAATCCAATAGTCCACAACTATTCCTTCGTTGGAGTTGTTTTGGAAAGAGTGGATCAGATCAAGGACCTGGGAGTTATTCTTGACTCCCAATTGACGTACAAGCAACACGTGTCATTTATAGTGAACAAAGCCTCGAAAAACCTCGAAAAAAGGGTTTATTTTCCGACTAACTAAAGGGTTCGCCGACATTTACTGCTTATAGGCGTTCTACTGTGCGTTGGTTCGTTCGACTTTGGAATACTGTTCAACTGTTTGGAGCCCTCACTACCAAAATGGAATCGAAAGAATTGAATCAGTTCAACGGCGATTTACTCGATTCGCACTACGACGGTTGCCATGGAATGATCGACTTCGTCTGCCAATCAGGCTAGATACTCTAAGTACACGAAGGAATGTTGCGAAGGCACTTATAATTTCCGACATTTTGCAGAATCCAGTGGATTGCCCCGAAATTCGAGGTCAACTATTTGTTTTCGTCCGACCTAGAGCCTTGCGGAACAATCACCTGATGCAACCAATACATCGCCGCACTAATTACGGACAAAACAGCGCCATTACTGGCCAACAAAGGATTTTTAATCGGGTGACAACGGAATTTGATTTCAACATCTCACGTGATACGCTTCGGACTAAGGCCTGTACTCGAAAAAAATGCACCTCTTTTATCCGTGTTTAACTTTTTTGCCCGTGGGTTAAAATTGATTAAAATCTAGGTATAACTAATTTGGAGTGAATTGTTTACATGTGCAAAATTTCATAACATCGGTTCAGTGGTTCAGCCGTCATGGAAAATCCGACTGCGACCATGAGATGGATCGGAAGACAACTGGGAATCACCGATACAACTGTGTCTCGGGTGGTAAAATCGTTTAAGGAGTCCCAGACGACCGAGCGGCGGGCTGAAAGTGGAAGAAAATCGAAGACAGCTGACCCTGTGAAGGCCCGGAAGGTGTTGGATTATTTCAAGTGTAATCCGAACCTTTCGATTCGCGACGTGGCTTTGAAGGCAAAGTGTTCCGCCTGGTTCGTTCAGCAAACCATGAAACGAGCTGGGCACCGACCCGGCGTGATCAAAAAAACACGGCGGCCAAATCCCGCGCAAGGAAGCTGTATCGAGAGTGGTTAACGAAACCGATGTGTGTGATTATGGATGACGAAACCTTCATCAAGGCAGACTCAAAGCAGATACCGGGGCTGGAGTTCTACGTTGCCAAATCACGGTTTGATGTTCCGGAAGACATAAGAAAGACGAAAGTGAACAAATTCGCCAAAACATACTTGCTCTGGCAGGCCATATGCCAATGCGGTAAACTGAGTAAACCGTACATCACAACGGGTACCATCAACAGCGAAATTTACCGCACCGAGTGCCTCCAGAAGCGTCTGTTACCCTTCCTGCGGTCCCACGGAGGCGAGATATTATTTTGGCCGGACCTGGCATCACGTTGGATCGACGTTGGATTGATACAGAGACAATAACGTTGTTTTTGTACCAAAAACCGCCAACCCCCCAAATTCACCAGAGATTCGTCCGGTGGAAAGATTTTGGGCAATAATGAAAGCCAAAGCTCGAAAATCGTCCAAGGTGTTTAAAAACGAGCTGAAGTTGAAGAAAGAATGGATGAAAGTGACCAAAAAGGTCGGCTCCACCATTGCACAAAATGAGGGGTCTTAAGGGAAAGGTGCGGGCTTTCAGCGATGGAAAAGAAATTGAATAAAGTAATTATGCCGAAACATAATCCATATGTATTTGTTTATTCCCTGAAAGTTTCAAGAAAATCCGACTTAAAATAAATGTTTGGCGTACACTTTTGTCTGGTGCATTTTTTTCGAGTGCAGGCCTTAGATTTTTTAATGTATTTAGATAAGCTGTTAATGTGTTATTTTTACATTTATTTCTAATGTTATTTTTGAGATCAACAACACATCATTGGGGCATATAAGCCTGTTGATGTACAGTATTAAATAGATAAATAAATATATATAAAAAAAAGCTGATTGGGATCAATATTTAACATTTATGGAACACAACTTTGATCCTAATGTTCGATTGCAAACATGAAATGAAATTGATAATGCTCTTGAATCTCTGGCTTTCTCAATAAGTAGAGCAAGAGTTGCTTCAGCGCCAAAATGCAAGGTAAAATTCAATTCAGTTATAATTGATGACGATCTTCAGCTCTTGATTCGTCTGAAAAATGTACGTAGGTGTCAATATCAAAGAACACGTGATCTCGCTGCGAAAGTCATATGGCGGAATTTGCGAAAACAAATCAAAAAACGCTTCTCTGCCCTGAGGAACAAACATTTTGGAAATAATGTGTCAGAATTAGATCCAAGATCCAAACTTTTCTGGAAACTCTTTAAAATCTTGAAAAAAAACCTCAAAAGCCTATAACTTAAGGAAGGTGATAAAATTTTGCTCACAAATGCGAAAAAAAACTCAAAAACTTGTTAAGCAGTTCGAGAGCTCCCATAATTTCAGTTTGGGTCTGACAAGTCCTATTGAGGTTCCAGGGAGTATCTGAATATTTTCTCTCAAGAAAATACTTTTGATGATTCTTGGGGAACTGATTTGGATGAAGTGAAAACTAAAAAATTTTAAAATATGAAAGCACCAGGTGATGATGGAATTTTCTATATCCTCATCAAAAAACTCCCTGAGAGTACTTTGTCTTTCTTGGTAAAACTATTTAACAGATGTTTTCATTAGGCATACTTTCCAGATAAATGGAAAAATGCAAAAGTCGTACCTATCTTGAAGCCAGACAAAAATCCGGCTGAAGCTTCTAGCTACCGACCAATCAGTTTGCTTTCTTCAATAAGTAAGCTTTTTGAAAAAAATTTTTTTGAATAGAACGATGCTTCACATCCATACAAACTCAATTTTGCTGATAAATAGTTTGGATTCCGCCATGGGCATTCAACTACGCATCAACTTTTGAGAGTTACAAATTTAATTCGTTCAAACAAAGCTGAAGGCTGCTCCACTGGAGTTGCTCTTCTAGACATAGAAAAAGCATTCGACAGTGTTTGGCATGAAGGTTTGATTGCGAAATTGAAAAAGTTCAATTTTCCGCTTTATATCATGAAATTAGTTCCAAACTACTTAACTAATAGAACTTTGCAAGTAAAATATAAGAATTCTAAATCTGATCAATTGCCTGTTAGAGCTGGTGTTCCTCAAGGTAGCATTCTTGGGCCAATATTTTATAACATTTTCACTTCAGATCTCCCTGATTTTCCTCAGGGCTGTCAAAAATCTTGCTTTGTTGATGACACAGGCATTTCCGCTAAAGGAAAAAGTCTTCGTGTTGTATCCAGGAGGCTACAAAAAAGCTTGGACATTTTTACAGATTATTTTCAAAAATGGAAGATTTCTCCTAATGCTTCCAAAACTCAACTTATAATATTCCCACACAAGCCAAGAGCTGCATTTTTGAAACCAAGTAATAGTCATATGGTCACTATGAACGGAGTTCCAATTTCTTGGTCAAATCAAGTAAAATATCTTGGACTGATACTTGATCAAAAATTAACTTTTAAAGATCACATTGAGGGCATTCAAGCCAAATGTAATAAATATATAAAATGTTTATATCCTCTTATAAACAGAAAATCCAAACTTTGTTTGAAGAACAAACTTCTAATATTCAAACAAATCTTTAGACCGGCCATGCTTTATGCTGTGCCAATATGGTCTAGTATTTGTGCTACTGGGAAAGAAAGCACTTCAAAGGCTTCAGAACAAAGTTCTGAAAATGATTTTGAAGCTGCCACCCTGGTTCAGTACTATTGAATTACATATAATTTCAAACGTTGAGACTCTAGAAGAAATTTCCAACAAAATAATTAACAATTTTAGACAAAAATCATTGCAATCTTCTATTGCAATGATCAGTTCTCTCTAAAGATAAGAACTAGTTTTAAGAAATCAACTGTTATTCTTACACGCAGGCAAAAAAAAAACTTGTTAAAAATACATACAGGGTCGTAATTGACAAGGTAAAAATAATACCCGAGTAACAATTCTTCATGATTTAATGTTGAGTATTTAAGCTTCTATATAACAAAATCTAGTCGTATAAAAGTATTTTCAACCGTTATAAAACTTGTGTGTTGCTTTGGATGTTAACACAATTTGATATAAATCATAGCATATAAGGTTGAAATGTTAATTACTTAGCAGGAGCACCTACACACTAAGAAATTATGAATTTTACACGAGACGTAATTCATGTTTGTAAAAAGTCGGGGAACGTAAAGAAAGATTTCGTGTAAAATTATGTCTCCTGAAACTGGCACATACGCAATGCGACAAAAGATGTGTTTGATTGACTTTACTTTCTCTTCTTTTTCAACTCATTCTTATGTACTAAAGGACGCTTGCATGTGCCGGTCTCAGGGGACAGACATTTACATGACATTTTGGTAGTGTGTAGGATAATATATGAATGTAAAATAATGTAAAACTTGGAATAAATAAGGAGCTAAAAAATGATAAGCCAAATTCTCTTGCTAATCGTGGTATGGAAGAGCAGTGGAGCTGGTAAAGCGAGACGCCCCGGCCACCGATCATGGAATGGTTAAACAGGCCTTAAGCTACACCCGAGTAACACAATGCTGTCACAAGAAGTTTACTTAAATAAACCTTGTAAGTTTATATTGGATATATTCACGCTCATTCTATTGGTTACTTCGTTGCCTTGAAACTCTAGTATCAATGAGGAGTTAACTTTAACGCCCAATACAAATTTCATTGCTCACTTCAGTTCTTGCGATACGATGCACCTTCACAGTTACTGATAAATACCAATTCACCATTAATTCACAGCGAATGCAAAGGGAGCAGCTTGATCATTGCCTTGCATAAGCACTCACCATCATCACTATGAATCGTTGAGTGTGGTAAACAGTGGTTGCTCTTTAACACATCATCTGAATCAGTGGCAGTGCTAGGGAGCAAAATGACAAATATGTCCCACGTAATACAGAAGCACCGGATGCCTTTGGCTGGCTGTCGTCCTCGTCGTTCTTCACGGGAAACTCTGGAATTTATCAGCTCACTCACTTTGAGACTCTTACGTTCGTTCAGTCAAGAGGTCTGATGAGGCACTCGAAGAATATTATGTTGCCAACCATGTAAGTGTGACTGTGTACGCTTTGGAACAGATATGACGTTCGTGCAAGCATGCACCTATCGTTCTGCTGCATGGAAGGTGACGATGCTTGAAAATCAACCGCGTTCTGATGAGAGGTTGATGCTCTGACGGTAGGGCGTCAACAAAGTAATTGTGTGGTCTACCTCCGTGCGGTGCATCGTTATGTCGGTTGAGATGCTATGTTTGTTTTTCGTTGGAAACGATTCTTGATCATCAAACGGACACCTACACCTCCACCATCCAGTAGGGAATAATTTGAATTGCTCCGGAAAATGGCTCCCGTGAAGCGCAAACAAATGAAACGATAATCGATGGAAAAGCATTGCAAATTGCCATCATCAGCTATACATAGCCGGGCAAGGACATTGTCTTGTCGTTGTCTTCTTCGATGAAACGACAGGTCGTTACCGTTAATGACAGCGTTCAGTGTCCAGGTTTCCAATTTCGTACGCGATGATAGATATCGTTCTCTCCCGAGTTCCACCAACTCTTCTTCCTTTTGGCGTTTTACGATGCAATTGGATAGTATGTCGGCGAAAAGCTAAGACATAAATTTCCATCCAGGAATCGAAACCAGTACTTTCGCCTAGACGATGACCGTGTGGAGAAATGAAATTGTTGGAGACTATTTTCATGTACATTGGATAGATTTTCGGGATGTTTGCTCGTAACTTTGTTAGTACATATAGAGCGAGATAAATTATATGTTTTCCGTCATTTTAGATGCCAAGCAAATGGTATTGGTGAGTGGAAAATTTACGGCCACCATAAAAAATCAATATAAAACGTGATGTAAACACAAACTTTGCCTTAAACAATATCTAAAAATAGCAAATTTTTTCTCCATCGAAAGTACTACTAAAGCAAAACTAAAAATATTAAATTAACAAAAATATTCAAATCATTTGAATGCAATCAAGTGAAATTCGTGACCGCTACCATTGCTGCATTCCAATATAATGCCAGTTCATTGTTTTGACTACTCTCATGGTACGTGGTCTTGCTTCGAAATACATCGAAAATGATCCCTGTCCGGTGGCATCGTCGCCATCGTTTCAAATAGCCTGACAGTTTTGAATGACAAATTAGAACTCAAAAAGTTTATTTAAAAAAAATCGATTCTTTTATTTCTGCCTAGCATTCTCCAACGTTAAACAATACTCAAGTAACCAAAAGGTTTAAATAGAAACCCAACAATTTAAGTATTATTCCAGCCGTATAGCACAGAATTTCAGAAAACGTCAAGTTTCTACTCCTCTTCATTGAGTCAGGAGTAAAAATCAACACGAATTACTACCACGAACATTTTTTGATGAAACACTTGCTACTCCATATTTCAAAATTGATTCCAGACGGAAATTACTGCTTTCAACAGGATTTTGCCCCTTCTCATCAGTCGAAAGCAATATAAGAGAGGTGTCGCCAAAATTTGCAACCATTTCGTATCATCACAAGAATGGCCTGGCGATGAGGCCAGATCTTAATCCTTTGGATTTCTTTGGAGGGGATACATGCTCCGCATAATTGTGAGCACAAAAGTTCACAATCTTGAATCTTCCAAGAAACTCTATTTAGGATATTTAGGACAAGACGCCTCAAGAAACGGTACATTCCAGCAGCGAAGCATTTAAGAAACGTCTATGGTGAGAAGTTCGAGCTCAGCTTCAATCCTTGGGCACGAAATTGACACCATTCGTCTTTTACCACTCTAGAACATGCTTGGAGTAGTGACAAAAGGCTAGGTCCGGCCAAAAAAGTGTAGGAACGTTGTGTGTTTTGAGAAACGGAAGCAGTCGTTTTTTCAGGCATTCATTCAAGTATACTTGACCATTTACAGTTGACGTTGTCACGAAAGGCTTGCTCCGTTTACCACACGAACAAAACCCCTGCCAAAAAATGAATTTCTTGGGGAACTTTGACACTTGCTGTTTCCTGAGAGACTCTGGAACATCGAACTTATCTTTCGCAGTCACATACTGGTTGCCGGGAATTTGTTTAAAGTCCGCTTTTACGTGTGTTTCATCGTCCATGATGCAGCAGTGTGGTTTCGTCAACATTTGTGTGCACAGCTTACGCGCACGGGTTTTATCTGTCCTATTCTGTTTTTTATTGCCGTTTGGAGCCGTCTGAACTTTGAATGAATGGAGCCCGGCTCGTTTCTTCGCTTTCTGCACGAAACTTTTGGGACTTTTGGAACAGTTTGGTTTGCGTTTAAAGGCAGCAACCACTCGCTTGTGATTCACACAGTACGGAACACTTTTTCTACCACTCACCTTCTTCCGATCCACAGTTAAACGTTCCCCGAAACGTTTTATGACACGAAACACCGAAGAATGGTGAGTTTTCAACATCTTCCCGATGGCTCGGGGCGAAAGAAGTGGGTTGCCGAGGTGCGTGTGCAAAATGTTCTCACGCACTTGCTGTTCCTTCGACTCCATTTTCGAAACTACGACACATTTTACAATGAAACTCACGCAGTGTAAACAATACACGCTGAGGTCATTTCACCCAAAATTTCGTTGAAATCAATTAAAAGGGCGAAATGTTACAGCTTATTGAAAGTGATGCAATTTAACTGTGGACACCCTTTAGTTGTATCCTATTCTGTATATCAGTAGGGTTGTCTAATTCTTTTACAAACATTCCGGGTCAGCTGTTTGATTTTTTGCTAAGGGCCTGTTCATAAACCCCGTAGACTTACTTTTGATAATTTAAGAAGCCCACCCCCCCTCCCACCTCGTACACATTTCTCCATACAATTTTTTGAAATTTTGTATGGAGCGTAGACTTTGGTCAGATCCCCCCTCCCCCAGAAAAGTCTACGTGGTTTATGAATAGCCCCTAAGAATTGAATTTCTCTAATATCTATATAAAAAAGAATTTTTGTCTGTTCCTTATAGGCTCGGAATCTACTGAACCGATCGGCGTGAAATAAATTAAGCAGGGGTTTTTGGGTCTAGAGAAAATTCTTATGATGGTAAGAGACTCCTCCCTCTCCTGGAAGGGGGGGGGCTCCCATACAAATGAAACACCAATTTTTGCATAACTCGAGAACTAATCAAGCAAATGGTACCAAATTTGGCATGTAGAGGTATTTGCAGACAAGAAATGTTTGTACGGTAGGTTTAGATCCCTCAGGCTTCTGAAGGGGGAGGGGGAGGGATGCTTTCATATTAACGAAACAGAAATTTCTCCGTAACTCGAGAACGAATTGACCAAATGCAACCAAATTTGGTATTTAGAGGTTTTTGAAGGTAAGAAATGTTTTTTTTTTGTCTTGATTATCGAGATTTTCAGCCTTGGGCTGGTTCATCTCCCGTCGTAGTTACTCAAATTCCCTTTTTGGGTATTTTCGTAACTTGTTCGGAGGTGAGATTCGAACCCGTGACTTTGGCGTGAGAGGTATGGATGTTAACCACTACGCCGGGGTCGCCCCCCAAGGTAAGAAATGTTTGTATGGTCGTTTGAGACCCTTCTCCTTTCTAAAAGGGGGCTCCCATACAGGTGAAACACAAACCAAACTTGACATGTGTGGGTTTTGGGGGCAATAAATGTTTCTATGGTGGTTTGAGACTCCGCCTCTATCTGAAAGGTGTGGCTCTCATACAAATGAAACAGAGCATAACTTGGGGATTTATCCAGCAAATGGAACCAAATTTGGCATGGAAAAGTTTTTGAAGGCAAGAAATGCTTCTACGCTGGTTTGAGACCCCTCCTCTCTCTGGAAGGAAGGGCTCTCACACTAGTGAAACACTAATTCAAACCAAACATGATAATATCCCTACTGTTATGAACATTTGTATGCAGGAATTTTTGGGGCCGGAGAAGGTTTTATTTTTTAGTTCCTTGATTATCGAGATTTTCAGCCCTGGGCTGGTTCATCTCCCATGGTAGTCACTCAAATACCTTTTTGAGTATTTTCGTAACTTGTCCGGCGGTGAGATTCGAACTCGTGACTTTGGCGTGAGAGGTGTGGATATAAACCACTACCCCGGGGTCGCCTCCGCCGGAGAAGGTTCTTATGATGGTTCGAGACTCCTTCCCGGTCTGAAAGTGGGGGGCACTCCCATACAATTTAAACACAAATTTCTGTATAACTCGAGAGCTAATCAAGCTAATAGAACCAAAATTGGTATGTGGGGGTTTTTGAAGGTAATTTTTACTCTATGGTGGTTTGAGACCCCTTCTTAATCTAGAAGGGATGGCTCCCATACAAATGAAACAGAAATGCATAACTCAAAAATTAATCAAGCAAATGGAACCAAATTTGGCAAGTCAAGGTTTTTAAAGGCAAGAAATTCTTCTACGGTAGTTTGAGACCCCTCTCCGTTTTTTATTAATTAATTTATTGTCGGCAATCAGAAGTAGACCGTTTGTTACGTTTTGTTCTTAATATTAGTTCAAAATTAAGGTTATAAAATACATAACATAAGACTAAGCAGCGCCTGGTTTACATTATTCATATGGCGTGTTCTTCTTTAGCGTATAGCATTGAAGTATTGCTTCAATTTGGATTTTGTAATTTTAAACTCAATTGTATCGCTATGTAAGTTGTAGGTTGCCATAATCTGATTCAGAGGTCCAAATTTAGCGTAGTTTGTGCGATAATGATTTGTAATAAAAATATTTCGGTTACGCTGTTGCCGGGAGGGTATGTAAAAATTTAGTTTTGATAAAAGTTTTGCTGAATCAATGCGATGTGAAACAATGCCATTAACAAACGAATCCTTTGCAAACTCTCGGCGTTTTTTTTAGTGTTTGCATGCTGATAAGCCTACAGCGAGCTTCATAGGGTGGGAGAGGAAATCTTTCCCAACCTTATATCCGTAATGCTAACAACATAAACTGTTTTTGTACAGACTCTATTCCATAGGCGAAGCCAGGATTTCATAAGGGGGGGGGGGGATTAGTTTTTTTTAGAGAGAAGAGAGAGAGAGAGAGAGAGAGAGAGAGAGAGAGAGAGAATTACATCGTCTCCAACCAGTAACGGACACATGACGGACAATACAACGCCCCGTGGACCATAAGAGTAGGGTCATTTTCATGTTCCGACAGATGAGGGCTCCCCTCACTATTGGACAATACGCCTGAATGACGGGTGGATTATCTTCTCTACTCTCACCCAAAGTATTTGATAATACCCGCCCGATTCTGGCAACAAGATTAAACAATTCTAGGATTGTTCTTGAATAAAAAAAAAACGATTTTAAAAACTTTCGATTTTTCCCATGTTTTTAAATCAAACCACATTAAATCCCAAACAATTACTGTGATGTCTCGATGTATTCATTTTATAGTAATGTTGGATTTTTGTACAGGATAACCACCAAATTTGTTTGCGATTTGTACTGAAAATCTACTATTCATCCGCGACCCTCTCACCCAAAGCAACACCGTAGAAACACCGTTTTTTACTCACCGTACTGACACCGTTTCAACAGATTATATTGTTTTAATGGTTGTTCAAATAATAAGTGATAAGCTATAACAAACATACATTTTGAGTTTTGGTGGTTTATAGCTTATGGTTTCTGTCCCCTTAGCTTACCTTTAATATAATTGTTTTATCTGATATTTTCTAAACAGGAACATTAAACATAACCTTTTAAAACGACGTAAGTCGCAAATGTAAGCAAGCTGTGTTTTTTGTGCTGAATTGTTGCTACTTGTATTCTTAATACACGAGTAGTTAGTAAAAAATTTAGTAAATTTTATTCATCAATGATGAAAAGAAATTCATATGCGTTCCAACAGCTATTCCTCAATATTTTAAAAATAGTTTATATACACTGGTGCATCTGCGTTTTGAAATTTGAACCGATTTGTCTGATATGATACAAGTGAAACACGTTTTGTCCAAACACGGTGTATGTAGCAATCATGTGTATCTGAGTAGTATGAAAACAAAACGGTGTATCATGGAATTACATTAAAATTGTTGTTCAAATTCGAGAAAAAACACCATTTTGCATATTTTTCTTTTCGTGGTTATTTCAGCTGCATGAAAAAACATTCGCTTTATTTTGTTCGCTTGTTTCTTTTAATTACATACTGGAAAATATTATACTTACTTTTGAAAAACTTTCGAATTTCCATTTATGGTACTTCTAGATAAAATGAATCAAATAACTGCTTTAAACTGCTAATAATTTTAAAAAAAAAAACACCCTTGCGCAATTCCCACATTGTGCACTAAATTCACCAGCAGAGCAAATTTTTCGAAATCAAGTTAAGAATGAGAAGTAATGAACAACGACATTGATAGCAGCTTTCATCTTAGTTCAAACGAGTGTTCTCGACTTGCAGTGTCATGAATTTGATTGAGGAATTTCCATAATTCTTGTTTTATGCCTTTGTCATGCAAAATAGTAACCGAGTGCTTATGAATGTATTTTACCCGATGATTCGTTTTGTTATGAAGGTTCTTCTGTTTATAAACACGCGCAGAACCATCGCTTATTATTCCGGTCTTCCTCTAAGCTCTCCACCGGTTGCTTGTCGATCTGACAAATTTGGAATACATCTGCGTTGAGTTATCTCAAATTATAATAATCCGTCCAATATATCAACAAAACATTGCGATTGGTTGAGCGGATTGGAGATGATGAAATCATTTTGTATAAGACCAAGTCTCTCGGTTGGTATTAAACCAATGAGCATGGATATCAATAGAAACATAAAGTTACCAGAAGAGCTTATTTTTAAGAAATCCCTCAATTGCAATTTTTAATGGATTAGCATAGATTATTCATAATGTTGCTTCAACTTGATTGATACAGTTATTAGTAACGGTAGTGCAATGGGTGCTAGAGATACAGTAGTAAAAATTGAAACTTATGAAAAAGAAAATACATTTAAAATAGGTTTTCTGAGACATCGTGCAATGCTAGTTTGGATTTTGGACAAGGATTGTTACTTAATAGACCATCAACAATAAGTGCTTTACACCCTCGAAAAAGAGACATTCAATCTTTGAATAAGTTATTGATACATAATCCATCCATGGTGTAGTTTATCATCAAAACGATTAAATGTCCGTTTTTAAGGACATAATAGTCTCAACTTTAGTTCTCTAGTTTACGCTAATTCTCTTCCGAATCATTGAATAAATGAACTGGGGATCAGTTTAATCCGGCTTCCTAAAATGATCAAGTACATGTTCCCATTTTTCATCTACGCAGCTTTGCATTTCATCCCCCAAAACTCAGGATTATGAGTTGGTTTAATATTTTTGTATACCTTGTTGGACATTTTTACAAAAAGAAACCAATCTATTTGGATTTCAATCACTTGATTCAGCGTATAATGAATATAGGAACAATGGGCCTTATTACGAGTGTCACTTCACGGGTGAATGCTAATCACGGTGAAAAACCTCACGTGTAAATCAAATGGGAGTCACTGTGCTAATTACGGGTGTCACGGGAAAAGTAAGAACCATAATAAGCCCCAATGAGAATCATATCGGAACAGCTCAAATTCTGTCGCATAATATGTCATAATCAACAGCTTCAATAAGGTATTTTATGTTTACAACAACCTTCACTTGTTTGCGTTACTATCGGTTGATAATTTTCTACAATTTCAACCTGTTTTCAAACTTATATTCAAAATACTGAATGCTTTCAAAATGCCTTGAATAACTTTTCTCTAGTTCTTCGTTCTCCTAAATAATCCCGAAAAAAATGGTCCCATTTCAGAATTATCAAAGACGACCGCCGCTCGTTCACCTTCCGATACGAGTTCATCTTCGACCGTCTGAGGGCAGTGCGCCAAGAAGTGGTCATGCAGAACCTAGCGCCCGAAGAGACCCTCGCCATTCTGGAACCGATTGTGTGCTTCCTAGCGTACAGCGCCTACCATCTCTGCGAGTCCCACATCAGTGAATTTGACCCAAAAATTTGCACTTCCCATCTCCAGGAATGCCTGAAAAAAGTACTCCGCTGCTACGATGACCTGGACGAAGAATCCATAACCTACGACCTGAATCGTAGAGTCAGGATGGAAGCGCTCTATTTGTCCTTCAATGTCGGCAGCCACGAAGCCCTCTCCCGAGGGATAAACCTCCCGAAAAAGGTTCGAAACAGTCTCAAATTAATTCTCACACTCAACGTTGAATACCTCCGGCACAACTTTTACCGAGTGCTTCAAAGCCTACGGCATCTTCCACCCTTGGAAGCAGCCCTTGTTGCACTACGAATACCAGAAATTCGACGACAGCTACTTCTCCGCTTCTCGTCCGCATTCACCAGTAAAGTTCTGACCGTGCCGCTCGAATGGATCGCTCACGTTCTACTGTACCAGTTCGACGAACAATCCGCACTGATCGAAGACTGCCAACACTACAACCTTCAGTTGGAACCAACTGAAACAAAATCAACAGACGACCAATCAACCGTGACACCTTCGCCGAAGACGAAAGATGCCGGGTGGGATGATGACGACGGTGACAACGCTCACAGCCAGCCTGACAGCACTGCTGCGAACGAACTCAGCGGAAGGGCGGTGAAATTTGATAAGGCCCGGTTCGATTCCAGCAAACTGACGGTAAGTTGTAGCACTGGTTTAGTCTAATCCGCGAACCGCGACCGTCCACAACGACGAGCGAGCCGTGCACTGGTGCCCCAGTTCTTTTGAATCTGTTCGGAGTTGACTAACTAGGGCTAATTGATTAATTTCGTTCTGTATTTGGTTCGTTAAATCTGTGCATTTATCTGCTACTTTGTAGATTCAACCGCGGCGGGTGGAAGTTGTTGATCGAAAACTAAGTGCAGTGACGTCGATTTCGGATATGCTGCTGACGGGAAAGTGTTGAGCTGGAAGGTGGTGGAGATGAACATCGAATTTCGACGGGTGGGGTTACTCCGGGAAGCATTGATCTCAACCGTTGTGCAGTACAGGTGTTTCAATTTTAATGATCAATAGGTTATTTTTTAAGAATTGAATGCACGTTGAATAGAACTATTTTAAAAAATGTGATCGACTATTGCAAACCAATTAGTAATGAAGAAAGCCCCTTTTGAAGATAGACAGGAAGCACTGCAATTGGACATGATGGACGTTCAACGGATTATTTGAACAAGGTGAGTGGATTTGAATCTGACATCTATCTGTTGGTAATGAGTAATCAAATATCTTGATGCAATGGTTGAGGCACGTCATTTTGAATGTTTTAGCAACGCTCTCTACACCGACTGTGTCTGCTCTGTAGAGTTATGAAGAGTTATTGACAAACTTTTCTCGGTAAATTCGCTTTAAATCGGTTCAGAAAGGACGTCATCTCAACTAACGATAACGTTTTTTTTTTTTTTTTTTTTATTTTTTGTTGGACAAAAAGTGTCTGATTTTTTTTTTTTTTTGGAAAAGCAAAGGGAAAGAAATTTTCTGTAATTTTTGGGGGATTTCTCTCCACGATCCAAGAGGGGTTTGGGGGGGGTTTTTTTCTTTCCCGGGGGGGGGGGGGGGGGAATTCGGGGAATAAAAAAAAAACGCGGGGTTCTCTCTGTTTTAAAATTTTTTTCTGTGGGTGTTTTTACGTTGTTTTTTTTGTTGTGGTTTTTTTTTTTTTTTTTTTTTCTGTGGATGGGGGCTACACTCCTAAAAATATGCACGTCCAATCTACGTGAAAAATCATGTACCTGGTGCAACTGCTTCTGTTTCCAATGTTACATGATGGTAGTGAAACTGATGTACATTCCTTGTCATGTTTACTCAAGCTGGTGGAGAAAATGACAAATTTTTCACGTAAACATTCTGTTTATGGTTGTATGAGTGTGTTTCCGTTCACATCAAATGGGTTACGTGTTTTTCATGTATGAAAAAATATCAATATGGCGTCGTCAAGCAGTTTGATGAAAGAGTTGCTCGCTGATTTGGAGTTGTCTGGCGATTTGCTGCAAATATTTGAAGGTATTGTTTAATAATTCATAATATTTAAACGCCAACATTGAACAGTAATATCACTGATTTTAATTTCAGAGGGTGGAATTACTCATTTTGATCTCCTGACGATTTCGGAAGAACAGTTTCGCTTGGCGCTGGAGCAAACAGAGCAAACCGTTTATTATAGTAAAGCGTTTCATCTTTTCGGCCTGATCGAGGCCTGGAGACAGCGAAATGTAAGTAAAAGTTGATTGCGAAAGCTGTATATTAATAATTATTCTTTCCTTATTTTTCAGAAATCTGCGATACGCAATATCATTACTGCGTGCATATTTTCCTTATCCCTTGAGACAGAAAACATTATCGGTGGAAAATCCGGCGATTACTCAACTAGTAGTTCACAAGATCAGGATGTCAGCAGAGCACAAAGCAACTGTGAATATGATCCGATTGCTTTCGAAGATTTGTCAGAAGTTCAAATTGCTCCAGACGACAGCTTTGTGCCAGTAGCGAGCACTTCGGGAGACCCAGCTAGCGACAGACATCTCGCAATCGCTGGAATATTTTTTCTCCACTTGTACTGACAAATTTGCTAAAAGAATCCGAAGAAGGCAAGGACATATTACAGAGGGCCAACGCAGGTGAGCTTTCTGAAGCTTTGTTTGAGATCTTAGAATTTTTACTATTTTATGGCTCTTTATACTTAGTAGTGAAGATGTGGCATGTTGGCCAGTATAACGATCATTACCTGGCATATGAAGTGATTGACCGAATAAATTTAGTGGATATAACTTCTATTAATATGTTTGATAGTCAGCCTGTATCCTTACATCGCATCGAAGGCGTATACATGTTTAGGGTGAAAAATAATTATAATGATTGTTAAGATCGACTTATGTTAGATTATAATGAATATTACGAAGCAATTATGTGTTTAATTATACTCATTTACTCTGTGCGGTGAGAATTGGTGTGAATTTCTGCCTCTAGTGAAAAGACAACAGTCACCTTGTGTAACGTGAGCCGCCATGCAAATAAGGGCTGAAAGCTCATGTCACACCAAAATACTATTGTCGTTCTACTAGAAACAGGGAATCACATCAAATCTTGCTGCACAAGTCTACCATATTGAGAAAAATAAACGACTTCTAGTAAATATTAAATAATCGCGTAAACATTTCATGAACATTTGTTCAAAACAAAATGGAATTCACGTTATGTTTATTTATTTTTTTTAGTAATTTTTATTTAAAACCCACGTAAACATTACGTAAGCATCATGTGTAATCAAAGTGAAATAGACGTTACGCTTATTCAGTTTTTCTAGTAAATTTCACTGCAAAATCACGTAAACATTACGTGGAAATCAGTTCTTACTTAACTCAAAATCACGTAACATTTACCTTAAAGCTCATGTTGACAACCAAAACAAATATTTTTAAGCTACGTGATTTTCACGTCACTGCTACCTGGTAAGAGATATGGACGAAAGGTACCAACATTTTCACGTAGATTGGACGTGTATATTTTTAGGACTGTACTGTTGTCGAACACGGTGTCCTGTTGGTGTAATCACTGTGTGACGATCATCGTGGGGGTAACTTGACAAACCTTGATCACAAATAAAAGAGGGTTTTATGGGTTTCAATTGACCACCGGTTTTTTCAAAAGGGGGGTTAAAAAATTTTTGCCCGGGAAAAAATTGGGGGGCTGGGGTGGGGGGGGGGGGGGGGGGTGATGGGGAAAGATTTTCGGTGAAGACTCGCTCCTTGGAAAGACGTGTACATGCTGGCGCTTTCAAATCCGAGAACTTTCGATGATCTTCGCAAATTCCGTACGATCCACATCTTATACAGGTGCGTCGTAGAACTCACCTGGGATTCTATGTTGTTGACCAAACACGAGCTCCGCGGCCGAACATTGGGAATCTTCACGGAACGCAGACCTTATACCAAGCAGCACGAACGGGAGACGATCATGCCAATTCTTTGGATCCGTGCACATCAATGCCGCCTTTACTGTGCGATGGAAACGCTCCACCATTCCATTTGATTGCGGATGGTAAGCAGTGGCGTGTATGTGATGTACTCCGAGAAGATGCGTCAACTCCTGGAATACCTCTGATTCGAATTGACGCCCCTGATCAGTGGTTATTGTTTCTGGTGTACCATATCGAGAAATCCATTCGGTGTATAAGGCCATCGCTACTGTTCGAGCAGTCATGTCCTGGAGTGGTATTGCCTACGGCCAACGTGAAAACCGATCGAAAATCGTAAGCAGATACCGGAATCCTTTCGACGGCAGCAGCGGCCTTACTAAATCAACATGGATATGTCGAAAACAAGCCTTTGGCGGTTCGAGAGTCGAAAGCGGTGCGACGGTGTGACGAAAAATCTTCGACCTTTGGCACTGTTGACAAGCTCTAACAAACTTGGTGATGTTCTTGTTCATCGATGTCCACACAAATCTATCGGCAATGAGTTTTCTTGTGGCTCTTATCCCAGGGTGTGCTAATCCATGTAACTGATCTATGACTGCCACTCGATGTTTTTTTCTGGAAGGTAAGGTCGAATGCAATTATTGACGGACACATCGCAGTATATCGGAGTAGATATCGACGGAAAACGACGCTGCTGAAGGCTAAGCGAAGTTTTGTTAGAATTTACTAAATCCTGTAGAAGACTGTCGGTTACTTGATCCCTAGCAATACAGTTGAAATCTATTTTCGCGACAATTGCGTTTTTTTAACTCTTTATTTATTCCAAACTTTACATTATTTTACATTCATATATTAATCTAGGTGCTCCTGCTAAGTAATTAACATTTCAACCTTAAATGCTATCATTTATATCTGGTTGTGTTAATTTTTACCTTGTCTATTCAGTATTTTTAACAGAGTTTAATTTGCCCACGTGTAAGAATAAAAGTTGATTTCTTAAAACTAGTTCTTATCCAGAGAGAGAATTGGTCATTGCAATTGAAGGTTGCAATGATTTTTGTCTAAAATTATGAAATTCTATGTAATTCAATAGTATTGAACCAGGCTGGCAGCTTCAAAATCATTTTCATAACTTTGTTCTGAATCCTTTGAAGTGCTTTTTTCCTAGTAGCACAACAACTAGACACAGCATAAAGCATGGCCGGTCTAAAAATTTGTTTGAATATAAGAAGTTTGTTCTTCAAACAAAGTTTGGATTTTCTGTTTAAAAGAGGATATAAACATTTTATATATTTATTACATTTGGCTTGAATGCCCTCAATGTGATCTTTAAAAGTTAATTTTTGATCAAGTATCAGTCCAAGATATTTTACTCGATTTGTGTGTGTGTATCAATACAATCCAACGCCCACCGTCCGGCAGTGTTTTTATGGAAGAAAAATGTTTGCAGTTAAACGAACGAACTGTCGACTCGACAAACATTTTTAGCCCGGGAGTTGGAAGGTGATGGCTCTGTTGGGTTCCAGTGCCCCATTTCAGAATGCCTGGTTACTCAAGTCCATTCCGAGGTCACTTTCACTTACAACAAGCACCACATAGGCACAGTACAAACATCAATGGATACAGGTACAGTGCATACACCAGCTGGATGTTTGGTTTGAAATTTGAATTTCACTTTTTCCGGAACGTTCTCCATTTTCTGCGGTGAAATGAACCGGTCCATGCGACTGTTGGCCACAGCATCGATGCTGAAAAGCTTTTCGTCGGAGAACAGGATTATCATTTTTTCCTTCTTCAACAAGGAAAGCAATCTCTTGGAACGAGTCACTCGTAGTTCCTTGACCCAGTCCGTAACCAAGTGGCATTTCACTGTGGCTCTGGAAGATGCATGCAGGTCTTCTTTGATGATTCTCCGCATGGATTTCTCCGAAATATTGGCTTCCTTTGCAAGTTTTCTTATGGAACGCACCGGGTTGCGAGCAATTTTTGCACGAACCGATTTGATCACGTTCGGCGTGGGTGCAAAGCGCGGACGTCCACTTCGCGGCTTCCGCTGCTTAGGACCATCCTGCAGGGACTTTTTTATGCGGTAAACTGTTGCCAAATGGCACCCTACCACCTTGGCAATCTCTTTCGGCTTCTTCTGGGCGTGCAACAAACTGGTGATCACTTCTTTCGCGAACATTTTGACGAATTTGCAATAAAACAAATAGAATGTTTGGATGCAGCACTTGAAAGTAAACATAAACAAATACACTTTCGACAGAAATTAGTCACTAGCTACACGAATTAACCCAATACTCAAGTTTGAACATTTTCGCATTATTTTCTGCCGCACCCTGTATACCGCGCGCGAGGCTCAAACTTTTGTAGACTACACAAAAAATAAAACTTCTTTAAATTACTATAACAAATAAAAACTTTAAATCCATCATCATCATCGAGGCAAAAAGTATAGTTTGTTTGTGCCCCATGACAAATATAAAACATTTAACAATAAACCATACAAAAATATCCGTTGTTATAACATCGTAAAGATACAAAATTAGTCAAGAGTAAAAAGATAACAGAGTAGCTGTTAAAAAGGCAGCTTTGATGTGTGAAATACATTGTCTCTTAAAATCTGTTAGTGTTGCTGCACGTTTGATGTATATAGGCATCGAATTGAAAACATTTATACCTTTAAAAAATAACGAATTTTGTGATGCTCTGTAATATGGTGTTCTAACATCATCCGCGATTCTAGTGTTATCCTCTTTCAATTCGATCGCACAAATATCGAGGCAGCAAACTGTTAATTACTTTAAAAATGAACACCATTGTCAAATACACAACTCTCTGCTTCACCGATGGCCACTGTAGGGCCTCTAACAGAAAAGAGGAGGAAGTGAACCTAGAGGAAGTGAACCTAAGGAGTGTATCGAAAAGTAGTTATAAACTTCCAAATAATAAAATAGGCATGAAAACATGGTTAAAATTAACATACTATTTCAGTTTATTATAGCTTAACATGTTTACAAAAGATCCAAACGGAAAAACTAGTCATCATGTTCATTTCTGTAGAATGCCCGTACCTTTGATTTGACACCTGCCATCAAATTCTGCACAGTGACCTTTGTGCACTTCCTGGATGCCGCTGCCCAATTTTTCTTAAAATCGGTCATGTTTTGGGACACTGTACCATCCTTCTTAAATATACGCTTGACTATTGCCCAATAGCGTTCGATCGGTCGCAACTGGGGACAGTTTGGTGGGTTGATGTCTTTTTCTACGAACTTGATGTTATTCTCCGTCAGCCACTGTAGAGGGGATTTGGCGTAATGTGCCGATGCCAAATCTGGCCAGAAGAGAGGAGGGGACTGGTGCTTTCTATACAATGGTAGCAACCTGTTCTTCAAACATTCCTTTTGATAAATCTCAGCATTTATAGTTCCTTTTGTATAGAAAATTGAAGAACGCAAGCCACATGTGCAAATAGCTTGCCAAATGAGCACCTTCTGACCGAATTTCTCCATCGCAACAGTCGTATCTGCGGTTGGCACACGTTCCCCAACAGATTTAGTATAAAACTGCGGCCCCGGTAGCGTTCTTGAATCTTCTTTAACGTATGTTTCGTCATCCATCAAAATGCACTGGTCGACATTGTCCAAAATGCAGCTGTACAGCTTTCGAGCCCTGGTTTTGGCACGAGACTTTTGTTCCGGAGTTTGTTTGGGCACTTTCTGCTTTTTGTACGTCTTCAAGTCATTCCTGCGCTTGATTCGTTGAATCATTCCGATGCTGGTCCTGAACTTCTTGGCTAGATCGCGAGTAGAGGCAGATTTGTTCCGTTGAATATAATCCACAACTTTTTGGTCCAAATCGGGGTTGCTGGAGCCGGGTTTCCGGCCACTTCTTGGTAAATCCTTGAGGGAGCACTCCTTACCAAACTTTTCGATGATGCGTTTTACACTTGCCGGGTGAACATTTACTCTTTTCGCAATCTGGTTGTAAGTAACACCCTTTTCGGTGCACCAAGTGTGCAGAATTTTCTTTTTAGTCTCAAATTCAATTCGCGACATTTTGAATACAACTTTATCAACGGAAATGAATGAACCGAATAATCATTTTTGACATGTAAACAAAGCAAATGGCGCTTACACGCTAAAAATATATACAGTAGTTTATGCGTAATAACGCATCGAATGTTTATAACTACTTTTCGATACACTCCTTATTGCATCTCAAGATCAAACGCATTATCTTATCTTGCAAACGCTGTAATCTCGATATTTGTGTTTGATTGGCTAAAAACAAAAATGGAGGGGAAAATTTATGTGGGGAATGGGGAAAGATGATAGATTTAAAAATTTTTTTTTTAGAAATGTTAATTTTTCAATCGGCAGAGAATACCGTACTTCTTGGCTATTTTTTTGATGACATCGTCAATGTGAGAGTCAAATTTTAATTTATCATCAATAATCACGCCAAGATATAAAATCTCTGGAACGCGATCAATTGTCTCATCATCAATTTTAACAGAAACGTCTTCGATAACTCGATTCCGCGAAATTAAAATGAATTTAAAAGACATTTACACCGTCTTCAACTCGATGTTGTACAGCCTGAACATCGAACATATAGTGAATTACAACGGACAACTTAACCTAACACCCGGTGGACCAGTATGGACATTTTCGTTTTGCGAAAAGTTCCACAGGCTGGAGCGGGAATCGAACCCTCACTTCATGGCAATCGCTTGAACGACGGATGACGCCGCTAACCGCTTGACCACAAAGTCCACAAGTCCATTTAGTTTTACTTATGTTCAATTTCAACTGTTTGTACTTTAACCATCTACTTAGAGAACGTAAATCTGCATTCAAATGTGAAACGGCCTCTCCAAGGCTTTTAGCTGCAATGAACAACACGGTATCATCAGCAAAAAGATTAATACATATCACAAAATCGCAAGACTCGTCGCATGTCATTAATATATACACTCAGTGGCAAAAACAAAAGCCGAGCTAAATTTTGCTTCCAAAAAACGCCATGTTCTGTAACTTTGTCAAGTTCAAATTTCGTCCACATCGTTTCCTATATTTTTTTAGGCTTTGATGACATTATACATATGGTACCTAAATTTTTCACAGAAATACGGATTTTTGAAATTGGTATGTCCAAAAACGACTTTTTTCACATTTGTTATGAAAACTTCAAATTTATAAACTTTATCAACATGAAATTTTGGTTACATAAGGTGTACACATTGGTTATAATGTTGTCGAATTTTCAGTCAAAAATATTGATAATTGACTAAGTTACAGAAGGTTGAACATGGCGTTTTTTGGAAGCAAAATTTTGCTCGGCTTTTATTTTTGCTACTGAAGGTGCCGCCACACGGCGACTATTTCTAGTATATAGTGAGCTATATGCTAGAAAACCATGTAATAGTTCATAGGAACACCTAAACTATGTAGTGATAGCTCATAGTTTTGACTTGCAAGCCATAGTTTTACGCTATGATATAGAAGCGTGCCCGTTGTCGTGTGTACTCTATGTTATAGTAGCAGGCTATGAACTATTCCATCCGGACGGAATAGTTCATAGTTCGTTGGTCAAAGATTTTTGACAGTTCGTTTGAATTTTTTGCTAGTTTGTGTTTTCGCGGTATTTTCAAAGCAAAAATGAACCAGGTAAAGAAATTCTGCTTGATTGAGCTGTGGGAGCATCCTGTGTTATGAAACCCAACTTATCCCGATCATCTGTGGAAGTGTATACACCGTGTTCAATATATTCTCATACACTTATTCCTTGCATTGGTGTCGTTCAACTACACAACATGCTTCACGTATGTGTTGGTGTAGTTTTGCACTATGTTTATACAAACGCTTTTAGGTTGTATCCGATTGTTTTCATACGGTGTTTATCTTTTACCAGCGATGAAGGAGTTTCGTGCTGTGGTGACAAAAAAGTTTTTGAAAGGTGAGCGCTCGGGCGCTATTTTCAGAAATTTTAAAAACCTTGGAGTAAAGCGGGATTTTGTGTACCGAACCATCCGAAGGTACCGTAACACCTGCTCGTTGGATGACCGGAAGAGATCCGGTCGTACTCGTACGATGCGGACTGCACGAGTTGTTAAAGTGGCCAGGGAACGGATTAGACGAAAATCACAGCGCTCTGTACGTAAAATGGCCGCAGATCTGAATGTTTCGAGATCGTCAATGCACAATACACTGCAAAATGACCTCGGATTCCAAGCTTCCAAGAAACGTAAGGTTCACGGAGTTTCGGAACCTTCCAAGCAGAAACGATTCGAAAGAGCAAGTCTGCTTTTGTCGCGGCACGGTGGGGAAGAATTTATCTTTTCCGACGAAAAGTTATTCGCCTTGCAACAATCCCACAATGTCCAGAACGATAGATTGTGGGCTCTCTCTTCGAGAACTGTTCCAGAGAGTGATAGGAAAATTCCACCGTTCCAAAGTGCTACGTCAGTGATGGTTTGGGGAGGAATTTGCAAGCGAGGCAAATTACCACTGGTTTTCATCGAAAAAGGCATATGTACAAGAGGTGTTTGGAGATGATCACTTTGTGTTTCAGCAGGGCGGAGCACCATCGCATACTGCAAATCTCGTTCAGGGCTGGTGCCGAGAAAATTTGACCGACTTTTTGGACAAGAATGAATGGCCTTCCAGTTCACCAGATCTGAATCCCTTGCATTATTTCGTATGGTCATACATGCTGGCGAAGGTAAATGACCACAGGGCGTCTTATATGAACCAATTCAAAACCGTAATCAAACGAATTTGGGACGAAATGCCGATAGAAGTCGTGCGTGCCGCCTGTAACGGTTTCGAAAAACGTCTGGAGCTGGTCAAGAAGGTTAAAGGCGGTGTTATTCCAAAACATATGCTGTAGTTGATCAGTATTATATTGCAATATAATGGGTAAAGTTATCAATAAAATCTGGATTATCGATTTGAAATAAATAGAGTTTTATTTTGTATTAGAATATATTGAACACGGTGTACTTCAAAGTGAGTGTATTATTCTGCTTTGCAGTTCCTCATCCTTAGAAAGCTTAGAGCAAGGGATATTGATACCTAGCTAAGTACTTAGTATTTTCAAGATGATAACGTTGAGAGACAGATTACGACTCTACCCATTCCGAAGTTCAACCTTTGATCTTGTTCCTGACTCCAACGTACAATCACCCCTTTTTGAAACTTTAAAATCCGAGTGGATCGGAACCAAAGCCAGCAGTGCGCAATTTGAAGGGTACAAAGTCATCATATGATGAGATAGCGCTTCTCTCCAACTGCGTCAAAATCGTGTCCAAACACACGGAACTTAAAAAACCAACAAATCGGGCCACTATTCTGGGTAAATTGACCAACTAGTTGCTGGAGACGTTGTGGGCTGAAGACTGCCTTGTATAATAATCATTCGATGGCCTTAAGGAATTTGAATAACAAATTTAAGCAGTCCTATGAAGAAAAAATATTTTTCAGAATGTATCAAGAGCAGCTGATTGTCCTCGCGTCAGATGAGCCATACAACTTACCCGAGTAACACATCTTCATGATTTTATGTTGAGTAAGCTTCTATATAACCAAATATACTCATATAAAAGTATTTTCAACCGTTATAGAACTTGTGTGTTGCTTGGGTGCCCACCATCGGAGCCAAAACAGGCATCTCAGGAGCTGAAGATCCTGCATCAGATTTCCCAACAGCAATCGGGAAATACCCCACCATCACTGATCCTTCCTTTTGCTCCTATGTTGACATACGTACACTAGTATTCAGCACCCACCATACCCATTAGAACGATACTGAACTACTTTTTATAATTTAAATAATCCCTGACGCTCTTGGCAGGAGCTTCAATACTGACGTGCTTTCTGTCCAACGCTCCTACACAATTGGAAAATAGCCATTTATCTTCAAAATCACGTGAAATTGACAGCCAATCTTTTTGTGAATAATATACGTATTTTAAATAAAGCTGTTATTTCAATTTCATTTCATTTTTGCTGCTCTAAACACCGGTACGAATAATTTAAACCCTCAACGCAATGAACTAAACCAATTTCCCTGAATTTCTCATAAGAACTTTTCTGCTCTTCTCAGAAGAACTTCCCTGACCTTCTCAGAAGAATTTCCTTGAACTTCTCTAAAGAACTTCCAGTGAAGAACTTTCCTGAATTTCTGTGAAGAACTGCCCTAAAATTGCTCTGAAGAACTTCCCTGAAAATACTTTCCTGAAATTCCCTGAATAATTTTCCCGAACTTCTCTGAAGAATTATCTGATGTTCTTTGAAGAACTTCCCTGAAGTTCTCTGAAAAACTTCCCCGAAGTTCTCTGCAGAACTTCACCGAAGTTTTCTGAACTTCCCTGAAGTTCCTCCGAAGCACTCTCCTGAACTTCTATAAAGAACTTCCCTGAATTTCTGTGAAGAACTTCCCTGAAGTTCCTCAGAAGAACTTCCCTGTAGTTTATCTGAAAAACTTCCCTGAAGAACTTCCCTGAAATTACTTTCCTGAAATTCTCTGAAGAATTTCCCTGAACTTCTCTGAAAAATTATCTGAATTTCTCTGAAGAACTTCTCTGAATTTCTCTCCGGAACTTCCCTGAAATTCTTCTGAAAAACTTCCCTGAAATTTCTCTGAAGCACTTCCCTGTAGTTCCTCTGAATAACTTTCCTGAAATTTTCTGAAGAAATTCTCCGAACTTCTCTGAAGAACTTCCCTATATTTCTCTGAAGAACTTCCCTGAACTTCTCGATTGAACCTCCCCGAATTTCTTCTAAATAACTTCCATTAACTTCTCCGAAGAACTCCTCTGAGCTTCTCTGAAGAATTTCCCTGAACTAGTGAACCGGATCTTCATAACCCAGCTCCTTCAGCAGATTAGCTTAAATTCCCTAGCCTCCAAGATGAGCAATCCACGATTTTGTCCAGACTTTGCGAATTTTTCGTGTTATCCGCCTTTTCAATATGAGGTACGCAGCAACTGCAGCAATTTTTCATTCTAGGTCCATAGCTGCCAAATGTGCCCATGATTACTTCCCAAATTTATTTTTTAAAAGCTCGCAACTGAATATATGCGACCACAAAGAAAATCAATCGTGTGTACACCGAAAAAAGTTAAGTGATAGTGCTACGGCAAAGATTTCTACTACATAGCTTCTATTACTTCATAAAGGGCGAACACGAAATTTTTGCAACACCGAAAATTTCATGCGAATCTCATAGAACTATGAAATAGATATCTATAACGGCTATTTTATTTAATAATCAAGCTGGGGCCGCCCTTTCCATTTTCTTAACATGTCCTTCTCGTCTTTGACTGTCTTCTTGCTCTTCCGAAGTTCCCGCTTCATCATTGCCCAGTACTGCTCCACCGGGCGCAGCTCCGGACAGTTTGGCGGATTCATGTCCTTTGGAACAAAATGGACAGAATTGGCCTCATACCACTCCAGGACACTTTTAGAATAGTGGCATGATGCCAAATCTGGCCAAAATAGCGGAGCTTCGTCCTGCTGCTGCAAGAACCGCAAAAGGCGCTTCTCGAGGCACTCAGATTTGTAAATCTCGCTTTTACCGTGCCCTTTGTCACGAAAGGCTCACTCCTCAGTCTGCAAGAGCAGATGGCCTGCCAAATGAGATATTTGGAGGCGAACTTCGACATTTTCTTCTTCTTAAATTTGTCGTCCACATAGAACTTGCTCTTGCCGGTGAAAAACTCCTACCCCGGAATTTGCTTAAAATCGGCTTTTATAAACGTTTCGTCGTCCATCACACAGCAGCCATATTTTGTCAGCATCTTTTCGTAGAGCTTCCGTGCCCGAGTTTTAGCCGTCGATTGTTGCCGCTCATCGCGGTTTGGGAAGTTCTGTACCTTGTATGTATGTAGTCCAGCTCTCTTCTTTGCATTCTGGACGTAGCTCTGCGACATGCCGATCTTTTTAGCCAAATCACGGCTTGAGACGTTGGGATTTGCTTTAATCATCCGCTTCACCTTTCCCTCCGTCTTTTTGTTCTCCGGTCCCGGTTTTCTTCCAGCTCCTTTGCCGTGGTCCAACGTCCTGGAACCGTTTCAACACTCTGGAGACGGTTGAATGGTGAATGTTCAACATTTTTCCCAACTGCCGGTGCGACAGGTCAGGAAATTCCAGGTGTTTGGAAAGAATTTGTTCTCTCGACTCGCGTTGGTTCACCTCCATTTTCGTTGAATCGAAAAACACGACTTCGAGTTTGACAGCATGTAAACAATACACATCAATGAGAAAGTGTGCAAAATTTGGTTGATTTTTACCCAATGGTAAAAAAGTTATGCCCTGTTGAATGTGTCGCAATAATTTCGTGTTCGCCCTTTAGCTCATATTTTTGCAAAACCGTTTCTCGAATCTCATAGAACTATGAAATAGATATCTATAACGGCTATATCATAGTGAACTATAGCATAGATTTCAAGCGCCGTGTGGCGGCACCTTGAGTGTAGAATGAATAATATGGGCCCTAATACACTCCCTTGTGGTACACCAAGGCTGTTCTCCACAGGGCTCGAAACAAAATCATTAAAAGCCGTCCGTTGAGTTCTGTCAGACAAATAGCTTTCGAACCATCTGTATGCAGAACTCGAAAATCCAAAGCGCTTGATTGTTTCTAACAACAAGGGCCGAGAAATCGTATCTTTACGGTCTACATTTTCTTTCCATTTTGCTAACACTAAATTCAACGCTGTTTCACAAGAATGACCTTCGCGGTATCCCGATTGTTCTGGCGCAATCAAATTATTACTATTTAAATACGTTAATGTAGCGTATGCAAATCGTAGGAGCAGTTTCCTCAGTGTATACAAATTCATGTTCTTGAGCATAAAGTTCTTAATTAAATTGCGGTTATCCGGTATGTCCCTTTCGGATAAACGGTACATTCGAAGAGTTTTTATCGGGAAAACGTTACATTCGGGGAAAAGGCGGACAATAGAAATTTTTATTGGAGTGTATACACGCTCAAAACAGCCTGAGAAAAAGGGACAGTAATACAAACGAAAGAGAGGTTCCGTTGCGCGTGTAGCATTCGAAGGATTACTTACTATTTCGAATTGCAAGCTTCTGTCACACACGAACTATTCATAACTATTCGATGCTAAAATGAACTGCAATAGTTTGGATCTCAATTGTTGAGATATTTCATTAATGAGAATTCTTAGCCTAAATAAACTATGGATGTGGTTAAGGTCAGGTATGTTTTGGGATTGTACCATAAATTAACCAATCTCATTTCTGGCTGCCCCATTATTAGGATTCCGATAGATTAAAGGCCAGAATTTGAAGCTTTTTGCATTCACGACGTCACTTTATTTCCTTAAATCTAGTTTATTTGATTCATATTTTTGGTGCTGTCATTGTCCGTCACGACGATCTACACATCTAGTTCACAATAAGTTAGATATTTGGTTGATCTTACAACTTATGCTATCTTATGAGGCATTTTTTTTGTCTACTCCTAACATCGATTAATACTCTAGTTTTTTGTGTGTTTTTGAATTTCATTCAATGAGGACGAGTTTCATATTGTTTGTAGTTTTACCCTGTCATTTATCAGTTAACATGTATTAAAGCATCATATGAAATCCGTTTTGCAATATCGAATCTAGTGTTAGCCATTTAATTTGGAATAATTATCATTTTTTCCGGATGTTCAACATCGTATTTACATTCCAGCAAAATTCAATTCCTGTTTCAATTTAAATTCATCTCTATATCCTAATCAGAGGAGACGCTTCAGAACCCACCACAGGAGCTGATGACCATGGCCAAGGCCAGCACCATCCAGCTAACACCCATCGGCACCGCAGCTCCATTGTCCTTATTCTTCCTATTGTGACTGCTGCTGGCCCCTTGGCCACCATCCGCCTCCTTCCTCGGTTCGTCAATGGCATTCTGTTCCACTTCGCTCGGTGGGCTGTCATACTCCGCCAGGTCCACATCCTTGACGATCTCGTCCGTGTTGTACAGGACCACCCTATCGCCTAGCGGTTGGATCGGCCGAAAATTGTGGGTCAGTGGGTGACCTTCCTCGTCGTCGAGGGCACGGAATGCCTCGATCTGATGTTTTTCGATCCGGAGCGATGCGGTTGAAAGTGAAATTGAGGGGGAGAGAAAAAGAACGGTTATTTTTGAAAAGCGGAATTAAAATGGATTATGAGCGGAATTCAACAACGGTTGTCGGGTTTTGCGAGTGATTTTCCTTTGTCACCGTGAATTATGAGATGTGTGTGAATGGTAAAAATTCGAATAACTTAAGCGCTGTCGAGAAATTTTTCAACTCGAATAATTCTTAGACCGGATCAAAAAACGAAACTGTAAGAGGTTTGCTATCATCGTGAAAAGTGCCCCGTCCACCCCGATAGCATCTATAGCGCCGCAACAAGTGCAGTTCTTGTCACCTTGAGACAGTTCTGCTAAGGAATGATTTTACACCGCCACCGACCGTGGCGTCGTTCAGTGACTCTTGCGATGATTTCGCGGTGGGAGATAGATCAGTTACATATGTGTGATGGCAGATGATCTTCATTTGTTTTGTTTGTTTTAATTGTGGATCGAGCCGAAAATAAATCTACCGACCGATATAAATAATACCATTCTTTTGGCGTTTGCATTCGTGTCGTTTTTAAATGGGTCTATGTTTAGGGTGAACGCTTGAAATTGAAGCATGCAACTGACCTGCGAATGCGAGAGGAGGATGGGTTCCTTGAAATCGATCCATGTCACCACCTCGCTGCAGGGCGGGGTCGTCAGCGAACCATCGTAGGTGTAGTAGTGCAGCGTATCATGGGCAATCAAGTTCTTCAACGAGGGCGGATTGGTGAAAGCGACGGATTTGTGAGCCGCGGTGATGTTTCCCAGCAAGTGGACGAATTCTTCGTATAGAGGATTGGCCACATCGGCTACTTCGTAGAAAAAGGCCAGCACCGTTAAACCATCCGAGTGCTCCAACGCGGTTTTGGCATTTCGGTACTCCTGCTTGAAGAACACCACGTGCAGCTCCATGGGGAAGCTAAGTGTGGAAGAAAATTTTAAGAACATGTCAACTTACATGAAAGATATCAACTTACATGTGATTATCGATCATATCCTCGCTGCCAAACGTGTCATTGTCACCCCAGTGGAAGTGCAGCTGTGAGTATTGGTACGTTCCGTTCAGTGGGCCACCGGTGATCGTCGGTATGTGATCGGATTTCATGGTGACGGCCACTGGAAATTGAGAAAAAAAAGAATAAGAATAAGATAAAACACAGAAGCACCGTTTTAATATGATTAGCACTGCTGAAAGCCAGACCACAGCGATCGTGTGCCGATAAATGTCACAATGTTTGCCAACCTGTTATCGACAATTGGTGGCGATTGGTCAGTGAGGAAGGTGCCGAAATTAGCGCCATAAAACTGGAATAAGGGGGCCATGGGATGAGTGTGTGCAAAATTAGGGAAATGATGACGACGACGAACATTTTTGAAATGTAGAGATTTCATTGGCTTGTTGCATAAATTTATAGAAATCGGTGACAAATTCATATATTGGCTTATATTTCTCTCACAAATTCGGCTATTTGACCGTATTTATAATTATTTTTTGCTTTTAAGACATCAACGAAGTTGGATATATTGCTAAGTACTGGATATTTTCTGCTAATCAAATTGTACTTCGGACAAACGTAAAGGACGTGGATTGGGTTTTCAGAAGTATTGCAGTTTTCACAAATTTCGGACCATTTTAACGTTTGCATTGAAAAAATGAACAACAATTGCCGATTTTTCATGGGTTTACCTTCACCCGCACTGACGAAACAACCCATGCAGCATCAATCATAGTAACCCATGAGTCAGCAGACAAAATTTGACAGCTCTATCAGTCGAACTCTAATCGTGATGGCAAAAACAGTGAAGCAACTCCGTTCAGAAGTGGGCGCGTTCAGACATCGTGCGGCACTTTGTGGACGCCGGATACGCCCGTTTCGGCATCTACAACATCTTGGCACTATTAGACAACAATCAGAGCATCGAAAGAAAGCCCGGTGCCGGACGGCCGACGACCCTGAGCGACAAGAAGCTCCAAAGGATGCTGAAGAGGAAGACCGAAGGAAAAGTGGCTACATCGCTGCGTGCGCTTGGCCGGGAAGTCGGTTCAACCGTCCAAACAATGAAAAAGTACCTGGGAAACATGAACATACATGTCAGGAAGCGGAAGTCGCATCCACAGGTTTCGGACCTGCAGGCAATGACGCAGCGGCAGCGGCTGAATAAGATGGTCAACTCGATTTTCCCGGCGGATTGCGACGAGGCGGTGGTGTTGGACGACGAGACCTATCTCACCCTGGATGGCAACGACTGGCAGGGCACTTCGTATTTTACTTCCCCACGAAGGAAGTGAGCTCCGAGGTGAAGTTCATTTCACACACCAAGTTCCCCAAGAAGGTGCTGCTGTGGCTGACAATCAGCGAGACGGGGATGTCAAAGCCGCTCTTCTTTCGCTCCGGACTGGCCGTGAACGGGGAAATTTATAGTTCGAAATGCCTGCCGGAAGTTGCGTCGTTCATCAAGAAATACCATAAGGGCGAAGACGCGGTGTTCTGGCCGGATCTGGCGTCGGCCCACTACTCGAAGCGATCGTTGGAGGAGATGGAGCGGCTGAATATCGATGTGGTACCCAAGTCAGCGAACCCGCCCAACGTCCCCCAGCTGCGTCCCATCGATAATTTCTGGGCCAACCTGAAGCGTAAGATCTATTCCAACAATTTTGTCGCGAAAACTGAGGAGGAATTGATAAATAAAACGAAGAAAAAACTCTAAAACATGCCTACACGCTTGTTTTCGTCCGCCATGGCGAACGTTCCGGTTAACTACGGGAAGGCCGCTCGCCAGGGCATGGAATTTTTTGCAAGTAAGCTTAAATGATTACCTTCCATGGGAAATTTATCAAAAGCAATTATCTGTCTTTGCTTTTTTTTATCACCACCCGAAAAAAGTCTTTCTAATGTAGATTTAACGCTATTGTTGTGAAATTTACAATCGCTTTTGTTGAATTATGTTTAACATTTTTTTTGCTGCTTTTATTTTGGTGTCTGAAATTTAATGTGGACAGGCTTCAGTTATTAGCAAGACAGCGGTGGCTTAAACAATTTTAGTTTTCTTATTTTTTGCATAGCTTGAGCATTGTGTACAATTTTCAAATGGCACGAAAAATTAGTATCATAGTGGTAGCAGGCCCTTACTTTTAATCTGCACTGGACCCTTTTATTGGTAAAATTCGCTTCTATGAGCCTCTATTTTAAATCAACACACAGACGTTCCTAGGCTATGGTGCCCATTTGGTCACTGTTTTTATCGTGATGATTCAAATAGTTTTAATAAAATTGATTCGCTTTCATGTATTGTGTATATTCTTGTCCATGTTGAGTTTTCGTCAGTGTACTGTGTTTTTCTGTGTCTTGTCTTATTCATAATAATGTGCACGTGATTAAAGTATGTTATTGTGTTTGATAGATACTGTATTTCTATTTGATTCCTGGATTAAATTGTATTTATTTATAACCAAGTCTCATGTATTCGACATCCCCTTGCAACCCTATAAATTTTTCTGGAGAGCTTACCTGTATGATGTGCAGCCATAAACTTACTACCTAAGCCGCATGCGACGCTGGCTGAACAGCTGCTTGAATTCCCCAACCGCTCGCGTCCATGCAACCATCATTGCAAAACCGCATGCAGACCAAGATTATCATGAAAAGGTGAAGAAAAAGACGATTTTGTATTTGGTGTGTGGAGATTATAGGTGATATTTTCACAACGACTCTTTGTTTCTTTGACTGAAAATGTTGAGTCACTCTAAACTAACCATGAAAAAAAAAAAAAAAATTATAATAATTGTTTGTTTGTTTGATCTAGTTGCTAACCCAAATTTAAATATATTTCATATAAGAGCTACTTTGAAACTTTGAGAAGAGCTTGTATACCTGCTATCTAGCGGGTTTATTTTTTATTTGTTTATCCTTTCTATTAATTTAAAGTGTGATATGAAGGGTAAAATCTCATTGCCTCGCATTACAATCGATTACAACCGATTTGCCGTTATTGAACTTTACAAAAAAGGAGGTTATACGAAACGTCAACGAAACAACGACCGTATGCTATTGTAAAGGGCGATACGGTCAAAATTTGGGCAATAACAACTTGGCGTATTTCTTTTCAATTTGGCTTTAAAAAACCTGAAAACCCCCCCTTTGGGGGGGGGGGGGGGAAAAAGGCTCCTATTTTGATTTTGGAATTCACTCTTCAGTTGTCAAAATGCCGTCCAAGCAAGAAGAGCAGCGTATCAAAATTTTGCTCGCGCATCGCGAAAATCCGAGCTACTCGCACGCAAAGTTGGCAAAATCGCTAAAAGTTGCCAAATCAACCGTTACAAATGTAATTAAAGTGTTTGAGGAACGTTTGTCGACAGCCAGGAAGTCTGGATCGGGGGAAATCGAAAACCGGAAGCCGCTGAGACGACAAAGAGAGTTGCCGGTAGTTTCAAGCGAAAGCCTAACCTATCTCTCCGAGATGCCGCAAATAAGCTGGGTGTATCGTCTACAACCGTGCATCGAGCCAAAAAACGAGCCGGACTATCGACTTACAAGAAGGTAGTGACTCCAAATCGCGATGATAAACAAAATACGACGGCCAAAGCGCGATCCCGGAGGCTGTACACGACGATGCTGACGAAGTTTGACTGCGTGGTAATGGACGACGAAACCTACGTCAAAGCCGACTACAAGCAGCTTCCGGGACAGGAGTTTTATACGGCAAAAGGAAGGGGAAAGGTAGCAGATATTTTCAAGCACACGAAACTGTCAAAGTTCACAAAGAAATATCTGGTTTGGCAAGCCATCTGTACCTGTGGCTTGAAAAGCAGCATTTTCATAGCTTCCGGGACTGTCAACCAAGAAATTTACGTGAAAGAGTGTTTGAATAAACGTCTGCTGCCTTTCCTGAAGAAACACGGTTGTTCCGTACTGTTTTGGCCGGATTTGGCATCTTGCCATTACGGTAAAAAGGCCATGGAGTGGTACGCCGCCAACAACGTGCAGGTGGTTCCCAAGGACAAGAACCCTCCCAACACGCCAGAGCTCCGCCCAATATATATAAGCCATATGGATAGGTCTATTCTATAGCTTCTAATGGTGTTTCCTAAGCGGGCCCTCCACGTCCTATCTCGAATATACATGCTTGTCATCATCGGTCTGGTACCCTGATCATAACATTCACCTCCCTCGAAAATAGTGCAATTACATTCAGTTATTAGAAAATTAGTAAACCAGATATTCTGATTATTCATTCCATAAAACAAATGGATGAACAACAACACAAATTGCCACAAAAATGAAAAGTGTACTTTAAGTCTTCTCCCCCCGATTGAAGGTAAGAAGTCTAAGAGTGAATTGCGGCATATCCCACCAGTATCACACCCTATGTCAGTGCCTTTATACAAACGTTCCACGACGTGGCAGTAAAAACATGACCAGAACTCCTGATACTCTCACTACTGGTCAAACTCCCAATCTAGCATGCATGTTTATAGCACGAGAGGGATCCCTTTAATTCAAGAGACTATTAAAGCAAAGCTAACCGATATAGAGAAGAATTGTTCTATGACCTCAAGGCTACTCCCTAAGCGGACCCTCCGCGTCCTACTCTTTTCATAAAACCTTAGCCTTTAATTCTTTGTCAGCATCTCTCCTAATTAACACTTTTCGATGACCTTTGTTCAGTTCGAAAGGTCTGATCTCTAATAATATGTTGTTAGAGTTAGTGCTTTGATCACGGCTGTAGTATACACCCCACATTTAAATTATAATATATATTTTAATTGTCTGCACCTGAAACACCAGGACTTATTATTAGTTGCTCACTATCATGATCAAAACACTCACCCTTTTTAATAATGAACCGAACAATAAGATTATTAATGATACCAACTGTATAGGTATATTTGAAGTTTAATGAATGACAATTAGAGAATAAACAACAATGAAAAAACTGTCAAGCAAATGAAAAGGATACTTTTTGTCGTTTCCCTCAATTATTTGATATAAACTATTTGTAGATTGTTCCTAGCTTCGTCTAAGAGTGAATTGCGGTTAAACCCGCCAGTATCACACCTGTTTCAGTGCCTTCAAATAAACGTATTACGACGTGGCAATTTCAAGAAAGCATAGTGTGATACTATCCCATTTTTTCAGTTTTGTTTTTCGCGATTTTTTTCAAAATTGAAAGTTGTTGTTTGCAGTGATTTTTAAATTGTGTGTTCGCTTAAATGAAAAGTTTTTGCGAGGAAAGAGTGTTTCAAGATGAAGAAGTCATAAAAAGAAAGAGAAAAACTGTGCAATGTTCAAAATTTGTGTTCACAATAGAGAAGACGTGAAACGCGGTCTCGTGCTATGTAGGTGCGGAAGAAACTTATAATGTTTTTCCCGGATTCTGTCATGCATTTGCTAATGCTGGTCTCCCGGCGGGCCATCTACAATAAGAAAAGGAGAAGTCCCGTCCGAAACATTATAGTTTCCCATCGGTCACATTCGTCAGGTTCCTCGGAAGAGCAGCTAGACAAGGGCGTTTGTACCAGTGCATCTGGTTACCTTGCTGTAGTGATAACATTTCTGGTTTCAGAAATTCTTGAGGATAGGATTTTTTCCCGTAACCTGCAGAAGACCATTAACATCAACAAAATGGAATGTAGTTAAAGAGAAGACAAGGACAGTAATGACATTAAACAGGTACCTATTTTAAATAACTCTGGTGATCCGATGGCCTTATAAACGCCATACGAACTTGCAATAACATTGTTGTAAAATGTAACCTTAGTTCACTCCCACCGCCCTGTGTGTGTGTGTGTGTGTGTGTGTGTGTGTGTGTGTGTGTGTGTGTGTGTGTGTGTGTGTGTGTGTGTGTGTGTGTGTGTGTGTGTGTGTGTGTGTGTGTGTTCGTTGGCGGGTCCTTTTTCTCTTTTCAGAAAGCGAGTAATGGCGCTACAACCATAATCCACAAAAGGCGAAGACAAGGGTTACTGCTCATGTCCGACAGGAAACCTCTACATCACTGGTTCCCAACCTTTTGTGTACAATTGGATGTCTCGCGGCCCCCTGGAAAGTACCGTGAATAAATTTCGTTGAGATAAATAAAAACAATTGATTTGATCTGTAACTGTTAGATATTCGTTTTATTTCAAAATAACATGTCAATAACAGGAAACAACTGATTCAGTGCGATTGTTGCACCTGCTTTTGAGCAACTAGTTTCGTAATACGGGGCTGTGTTTGCGACAATGCCAATCTCATATCATCCTCAACGTTCAATCCGTTTCTGGTCTTGGTCTTTATTTGGAGAAGAGTTGAAAATCCGCTCTCGCAGAGGTACGTAGAAGCAAACGGGACAAGGATCTTCAATGCCAGCAAAGCAACTTTGGGATACGACTCGTACATGATACACCAGAACTGGTTCAAATCTTTTTCACGGAACAAATCACGAGATGAGGAATCATTTCTCAGGTCCAAATATTCGTCCTGTATTTCGTCAGGAAGACTAGCCACATCCAGCGAAGAAGAAAACGGATTCCGGACTAAAGCAGCATCTTCTTGCGTTAGCTCAGGGAAGTAGCGCTCAAATTGTTCATCCAGCGAGTCAAGATGAGAAATAATTTCTGATTTCAAAACCGAATCCAGCTCGTTCGCTCCTTTGTCAGTCGTACTGCTGAGCCTATCGAACATGGCAACATTTCCAGAACTAACCTTTCGGCGCCAGTTTTTCAGCTTTGCCACGAATGCTTGAAGGTTGTCTTGAAAGTGAATTAGATTGGTTTGCTTTCCCTGTAGCTTCAAGTTCAGTGAATTCAGATGTTCAAAAATATCTGCTAGGTAAGCAAGGCGCATGTGCCAACCATCGTCACTGAAATTAGCAAGCAAGTCGTTTTTCCCTTGATTTTCCAAAAACATTTTGATCTCGTCCTTCAATTCAAAAACTCGGTTGAGAACATTCCCTTTCGACAACCAGCGCACGGCAGTGTAGAAAAGAAGAACCTCATGATCTGCATTCATTTCTTTGCAGAGTTCTTTGAATAAACGAGTGTTTAGAGCCCCAGATTTAACATAGTTCACAATTTTGATGACCGAATCAAGTACCTTTAACAATGGTTCCGGCAGGGTCTTGCTGGCAAGGGCATATCGATGAATCATGCAATGAATACCTTTGGCATGTGGAGCAAGGTCTTTGACCTTTTTCTGAAATCCTGATTTCTTACCAAGCATTGCTGGAGCGCCATCGGTGCAAACTCCACCGACTTTTTCCCACTGTAAGCCACCCGATTCAAAAAATGTCTTGATTTTAGCCATAATATCATCACTTTTGGTAGTAGTTTCCAAATCGCTACAGAAAAGAAACTCTTCCTTCAAATCGCCAGAGTTAACGTACTTCACAAATACCATAAGTTGCGCACATGAGCTGACATCCGTAGATTCGTCCAGTTGAATTGCAAACAAAGGGGATTGCTTGATTTCTTCCAAAATTTGCACTTTAAAATCTTCGGACATATCGGCGATTCGTCTTTGAACGGTGTTGTCCGACAGTGAGACTTGCCGCATTTTGGCCGCACTTGCTTCCCCAAGAACTAAACTCACCATTTTCAGCATGCTGGGCTTGATGAGAGTTTCTCCGATTGTGTGTGGTTTTTTGTTTTTCGCAATTTCCAATGCTGCCTCATATGATGCCTGCACAACTGCAGTACTTTGTTGTTGGATGCTACCTGTAGCATCCAATCGCTGCCGTTTGAGGCCAGCTTCATGGCGTCGAAAAAATGCCACATCCTTGGTGTTATGCTCGGAATGTTTCGTGTCCAAATGTCGCTTCAGTTTTGACGGTTTCATAGCTTCAACACTCAACACAACGTTACACAATACACACTGTGGTTTATCGACTCCATTAACCGTTAGTATCGTAAATCCGTACTTAATGTATTCTTCGGAATACTTTCTTTTCTTCTCCATGTCTGCGACTACCTGCGATAAATCGTTAATTTTTAGTTCTTTTACGTTCCATGTTTATTTTTATTTTCAAGGCTAAATTACCGATTCAAATTTGCAGTATTTGCAGAAATAATCACTCGTTGTAATCCTCCGACGAAAACAAGAAACAAGATCTGAGCAGCAACAATTTTAGTTCCGAAAATTTTAAATCGTGCAGTCAATTGATGTGACTCGACCCATGAATGGCTACACTTCGTTGTACAGAGGGACAGAGCAAGAGATGCTCATTCATTGCTGCCACTTTTTGACGTTTGATCGTCTTTCTCAATCTCAAAGCACACATGAATTAGTGATGGTTTGTTTTCCGTCTGCCACTAATCTGTTTCCCTCTTGCTCTCAGTTCTTCGTTTAAGATCGTGCAGTAGTGTGCTCCGATTGAAGGCCAAAATACTCAATTGACTTGCTTGTTGTGTTGGGAGTGTTGCTCTCGCGGCAGAGAGCCGACGCATAAAACAGAAAACTATTTGTCTCTTTTTCTCCCTGTTCGAGAGTTGCAGACGTTGCAGTCGGAAAACAAGTGCTGTCAGACAGTACACGGAGACAAAAAGATAACCATTCTTGTTTAACTTTTTACACTTTCAACTAAAATGGGACTTGTCAAACTTTTCAAAAAGGCGTATTACTAAACTAGCGGAAAAAGATTAAATTTTTGTTTAAAAAACCAAGACCTTCGCGGCCCCCCTGAGAGGGCTTCGCGGCCCCCCTGTCGGCCGCGGACCACCGGTTGGGAGGGTTGCTCTACATGCAAGTAGTAAGCGCCTGTGTTCCAACCCAGGAAAGCGGACAACAAAGGAGCGCATTTACTTTCTTAGCTTCGACACTCTGTGCATATGCTTTCATGCCAAGAAAACCCTCCCGCACAATCCCATCCAAGTTCCAACTACATATGTCTATGAAGGTAGCATGAGTTCTCAGCATCTTCTTATGTAGACATCTAAACAAAACTTCCATCCCATCCCTTGCTGATCATAAGGACCTTGCCAGGTGTTGTGCAAAGAGATCGTTAGATGAAGAGCCTGTCATACCCAAGGCAGCTCTTCTGGCGCTTCCATCGTCTCTACAACAGCCAACCCAGGATTATGTTTGGTCAAAAATTGCTATGCTAAGTATTTAAAATGAATCCTGATTAGTGTGAGCTTTTTAGTGGAATAGCTATAACCTGTTCCAAGTACTTAATTTTTTGCATATAAAAGATGAATATATTTCGCGTACATATTCATCAATCGGTGTTGGCAGATTTTAAAGATTGTTGCGTTCCGGCAAGTATCAAGAAATTCACGGACAACGTTTTCATTCTCGAACATGATATTCCGAAGTAAGATTATCTGCTCATTCCAATTAGTACTGTTATGAATAGTAATTCTGTTGTGTTAACAATTCGCCTTGTATAGAGTTTGACTTGTAGGAAGAAATAAGTTTTGAGAAACTGTGAAAGCGAGAATCGTTTTGATGCCAACCGTAAACGCAAATTTCGGAAACGCGATTAAACATACGGAAAATCCTCCGAAACGACCCTATACCGATGCCGAGCGAGCTCATGTTTATCGGGCGAAACTGAAAGCAGCCAGATGTAATGCGTTGCCAACTACTGGTTGGGACGCTGGAGAAAGGCCTTCAATTCGAGGCCGAATCATCATTTAAGTCTACGTTTACGGTCTGTTATACACAACCCCATTTGTAACATTCAATACACATTGCTCCGTAGTCCTACGTCAACTTTGCGCACAACCCCATTGGGCTGTCCCTTGTAGTTTTATGATGAGAAATCATTATCATCATCAATTTGAAACACAAACCTCACATTACTGCCCCAGGTTCTCCTAGATGTGCTACACTTTTGGCAAGACGTTTTAATCGACTCGATAAGTGAAACTGTCATCGTATTTTTTCGCGAGCCTTTGTGAAAAACGACTAGTGTCGTCATGGTCGTGATGATTGAATCAGCAGAACCCGTGTGCTCATAAACCAGTGATGGCTATAATGCGTCTCGCGTGCCGCACGAGGTCCTCAGATCTGTATGATGTAGCAGTCTTAACATGGCTTTCTTCAAACATTAGCAACGTAAATGTAAACTGTTCTTAAGAGAAAAATAGTCGAACTTTCGTGTCATCAATCCTATTTACTATAAAACCTACAACATTAAGTTTGAATACTTTTTGATCATTCTGGACTCAAAATTTTCTTTAACAGTCTGGATTATCACATTCTTAGTTAAAAGATTACTTTTGGGATTCAACAATCTTATTGGGGACAAGCTACCCGATTAAAATTTCATCTTTTCCTCATACCTTTTTCCACTTCCACTATCGAATATATTTTCTGAGCGTTTCCAAGCGAAATGACCTGGAAATGTGGAAAATTATTTTCGGTATTTTTTTATTTCAATGAAACTTTGCATACACGTTTGGCTTAAGAGACTGAGCATTTTCCGCGCTAACATAGATTTGTGTGACTCAAGAGTCAGTTTTAAAAATGGCGTAAGCATTTTGAATAGCACTTCAATTAATAATTTGTAGCTCGAAAACCTTTGGTTGTACAAAAATACTGTCTAAGAACAAGTTGTGACCCTATGTGTGAAGGTTGGGAAAAAAATATACACTGAGAAAATAAAAATTGACAATTAACATGAAAATTTAAATATTTCAAAAAACGATTTTTTGATTTTTTTTAAATTTTTTGACTGTAAAAACTTGAAGTTATTTCGCAAATTTTAGCGAAGACTCCAGGATGAAGAAATGTCAGTCAAAAAAGTTTCCAGAACATCAACTTTCGGTGCATTTTTCAAAATTTTAATATATGTGGGAATAAACGTAGTCTGATTATATAATCTTTTTTTTTTTTTCAATTTTTAAGCTCCTGACCTTCGTAAGAGTATCCGTTCTCGAGATATTTGCGATTCAATTTTATCATACTCGAATAATTTTGAAGTGTTGCAAACCCTTTCCTAAAACACGGTGCTCGGTAAAGCTTCGTAAATTAAACGAAAACATTATTCAAGAGCTAATATTAATGAACTGCCGAATTCCGTTGGATACGTCTTTATCAATCTGTGATTTGTGTCGATTACATTTAAACAAAGTGAAACACGCAGAAACTGAGTATGATATCGATGAGCAGCCACACAACCCCGTTCCGGAGCTTCAACCATCTACATCAAGGTACGCTATGGAGGAAATGCCGTCGGCTACATCCATCACATCATCTTCTCAAGAAAGCTTGAAACAGGAATTTTCCAGAGCGCATAATATCGAGTTGTTTAACAAAGGTATAGCTGGAATCAACGTTTCACCGGTATCATCATCAAAGCTGAAGCAGGTTCACTATCCTCGGAGAAAATATTTGAATATTACTGACGGTTTAAAAAAAACACATTTTCGGATTCAAGGGATGACCAAATAAGGATACTATCAGTTTTACCAAAATCTTGGAATAATCAAACGGTAATGGAACAGTTTAATACACACGAATACATTGTGAAGCACGCTCGTCGCATAGCGGAAATCAAAGGAGTATTGGCTACCCCCAACGAAAGGATAGGAAGCGGTTTGACACCGAAAGTAAAAAATGAGATGTTGGAGTTTTACGACAGTGACCAGATAAGCAGAGCCCTTAGTCCTGACTAAGGGACTACGTTTCAGTAAGAAAAGATGGTAAGCGACAGCATGTGCAAACAAGATTTTTGATGTGTTAACTTCGTGAGGCTTATAATGGCTTCAAAGAGATTAGTGAGACCAATATTGGCTTCAGTTCGTTTGCAGCTTTAAAGCCAAACAATGTAAATTACTTGGCAGCTCAGGTTCTCATAATATTTGTGTCTGTACCATGCACGAGAATATTGAATTGATGCTACATAGTCTAAAAAAATATGCTTTCCGAAATGATACGAAATTTTACTTCGAGCAACTATTATGCAACACATCGTCAAGAAAGAAATATTGTAATCTCCGTGAATGTGAAAAATGTCCAAGCCGGTTAGCTTTTGAAAATAACTTTTTCAAGGAACTTGAGGAATGTAATGCATTTGAAATATCTTTCGAACAATGGATTTCAACAGACCGGTGTAATCTAGAGACCCTCTTACAACCAGTTGATAAATTTGTATCATATTTTACCAAAAAGTTAGAAAAATTGGTCACCCATGATTATATAAAAATCGAACAATCCTCGTTTTTGAGACACACGAAAAATGATTCAAGCAATGGCGAAGTTGTCATAGTGTGTGGTTTTTCAGAAAATTATACATTTGTTCTTCAAGATGCCGTTCAAAGTAGTTATTGGAATAATAACCAAGCCACAATTCATCCCTTTGTTATTTATTAAAGGGCGAACACGAAAGTATTGCGACACATTCAACAGGGCATAACTTTTTTTACCATTGGGTAAAAATCAACCAAATTTTGCACACTTTCTCATTGATGTGTATTGTTTACATGCTGTCAAACTCGAAGTCGTGTTTTTCGATTCAACGAAAATGGAGGTGAACCAACGCGAGTCGAGAGAACAAATTCTTTCCAAACACCTGGAATTTCCTGACCTGTCGCACCGGCAGTTGGGAAAAATGTTGAACATTCACCATTCAACCGTCTCCAGAGTGTTGAAGCGGTTCCAGGAGCGGTTGACGTTGGACCACGGCAAAGGAGCTGGAAGAAAACCGGGACCGGAGAACAAAAAGACGGAGGGAAAGGTGAAGCGGATGATTAAAGCAAATCCCAACGTCTCAAGCCGTGATTTGGCTAAATAGATCGGCATGTCGCAGAGCTACGTCCAGAATGCAAAGAAGAGAGCTGGACTACATACATACAAGGTACAGAACTTCCCAAACCGCGATGAGCGGCAACAATCGACGGCTAAAACTCGGGCACGGAAGCTCTACGAGAAGATGCTGACAAAATATGGCTGCTGTGTGATGGACGACGAAACGTATATAAAAGCCGATTTTAAGCAAATTCCGGGGTTGGAGTTTTTCACCGGCAAGAGCAAGTTCTATGTGGACGACAAATTTAAGAAGAAGAAAATGTCGAAGTTCGCCTCCAAATATCTCATTTGGCAGGCCATCTGCTCTTGCGGACTGAGGAGTGAGCCTTTCGTGACAAAGGGCACAGTAAATTGCGAGATCTACAAATCTGAGTGCCTCGAGAAGCGCCTTTTGCCGTTCTTGCAGCAGCACGACGAAGCTCCGCTATTTTGGCCAGATTTGGCATCATGCCACTATTCTAAAAGTGTCCTGGAGTGGTATGAGGCCAATTCTGTCCATTTTGTTCCAAAGGACATGAATCCGCCAAACTGTCCGGAGCTGCGCCCGGTGGAGCAGTACTGGGCAATGATGAAGCGGGAACTTCGGAAGAGCAAGAAGACAGTCAAAGACGAGAAGGACATGTTAAGAAAATGGAAAAAAAAAAACTGAGAAACTGGTACCGGATGACACTGTAAAGACTTCGATGGAGGGCATCAAGCGAAAATGCGTTCAATTTTACACTCAAGGCTCCATCGATTAACTTTTCTCTTGATTTTTGAAGTAAATATATGTATAAAACTACCCTAAAATTTTGGTTTGATTCTAAACATTATAAGAAAATTGGCATGACATTTTCGGTGTCGCAATAATTTCGTGTTCGCCCTTTATGTCGAATCCTGAACGCTTAAGAATCATTGCTTTATATCGGAAGTACTTGAGCCTGACACAATAGCGGTTCAGGTATTTATTTCAAAACTAATGAGCTTTTTGAAAATCAAACTAACGCAGTTGAAGAAAGCGATATTTATTTCTGATAGAGCTGCATCCCAATATAAAATTAGGAAAAATGTTGCAAGCCTTTGTAAATTCAAATCAAAATATAGCATAGATGCTGAATGGCATTTTTTTCGCTACTTTCAATGGCAAGGGGCCATGCGATGCAATTGGTGGCACATTAAAACGAATGGCAAGAAACGCAAGTATAGCTAAAGGGCATGAACACCCAATAACAGCATGCAAAAGAGTTATACGATTGGGCCAATCAGAAAAATAATGGTTGCTTAACGAAAATGTCATGTTGTTTATGTATCTTATGAAGACTATAAACAAGGAGTTAATGAATGGAGCAACATCTTTCAGCAAACTAAAATGATTACTGGTACACAAAAACATCACTCTTTTGTTCCGCGTTCAGATCATCAGATAGAGGCAAAATTGTTTTGAAATGATGTAGCATCAAGCCTTCATAGTATATATAAACATGTTAAATGAAAGGGAACTTCTCTAAACTAATCTAAATGTAGAAACAGTATATGTACTTAAGTATGCGCATAATAAATTGGAAATACAAGTCAACTTAAATATAAGAAAAGTGTTTTCAATCATTTCCCCCTATTTCTTATGCTGTATATAGAATCGTCTTGCTGGTTAAGAGTGAGTTGTGCGAAACCAAACGCATATTTCGAAAAAGGTTTTTTTGTAATGCTGGAGAATCGCGAATAATTTATGAAAAGGCCGTATTTTCTTCTGGAAATATACTGCAACATGGAAACACGCTTATTTTGGCAAATAGTTGAGATTTTAAAAATGCTTCAAAAGTTGACCTTAGAGACACTTTTTTCACTTCAGATCTCTCCACCCTGAAGTTTTCTCCAAAACTGACGTTAGAGCTTCAAGTTTTTACACACAATGTATAAAGTATACAGTAAGAAGCAAAATAGGCATATGTTAAACAAAAATGTTAAAAATACTGTTTGAACCATTTTACCCCATATCTTTTGAAATGTTCATTCAATCGTTTTGCTGTCAAAGAGAGAGTTGTAGGAAACTTAACAAACATTTTAAAAAACGTTTTGTGGTTACTGGATAAACGCAAATAATTTATGAAAATGTCGTAATTTCGAATATTATTCGAATATGATAAAATTAGATCGGAAATATCTCGAGAACAGATGCTCTTACGAAGATCATCATTAGGAGCTGAAATTTTTTAAATACTTCGAAAATCAGATTATATCATCAGAATACCTTTATTCCCGCGAATATTAAAATTTTGAGAAATACACCAAAAGTTTTTTCTAGAAACTTTTTTCCCTGACATTTTTCCATCCTGAAGTCTTCGTTTAAATGAAACTTCAAATTTTTACAATCAAAAAATAAAAATAAAATCAAAAAATCGTTTTATGAGATATTAAAATTTTAATCTTAATTTTGTCCCGATTTTTTTTTTCTCCTCAGTTTATATTTTTTTCACAACCGTCACACATAGGGTCACAACTTGTTCTTAGACAGTTTTTATGTACAACCAAAGGTTTTCGAGCTACATATTATTAATTGAAGTGCTATTCAAAATGCTTACGCCCTTTTAAAACTGACCCAATTAAATCGGAGGCACTCGAAGTTGGTCGGCACACGGCAGGAGTAGAAAACCCATTAATGGGTAAAATCTCACCCAGTTTTCAAACCTGTATGCTGCTGTCAAAAAATGGGTAAAATAAAAAAAACCAAAATGGGTCAAATATTACCCATTTCGATAATTTGTTAGTGATAGGGTATTGGGTGATAGGGTTAGGGTATTGAAATTATTATAACTTTTCTTTTGTTTGCCCCTGCAATCCACCATCCATCTTAGCGCTCATTGGTTTCCCAAAAGTGATTGTTTACGGATTGACCTCTTTCTTGCCCCGATTTGAACTCAATTATACGCTGGACAATGCATGGTTCTGGTAAGTAGAACTAGGTGTTATAAATATGTACGGTAGAAGAACAATTCTTTATATTGCAGTTCTGAAACGTCCAGTGTCTGGCTACGATGCCTTCATCCAAGATTACGTTGATGAGCTCAAAACTCATGTCAAACGATTGCTTTAAAACGGGCCGTAAGAATCCGGTCCAATTTATTTGTAAATTGTGTGGAAATAAAGCAATAAAGCTTAAGTTTCATAAAATTGTTGCTTGCGTTTTTTCTTTATACGGTATAGGAATCAAAACCCCATTAATGGGTAAAATTTTACCCATATTACAAAACAGAGAGTATCCATAAACTTCATTTACCCATTACTGAGTATATCGCGCAAATGTCAGATAATGGGAATTTTTTTAAATATTTCATTTTATTTAGGGGGGGAGAGGGGGGGGGGGGGGCCGGGGGGGGGGGGGGGGTGGGGGGGGGTTGTGATTTGAAACTAGTAGTGACTGTAATATAACTTTTTCATCTTAAGTAAGATGAATGTTTTTGATAGTTTGACAGTTTTGATTTCGCATATACTTATCTTTGTGTGCTGTCTTTGATTTTTTGGGGGATTTCTACTTTTTCTTGAAATAGATATGATCACTTCCTTGTCAAAACCGCATGTAGCCTAGCGCTGAGTAGGTCCTTCGCACTTCAATCGATCTATTTCACAGCCGTTCTCGATCATGAAATCAATAAGAAAATAAGAGCGAAGAGGGTGTTAGTGGTTCATAGTATGCAGGGCGTAGGTGAGAGATTATTGGTGATATTTTCACGACGATATTTTCGTTTCTCTGACTAAGAATTCCGAATTCCTAACCTAACAAAATTTGAACAGCATGAACCAGAAGTAATAATGTTTGAATCAAAAAGGATTTAAAAAAAAAAATACTGAATTAAATTTAGACAACAACATTTTAAATTCTAGCCTAGCTTTGGATCTAGTACTCATCCCCATCCCAAACTTAACAATATTTCAAATCACTGACTAACTAATCTGACACTTGGAAAAGAACAGTTCTATTTCCTATCTAGTTTCTTTTTTTATTTATTTATTATCTGCTATGGAGGACACATGCTATAAAATGCATGGAAAGGTAACGATAAAATAAGAAGAAAGACTAGCAACCCCCATCCAACCCCAACCACCTCCATCGCCTATCCCGACAGACACGCGCATCCCGTCCACAATGCGCAGACCTCCCCAGTGCCATGCACTAATACTCGAGAGTCGATATTAGTACACGAGACTGAAGAAGTCCGCACACCGTAGACGAAACACGCGTATCCGTCAAGACAAGCAACAAATGTAGTGAGATCAAACGGAAACTACCAATTCCTCCTCTAATTTTCCAGTTACAGGCATTCCACTAAAAAGCTCACACTTTCCAGGATTCATACATGGAAAGGTTCATTCTATTGTTCCAATGGTGTTCCCTAAGCGGGCCCTCCGCGTCCTATCTCTAATATACATGCTTGTCTTTGTCAGTCTCAAGTAACACTTTTCTATGACTATGTGCTTCATTTCGAACAGTCAGATAATTACCCTGATCAAAACATTCACCCCTTTTGAAAATGTTGCAATTACATTTAGTTATTATACCATGAGCAAACAGGTATTTCGGTTATTCATTCCATAAAAAAATGGATGAGTAACAACATAAGTTGTCAATAAAATGAAAAGTGTACTTTTAGTCGTTTCCCTTAGATTGATAGTAGAAGTCTAAGAGTGAATTGCGGCATAGCCCGCTAGTATCACATCTGATGTTAGTGCCTTTATATAAACGTTCTACGACGTGGCAGTGAAATAAATGATAAGAAAATGTGATACTTTCACTACTGGTCAAATTCTTGGTCTCACATGCATGTTTATAGCATGAGATAAGCCCTCTCACCGTCGACAAGGTGACAAATTTGACCTACGAGAGGATCTTTACTTTAAACACTTATTCTTGAGCAGAAATTGAAATGGAATCGAAATTACACTGAAATGGAACCGAAACGAAATCGAAATTAAATTGAAATGGATGCAAAACGGATTCGAAACGGAACCGAAATAGAACCGAAATGGAATTGTAATGGAATTGAAATGGAATCGAAACGAAACCAAAGCGGACCCGAAATAGAACCGAAATGGAGACGAAACGGAATCGAAACGAAACCGATATGGAGCTGAACCAGAAGTGAAATGGAACTACTGTGATTAACACCGCTCTTCTATAGTAAGTCAAACACTAGACCCTCGCTGAGCGGACCCTCCGCACTGTTGCTAAAATAAACTACTTGGAAAGGTTAAATCTACTACTCGTGTTTCCTAAGCGGGCCCTCCGCGTCCTGTCTCTAATAAACATGCTTGTCATCGTCAGTACAAAGTAACACTTATCTGTGGCTTTGTGCTTCATTTCGAACAGTCAGATATTTACCATGATCAAAACATTCACCTTTTTCGAAAATTTTGCAATTACTTTCACTTTTACACCATGGGTAAACCAGGTATTTTGGTTATTCATTCCATGAAATAATGGATAAACAACAACTAAGTTGCCACGAAAATGAAAAGTGCACTTTTAGTCGTTTCCCTTTGATTGAAAGTAAAAAGTCTAAGAGTGAATTGCGGCCAGTATCACACCTGATGTTAGTGCCTTTATATAAACGTTCTACGACGTGGCAGTGAAATAAATGTGCAGAATATGTGATACTTTCACTACTGGTCAAATTTTGGTCTCTGCTTTTTAGCTGGCCCCTCCCGCGGGGTGATTTGCCCGGGGGGGGGATAATGGGAATTTTTTTAAATATAGGTAAAAAATACCCATTCTTTGACATATATGTCATATATTAATAAATGGGTAAATTGAGTTTACGCATTTAATGGGTTGACTCCCTTTTTGGGGAAATGGGTTAAATTTTACCCATTAATGGGTTTTTGATTCTTACCGTGTAGGTCATTTCGACTGGAAACGCTCTCTTCTACTTCGAAACTCTTACTTCTATCAGCCTAATTATCTTTTGTTAAAGATCATGCTAGCTCCATTGATGTATTTGGAACAGTGGTTAACCCATGCAAGCTTAATATATCAAGACTTTTGATTTCAATAAGGCGGAGTAATTACGAAGAATGGACGGAAATTGGTCCACTGCCAAAGTAGTGCTTCACTAGACCGATGCATATTTTGAAATTTTCGACGATAGTAGATTCCATCCAAATCGCTCCCCTATAATTTGAATTAATTTGGTAAAAAACTGACATTGCACAAGCCATTTAAAGTTTACTTGAAAATCACTACGGGAAAGATTTTAGTTTGTTTAGATTGTTTTTCATGAAAATGTCAAATGAAATAGTTATTTACTAATTAAGAGATCGATAATCTTCTGCCGCTATCCATGGTAGTCAACAACACTCTGTCGTGCAGTGTGGCATAGTAGCCATGATTTTTGTACTCCATTTCACGTGCCCGTGTGTTGCCTGCAGACAGGCTTCCCCATCTTCTTCAAATCATGAGCGACATAATTCAAACAGCACTCTCAACATACCTTGCAAGACGGTTCTAGCACTGTGGAGCGAGGTTCTCAAAATTTGCATCAGTCTAGTGCTCCACCCCATATATTTCCAAAGCCAGCAAGCGAGCTCTTCACAGATCCAACTTTCCATAACGAACAAAACAACTTTACAGACGATTCCGGTTAATTGCGGTGAGATTTGCACCACTGACTAGTTTGTCAACAACTTAATTTCTGAATTCACCTTCCATTTACCCAGGCAATCCAAACTTTCCACAACCGAACTGTTGACTTAAATCTACGAAGCGACTCACCCGTGTGTCCATTGTTGGTCAGATTGGTTTGCTGCGGTGGCACGTCGAAGCCCTCGAAGACCAACGGTGGCAGGTTCACCTTCTTCACGTCCAGCGAGTTGATGTTGATCGGGCTCTGGTGCTTGCCCGTGCAACTGTTGTACTGTTCGCCCCAGTGGGATGGACCTGTAGGTGCAAATTGAAGAGGAAAACATGGTTCTTTAGATAGATAAACAAAGGCATACGTAGGCAAGCTCAATCATCGCCGATGAATGGAATCGTGACACATATTTTCAGCTCCCTCAAGTACGCAGTCGGTTGTTATTGATGTGACGTTTATAGCGGGCGTGATTTAGTAATCCGGCATTAAGCACGATGTCACTGGTGATCCAGATCGATCCGGACTCGGAGGGTGGGAAACGCGATTGATACAATAAATACGCGTCGTCGGAAAACCGTTTGATATGAATAATTAATTCATGGACTCGTGGTGTCCTTGCAGTTGTCATCAAGGTAGTTTACCGAAAGTCAATGCATAATTGATTCTATTTTCCATAAAACGTTCTTGTTTGTGGGAACGTGGAGTTATATGGACAGCACTAAGAAAGGGCGGACGAAAACAAGCGTCTAGGCATGTTTTTGAGTTCTTTCTTCGTTTTATATATCAATTAGTTTTCGCGACAAAATTGTTGGAGTAGATCTTACGCTCCAGGTTGGCCCAAAAATTCTCGATGGGACGCAGCTGGGGGACCTTGGGCGGGTTCGCCGACTTGGGTACCACATCGATATTCAGCCGCGCCATCTCCTCCAACGATCGCTTCGAGTAGTGGACCGACGCCAGATCCGGCCAGAACACCGCGTCTTCGTCCTTATGGTATTTCTTGATGAACGACCCAACTTCCGGCAGGCATTTCGTACTATAATTTTTTCCGTTCATTGACAGTCCGGAGCGAAAGAAGAGCGGCTTTGACATCCCCTTCTTGCTGATTGTCAGCCACAGCAGCACCTTCTTAGGGAACTTGGTGTGTGAAATGAACTTCACCTCGGAGCTTCCTTCGTGGGGGAAGTAAAATACGTAGAGCCCTGCCAGTCGTTGCCATCCAGGGTGAGATAGGTCTCGTCGTCCATCACCAGATGACACTCTTATTAAGCCGCTGCCGCTGCGTCATTGCCTGCAGCTCCGAATCCAGTGGATGCGACTTCTGCTTCCTGACATGTATGTTCATGTTTGCCAGGTATTTTTTCACTGTTTGGTCGGTTGAACCGTTCTTTGAACGCGCTCAATTCTGAACGGAGTTGCTTCACTTTTTTTGCCATCACGGTTAGAGTTCGACTGATAGAGCTGTCAAATTTTGTCTGCTGACTCATGGGTTACTATGATTGATGCTGCATGGGTTGTTTCGTCAGTGCGGGTGAAGGTAAACCCATGAAAAATCGGCACTTTTTGTCAATTTGTTTTTAATGCAAACGTTATTCATAAACTGCCAATGGCACAGGACAGTTCTAGCGATGTTAAATTTCTGCAAGGCTACATGTGACAGAAATCAATTTTCAATTAGAGGTTTTGAAAGACACAATTTCTTATTTTATCGCTTTATGGTCGTCATTTAATTAACAACCTCAGAGAGAGAGTTGCCATTGGCGTGCTCTTATGGACCTATCAATACTTTTCCTCACATCTTTAGTTCTAGCAGAAATTGATGTCCACTCCTAGGGTTACATGTTGATAAGAAGGATATTACCATTACAAGCATTGTAATTGATTCGTGCTTCATGTAACAACAAAAAACATGATTAGTTAAAAAAATATTTAAAGAGTTTCTCGATAATCAAGTCAATAATTTGAATGATCTTTTGTAGCAAATTGTTCACCTGGTTATGCTGCAAAATATCAAGCTCACAGATAATTTTTTTCATACTTATCGATACAGTAAACTATAAAGGATAACCCGAAGGACAACAGCATCGATATCAGTACGAAGGATGAACTTATTGATACTGGAAAAGGTCCAAGTGATGCCTTTGGAGGTACGTTAAAACGCATGGCCCCTAGAGCAAGTTTGGCCAACGCACGCGAACATCCAATTGAAAATGCAAAGGAGCTTTTTAATTGGGCAGAAAATCGAAAATAAGAAGAGTTAACAAAATTATGCTTTAGTTTTGGCAAAACAAAATAATATAAAAACATGGTAACAGAGCTAAACCTGCTGTGTAATAATGCCAAATCTATTAAAGAAACCCAAAAATTCCATCGAAAAGTATGCTCCCGACAAATGGACAAGACTTAGCACGTAAAACAGCTTTTGGGTCTGACTTTTTACACCGCAATGCAAAGGAACGCCGTTGCCTAGCATTTCCGAAGGTATCCAAATTCCCGAAGAAGTATTTGATTTGGCAGGCCATATGTAGTAGTGGTCGAAATTCTTAAAGTTTCGTCTCAATAAGCATGTGTACGAGAAAGAATGTCTGCAAAAGCGGTTGTGACCGTTTATCAGAAGCCAAGGCTCTATTTTTGCCTGATTTGGTCTCTTGTCACTATGCGAAATCCGTCCTGGAATGGTATAAGGTACAAGATGTCAAATACGTGCCAAAAACAGCCAATCCACCAAACTGTCCAGAACGCCGTTGCCGAGCATTACTTATATTTTGAATTACAATTATTTTTTAAATTAAATACATCAAATCTTTTTTTTTAATCGAGGTGATAATTCCGTCAAACATCGACACCAGTATTGACAACATACATTACGCATTTTAAACTTCTTTTGACAGTAAAATTTACTCATTTATGACTTTGGTTCTTTTCACATTATAAAATTTAGTAAATAGTGAGCCCTCTTTGACATATGCACAGTATACTCATGAATGAGAAGATGCAATACACTCCTTTAATGACTTATCCTCTCGGAAATCCCAGTTTTCTATGAAAATGCGCACTTACTAGTTATAAAAGAGTTTAATGGAAGTGACGTTTCTTTACGTTTTGTTTTTGCAATTGCAACGAATCGGATGAAAGTGCAAAACTCTTCCATTATACTTTTTTTGTGACAATCACTCCCCAAATGTTTTGGTTTTTGCTTAATTGTCGAGGGCTTCCAGTGTGATACTTGTAAAGGGCTAGTTACGATAATGGATCGATAAAATCACAGAAACGGTTGCTATCAGGGGCTCTGCGTCGCTGTCAACCACATAGATGTACCATAGTTTACATGATTTTGACAATTTTGGACATCTGACAACTGAAATCGACAAAGATTTTTCATTAAGGCCTAACTGAAAAACGTAAAAAATGCTTCTTCCGTGAAATTTTTGACCTAGAAAACTTCCTACCTCAGCCATTTAGAAGGACAAGGGGTCCGTTTATTCGATAGAATTGGAAGCTTACAAGGGTAGATTTTGTATTACGAGAAATTTACGTTGTTTACGTTTGTCAATTAGGCCCTATTGAAACATCTTTGTCGAAATATGACCCGTCAAAACAAAGCTATCAATGCCAAGGCACGACAGGCTTGACAGAACAAATCAACGAACTCTTTCACACTTGCTTCGTTTCGTATAATGACGTGACGATACGCATATCTGAAAGTGTTGAATGTTAGAAAGAACAGGTTGATGCATTCATCCTAACCATTCTTCACATTGATAATGAAATCAATGTGAGCTACAGCGAAATCCTTAATGATTGCCTCCCCCGGTTGCTATAGAATGAACAGATAGCATCAACCATATGTTTGACATAACTGCGCTGCTGTTTATTAATCGATATAATCTAAGCAAAATTAGTAAATACTAGGTTGGTTGAAAAGTAACAAGGAGGTTAATAGTAATAATTCTTTTCGAGATAGTCCACGAAGAGTATGCCATGACAATTTCAGAAAAACGACGCCAAAATCTTGCCGACTCATTGAAGACCCGCTCTCGAGCACTCGTGTCGGTTTCAGTCCATTTTTGGGTACTAATTTTGTTTGCTGGTGTGTAATATTGGATCCAGGTTTTATCCTCCCTTAGCTCAGTCGGTAAAGGCGCAGCTACAAAGCAACACCATGCTGGAGGTGGCTGGGTTCGATTCCCGGTCTGGTCTAGGTATTTTTCGTTAAGGAAAATTTCTCGACTCCCTGGGCATAGGGTATGATGGTACTTGCCACACAATGCACAAATGGTGCCTGGCATCGGAAGCTTCCAATTAATTAATAACTGTAGAAGTGCATTTAGAACACTAAGTTGAGAGCAAGCAATAAGCAAATTGTGAAAGTAATAAGCTTGAAATGCTGAATGAGAAGAAGGTTTCATCAACAGTTATCAATCGACGCCAAAAGTCCTTCCGAATCTGCATCAGCAAGTCTACCCAACAAACATCGGTGTTGAATTAGAGCTTGTTCAAACAATATTGGAGAAGCTATTCAGCTATTCTAGAAGAAACAGTTGAATAGCTTCTCCAAATTTGCTTGAACAAGCTTTAATTCAACACCGATGTTTGTTGGGTAAGCACTGTTTTGAAGGGCAGCAGGGTAAATGCACCCTTCTTTTTGGGGAAATGCTCCTTAAACTTTGGAAAAATGCTCCTTAGATGCGTTTGCCCGGTACAATGCAATCGGAGATATTAACCTTCTGGTTAGCGCTTGCCGGTTGTTTTGACGGGTCTTAAGTTTCTTCAAGATTGTATAGCAGAGCTTCGCTCCGCAATCTTGTAGGTAGTTTTGACGGGTTTAAATTTCATTTTGACGAGTTCTAATTTAATTTTGAAGAAACTTAATTTCGTTTTGACGGTTCTTAATTTCGTTTTGAGATTCAGAAACTTAAAACCCGTCAAAACTATACAATCTTGAAGAAACTTAAGACTCGTAAAAACACCCGGCAAGCGCTAACCAGAAGGTTAATACCTCCGATTGCATTATACCGGGCAAACGCATCTAAGGAGCATTTTTCCAAAGTTTAAGGAGCATTTCCCCAAAAAGAAGGGTGCATTTACCCTTTGCCGTTTTGAAGTGCTCACGTTCGTGTTTTTGGTCAGGAGTGAGCATGCGCGGCACCTAGCGGCAGGATAACTTTTTCATATGCAGAATCTCGCCCAAAATATGGCTTGTGCGCTCAGTACTAATCTTTGTGGCATCTGCTAGCTCACGCACCTGCACTTTCCGGTCAGCCAACACCATTTCATGAACTTTTTTGACATTGTCCTCTGTAAGCGTATCGGAGGGCCTGCCGCTGTGCACTTGATCGGTAGTGGAGTTACGGCCACCACGAAACTCTCGAAACCTATATTTAACTGTGTAATTTGACACAGCATTTGCCCCATAATACTTATCCATCTTTTCATTTGTTTCCTTCGAAAATCGTTTTGACCATATTCAACATGATTCCAAACACGTCAACAACAATCAGCTGTCAAAACGAAACTAAGGGCAGCATCGCACTGAAATTTGACGATTGTGTCTAAATATGAACGGAATACAAGGCACTATAACCATTTTGGCGGTCAAGGAGTTTACTTTTCACCCCACCTAGTATTAACGATGATCAAAAATCTACTTTTGTCATATTAAGCAGTTTTATATCAACTTGGTTGAACAAGAAAGTTAAACATGTTCAACTTTTGGCAAGCCAGTTGAATTGTCTCACCTGCTTCCACTCAGTTGCCCCATGTAAACGTAGAATTACAGCAAATATACTACATTAACAACATAAGTCACTTCCTTTTTCCACATATACATGTTAAGCGACCCGTGTAGCGCTGCCAACAGAACCATCTGGTGATAAAAAAGGCAATCAAAATATATTTTATCTTTCAATTTGGGTAACTTATTCTACCGTGTATCCACGGTAAAACTAATAAGCTCTTTTTATAAGTATTGTTTGCTCACACAGAAAAAAGTTTGATAGTCAATTTTACCATTATTGGCGATTAGGATGACTAGAGCAAAATAACGATTTTTAACCGACTATAATTGTGGTCAAAATGACCATTCAAAATAGTTGAATCAAAATTTACTGTAATTTTTAGAATATTCCCTGTAACTATGACCATAGTCAATAATGTTATGATGAAAAAATATCTCCGACTATTTTCATGGTCATTGTAATCATTATATGTAATAGTAATCTTGACCATGATTTAATTGTCTGAACAACCATATAATTTTTCTCAGAGCACTTTTGAGAACCACGCAGATACGTCAAAATGAGCTTTTTTACTCCCTAGTAACATTGAGGACTCTCGAAAAACCTTCTTGTTGTCTGAACAAATGTGCTCAGTACGCTCTGTGTGCTTCAACTCACTCGCAACCCAGCCAGACGTGTAATCCACTGTATTCGGTGTACTTATGTTTATTTTTACATCGGTTTCGGAAACGGTAAATGTCAAATCGCAATCACTGAAATAGTTCCGCCAACATAAATCTAAAACATAATTTTGCCTGAGCTGCTTAACAATGGAAGCGACCAACACCAGTATGATTTAAATTCGGTTCCGTTTCCGATGTCGTTGTATTAGGGCCAGGAATCAATTTTTCTTCAAAAACCATAAAATGTGTTTGTCCCAACCATTTACCAACAATAAAATGTTGCGAATGTATTTGTTGGCAACTAAGCATAGCAAAGCATAGCATAGTATTTTCCGACCATACATAATCCTGGGTTTGCTGTTGTAGAGACGATAGAAGCGCCAAAAGGGCGGGCTTGGGGTGGGCCTGCTCTTTTCTCCATCTATCTGTTTGGAACAAGTCGGGGTGGTCCGGTAGGGGGGGGAGGGGGGGGGGGGGGAGGTGTTGTTGATAGAAGATGCTGAGAACTCATGCTACCTTCCTAGACATCTGGAGTTGGAAGTTGGATGGGATTGAACGGAAGGCTTTCGTTGGCGAGAAAGCGTATGCATATTTATATGTATATAGGTCGTTGGGAGCGATGAAGCTAAGAAAGTTTATGTACTCCTTTACTATCCGCTTTTCTGGGCTGGAACACAGGTGTTTCCTATTTGTATCCAGGCTCTTCTTGAGTGGGAGTTTGTCTGTCGGTTGGGACATGAGCACTAACTCTTGTCCTAGCCTTTTATGGCTCATGGTTATAGCGCGAATAGGGGGTTTTAATTTAAAAAAAAACATGTTTTTTCCATCCGTATCGATGGTAGGCGTTCTTCCTAGCACAAACATATTTTTTATGAATCTCAATTATTTTTTCTCAATTTTTAAACAAGAAAAATCTAATCATTTTTATTTTCACAAACGGACATGCAGTTTCACAAAGTGACATTTATACAAAGTGACAGCACTTAATTTTCATTAACGGGGGCTCCCATTATGACATATATGTCAACTTATGTATGCTAGAAATCAATGGTTGGTTCGTTGGATTAGGTAGTCTGTTTTTGTAGCGTGTTTCATGCTGAAATAGGATGGTGTTGTCTTGCAATCATTATTTTTTGAAATTGTTTTTTTCGATAGTTTCGCTTGTCAAAATTAAAAAATAAATTAAATGCCGGTATATTATTATATTTATTATAGAACAATGTTATAATCCACATACCCCTATAATACTCTATACTCGCTTTCTGAAAAGAGAAAAAGGACCCGCCGACACACGCGCACCCGCACACACACGCGCGCGTACGCACATACACACAACTCCGAGTTACGTTAAGTTGAACATAATAGAAATTTTAAATATTTGTTATTTTAAATATTGTTATGCCCCGACTTATTTGAAATTGTATATCATAGATATTTATAAACAATTGAATTTCGAACAATGTATAGCATATTATAGTAGGATCTCACCCGATTACTATCCATAGGTTGTATGGTATAAATGCTTCTATCTGCCACGAACGATACAATGTCCTCCCACGAACCGTTCACATCCAGGAAGAACTAAGGCTCCAGCGAGGTACAAACAGACATCTGCACATCACACTCGTTTGGCAGCACAAGGATCGGTCTAGGATACCGGAACCGATCCCAGGACTGACGCTTGAAACCTTCCTCAACATGTTACAGAACGAACACTCCTTTCGTGCTCAACCGCTTGTACCGCTTGGAAATAGGTGCGATCCAGCTTGGTCTTCAAACTGGGAACGGTATCACATACGACTAGCACAAACCACTTCGATTTTTCTGCCACTTCCTGGGGAATGCCTGATCGGTGCTGTCGTAACACACGACCTAGCGCCCCCACGTAGTATCCATCGAAGGGTTTCCGCGATAAGGATTTTTGCGAGAACATCCTTTCCAGTTCAGTCCCACTCTTTCAAGTTTCTCACATAGCAGGGCTCATTTCCTGATACACAAAAATCAGTTTGCACAATTTTCTTACGCTTCAAAATCAAGTTTTTTTTTTATCGACATGAGACATTTTCCACCTTCCGACGGCCAGCTAAATTGAAGTCCAGAAGAAGACACGTAACTCTGATTTGAAAATTTACAATCGCCGTAGAACAAAAAAAAAACCGTGACAGCTCAAGACAAACAAACCGACCGCGCGCAAAGCATACTGCGATCTTTTTTATATTATTTAGTATGTGTTGGCAACTAAGATCAAAAAAATATTGTGGTTTTTTTCAGTGCGTGAATTGAGGATCACTTCCCAACAAACATCGGTGTTGAATTAGAGCTTGTTCAAGCAAATTTGGAGAAGCTATACAGCTGTTTCTTCTAGAATAGCTGAATAGCTTCTCCAAATTTGTTTAAACAAGCTCTTATTCAACACCGATGTTTGTTGGGTTTCTGGCCAAAATTTTATCTTATTGGATCAATGGTGTCTCTACTTCGTAATATTTGAAAATCATTCTATGGACGAATCCAGGTTGAAAAAAGAAGAAAACACCGAGTGGTGATAAATTTGACTGCTCCCATGTTGAAGTATAAGACGAAACTTTTAAAATGCTTCTAGAAAATTCAAATGAAATTCTAGTTAGAAGCGGTTTATTGTATGATGTAAGAAAAATCCAAAACTACTCAATAAAATAAAAATAAAATTAAAATAAGCTTTGGTGCAGTTTTGGATATTTCTTTCATCATACAACAAACCGCTTTTAATTAAAATTTCATTTGAATTTTCTAGAAGCATTTTAAAATTTTCGTCCTATACTTTAACAAGGGAGCTGTCAGATTTATCACCACTCGGTGTCTTCTTCGTTTTTCAAGTTAGATTCTTCTATGATATTCTAAAATAATAATAATTGCACGCCGTAAATCTCGCTTTCTTTCCAACAGACAATCTTTTTCCTATCCTGTTCAAGTTGCAGCAAACCATAGTTGCGTGTTGCTTTTGTCATGACATTCCCAGCTGGCAACAAGTCGGCGTTGCGTCGAGTTTTTCGGAAATCGTTTCCTTAGTTAGGGCCTTAGTTTAACAATTTTTGGTTCGCTTCAATTTGGCTGTTGAGTACTTTTGGAATATTACGCTAGGTATAACAAAAGCTGGATAGCCTAGATTGAGCGTGTGCATGAGCGTGAGCCTGTGCATAGCGATGTCTGATTTTCTGAATTAATCGATTAACGATTGATCACGTTGGTGTTGTAGAGTTAATCGATTAGTTCGATTAATCGTCCACAATTAATCGATTAGCTTAAGTAATTCGATTAGTTTTCAACATTTTCAAAATGGGGAAAAGTGAATAATTAAAACTTTACTAATAATTTTAAACACTGTTTAAATTTTTTTTATATATAATACACAGATAGAAAGAACAATTGATTTTTTTGCGTTATCTAATGCACAGAGAGGGAATGCTAGATTTGGCAGAATATAATGGGATATTTCCACAAGACTGAAGCGGCTGTCATCCACGAACAACAATCGTGAAGCCGAAAACATGGTGCTGCGAGTGGTGCTAATATGAAAGCTCGGTTTTCTTGATATGCAGCCATATGCAGCAAACACAATATTCGCGGCGGAAGTTGTCGTGTTTTGTCATTAATTTGATTCGAGAGAAAAATCTTCCGTGATGCACTTCGTGCAGTAGTTATCCCAAAGATAGTAATTTTTCATTGTTTATCAACCAGGTATTATAATGTTCTATCTAAATTACTGATACTAGTAGTTTGGTAGAAGTAATATTGTAAGGAAATACAATACATTGTGAACCGAGCTTAAAATGTTAAAATCGTCACTAGCGCCACACCAAAAGTGGCAGGCTTCAAGAGCTAACGCTCTCTTCAGTCCTCTGGATATTTCATGTAATTATAAGCCAGATAACGCCTGAATCTAGCCTGTTGTATGAAAGATTGCAAACATTGTTGAGTGGCGCATGAACAATTGCAAACAATTTCGTTGTTTACACCTACTTTTGCTTGAAATTAAACGAGGGGAAATTTTACGCGCATGTTTGACCTATTTGAGGCATCATCCAAACCATTAAAGAAATGATTGGAGGATTTGTTATATCGTTCGTTTAAGGTAATTTAAATTCATGATTTTTTTCTGTGTGGTTTTTACTCCTAACACATATATTTTGCGAGATTTCTACCAAATATCTTACTGGCAAAAGAAAAAGGACGATTAAATGCTTCCACTAATGACAGTTGGTGATGCTGTCTGAGTGAGTTGGTCTGTGATTCTGCATCTACATTAGAACTACACAAATCAGTGTCACCCTTGCTCTCATTGCACTTGTTGCTTTCCGAAACAGTAGACACATCTCGAGGTGAATTGATGGAAAGGATGATATCCTTGTGTTTCAATTTTCAGTGGTTCAACTTATTTGTTGTATTCTGGCAACAAATTAGCATCAACGTCCAACCAACGCCAATGCGTCACAACTCCATGCTCAGGCTTCCTTTTCGCCGCACCAACTATGGGTTGAATAGCGCTATTCACGGGTTGCAGCGAACCTTCAATAGGGTGGCGTCCATTTTCGATTTCCATCTGACGCGGAACGCACTTCGTCGGAGATTTTCTACCGTTTTTAGAACAATTGACGCACGTAGTTAAGATAGTGTTCAGGTTTAATTATTTTATTTTTACTTATTTATTTTTGTGTCTTGACTCCACTTAAGAGGTTATGTAATCGTTTCTTATTGTAATTTTTTTCTATTTAACATCATTAGGACCTAAACTTAGTCTGTTGATGTCTACTTCAAACAAACAAAATGAAATGAATTCGGGCAATAACTTATGGGCAAACTACATATTTTGCATCGTACTTTTTTCATTTTCCTCGTCAAAATACACCCATGCCGGGCTCATCTTGGATTTGTTGGAACATGATGCCATCACTCAGCCAAATAATCTTAAGAATTTCATAAGGTTGACTTATGAACGGATTTTGTTTCACACGACGCTGTTATTGTACGCCTTTAAGCATTCCTGTTTACAAGTGTTCATATATACAAGTCAATGGACCTATAACCCCCTCGTTCAAGGTTCGAATCCCGGTTGCTGAATATTTTTATTTTTGCAACATCATTCATTTCATAAGGTAAAGTTATGAAACTCATACTGATTTCTTATAGCAAATAATCATAATGCAATTTTATGAGTATCGAAAGTTTATTTTGCTGAGTGATCCTTGAAGCTGAAAGAAAATTTAACCATTTCTTAGGTCTTTCGCCATGTTATCTATATATTAGTCTCATTTGGATAGTAAACTAACCTATAATAGGATTGATGCTCATTGATTAACTCGGCACAGTCGCACAAAAGTGTTTAAATACTCAGAAACAAACACCTGATTGAAAAACTACAAACGCGGCAGAATAAAAACCGACTGGAAAAATAGCTTTCCGTTGTTCGATTCGAGCGTTTAATATATAGTTTGACACTAAGAGAATTCCATTTCATTTTGTTCCGGATTCCACTGAGTGAATGGTACACGAATAAACCACCCTCATGATTGCGACCCTGTGAAATTGGCACACGTAAAAAAAACCGAAAACAAAAATATTCATTATTAATGTTTTATTTTATTTTTATTAATCGAGTGGTTAATCGAAGCAAATTAATCGAGTATCTCGATTACTGAGTTTCAGCTAATCGATTAAAAATTACTCGATTATTTGAGCAATTAATCGATTAATCGATTAATCGATACATAATCAGACGTCCCTACCTGTGCACAAAAAAGAAGATTGAGCGTGTGCACCACGCTTCTCACTTTTGGCGCCGCAAGTGCAAAAAAAAAGGGTCGCCTGAAAAAATGTGAAGTGACTTATATTGTTAATATAGTATATTTGCTATAATTGAACAAAGGGGGCGACCCCGGCGTAGTGGTTAACATCCATACCTCTCACGCCAAAGTCACGAGTTCGAATCTCACCTCCGAACAAGTTACGAAAATACCCAAAAAGGGAATTTGAGTAACTACGACGGGAGATGAACCAGCCCAAGGCTGAAAATCTCGATAATCAAGACAAAAAAAAAAAATAATTGAACAATATTTTTACACACGCATTTTAAACGGAACAATGGCCAAAAAAACAAAGGGGGCAACCAACAATAGACGACTTAGTAATTTCTTTTGATTGCAAGAATTAGAGGATCCAGGAGTAATAAATAAATGTAAACAAACAAACATGACAGATGTGTGCACGCCGTTGCAAAATACTCATATAAAGGGGGGAACTCTGATTAGCTTGCCTAGAATAGGTATATCTCCCTTGATATATGTCTTTATATGCCTGGTATATAGATACCAAAAATGAGGGAAGTATATCCATAATTTTCCAGGATGCTTTCAAGAGTTGGCTGAGTTGGTGTTAGATTAGATTGGATTAGATTAGATTATAATAATTAACTTGTTGCACATTGTTGATGATTCCTTAAATCCATTTCACAAAATGCTCATTTGATATCAAATTCCAATATCTCAACAACAACATGATAGAACAATACATATTGTTCCTTTCATACCTTTCTATATCCAGTTGGTGCGTTATACTCCATTTCCCCCTACCATAAATCATAAACGAGCAGACAATTGTATTCGAGAACAACAATCATCACGAGAAAGCGAATTAGAGCTTCTAATTTTCCCACGTGGACCAAATGCGATAATGGTCCAATAAAATGATTATGTGTCAACAATTTGGTGGCTTGTTCGCTAATGATGGCAACGTGAGTTGCTTTTTGTAATGGTTTATCACCTGTTGATCTTCAGCCTGTGTTATGACTGGCTTTGAGTAATTTGGGGCTTCCATCAACTTTTTTTTCTAACCGTTCTGACGATAGACAGGATAGATGTCAAGGTCTCCGCTATCAAGTTCATTTAGAAAATTGGGTTAAAAATGTCCAAAAAGGCTTTTCCGTTTAATCAAATCTTCTTTTTTTTCCGAATTTTTACTGAGATAATTGAATTCTGACGAGACAATTGAATTCTGATTAAAAAAAATATAAGCTATTTTTTAAATTAATTGGTATATTCAGTTGCTCAATATATGCAGGCACTAAACAGTGCCAGACAGAATATATTATTTTAAATATAAAATCATATAAGTGGTTCACTATGCGGGTCCTCGCGTCGCTCAGTCGGTAAGGGGCTATTCATAAACCACGTAGACATTTCTTGGGGGGTTGACCAAGGTCTACGCTCCATACAAAATTCCAAAAAAATGTATGGAGAAAAGTCTACGAGGGGGGGGGGGGGTCTCAGATTTTCCAAAATGAGTCTACGTGGTTTATGAATCGGCCCTAAAGGCACAGTAGCTACAAAGCAACACCATTCTGGGTTCGGTTCTCGGTTGGGTCTAAAAAAAAATTCGCCAAGGAACTCAACTCCCTGGGCCTAAGGTATGATTGTACTTGCCACAGAATCATACTGTGTGTGTGGGTGTGTGTGCGCGCGCACATTAGATACTGAAAGTTCTTTCAGTGTGGGAAGTTCTTGGACTTGATTTCCATACATATTTCCAGTTATGTACGTAAAGCATGCTTTCTTCAGATCATTTTTTTTTCAACAACTGATCCAGTTTCTCTAGAGTTGGAGAACGTGATTTCATGAAAAACTAATCCCTAAAATGCCGGGTACAGTGACGGATTCGTACAACTTTGTGATGCATTATCTCGACATGACCGTGACATTAGTTCGGATTGATGTCAATGAAATAATTGTACCTCCATTGCTTGCCATGAATGGTGCCTTTGCCAATAATTGTACCGATCATTATTCCCGTATATTCCCGAGCAGTGCACAGTACTGTCAACGTGAATCAATCGAGGCCTGATGGTCGACCACTAACAAAGTGCCATTAAAAGTCCACACAAGCATAGAACATTGTTGAAGTTATTACTAATGAAAATGAAAATGAGTGCAATGCAGCGTCTTTTATTATACCATTAGTTGTATCTACAAACGACTAGCACGAGCACCCAAACGGAGGTTGTCACCATCAGGGTCGCCATTATTTTCTCCAGCAAATATTTTTTTTCATTTGTTTTCTTCTTTCCTATTTACATTTAACGACGAGTAAATCGTGTTTTGTCCACAGATATTTGACATTGTACTAAATGCTTCGGATTGTATGTATCTACAGCCAACGTTGTTAACGATTCCATGGCACGCATAGGTTCACGTGTGTCGACGTCACCAGCATAGCGTCACACTAGAAAGACGAAAGTGAAAATTGGCTTCACCGGGATATGCGAAACGCACTTACGTTTTTGCATAAATTCACAAATTTGTTTTACACTAGTTTGTTAAAAAAGCTAACTATACCTAATCTACATGGCATGAAATTAATTGCACTATGAAAAGTTAAACTCGAAAGAAAAAATTCGGAAACATTTGAAGGGCACCTTAGTTCATCATTTTGCATTTATTTTGAGAATTTAGAGTTTCCAGCGTGCTTGAGAGTAACAATATGTTTCCATTGCTAAAAAACAACAATAAATGTTGACGAAGAACTATGCAAGTTTTTCTTTCTCGTTATTCTTATAAGTTATCATACTAATCAGGTTTTTTTTTCAGAGACCTCGCAATAGCCTTGTTCTTAATCTAAAATATTCAATAATAATTTTATCACAAAAACAGAAAAATTTAAATATTATTTAAAGAATGAATGAAAGTTCATTATTTTCATGACTAGAAGATTTCAGGAAATAATAAATTCAATCTTCCTAATGACATGTGAGCAGATTGAAGGTACTGAAATAAGAAAGAGCTGCTCATGTAGAAAGAAGGAATAAACTCCCATGAAAAATCATGGAGAATGTGAGCTGTTTAGTGGAATACCTGTAACTAGAAAATGAGAAGAATGATTAGTAATTTCCATTTAATTCCAACTACCTTTATTGCTTATCTTGACAGATACGCGTATTTCGTCTACAATGTGCAGACTTCTACAGTGTCGTGTACTTTAACTTAATACCTCGTGGCTCTTTCACTTAATACCTAAACGACATCAAAGCCGACGCAGGAGCACTTGCTGCTACGGAATAATTAGGTTAGGTATAAGGAAAAGGCAAGGTAGATATCAAGCATAATATTTGTTTTGGACTCAGGATAGGTTACACAGATAAAAAATCTGAAATTTCATTGTGATGTAAATATCAGAGCATGTGAAATTGTATTTCCTTCCTCACGATGCAGCTACTTGCATAAAATAGTTCTGACAAAGTCGAGCTTTTGCATACAACATTGTCGACTATGTATGGAATGACTCAAAACTTTACACGATTTGTAGTCTAAATATGTATGTTTTGTGAGCTCATTTATGGATGATGAAAGAATACACATATTTTCTACTAAAGTGTGTGTGTCCAATCTAACACCCATCGGCCGGCAATGATATTATGGAAGAAATCTGTTTACAACAATCATTCAAGTGACCATTGTAAGCAGCTTTAATCCGGGAGCTAGAAAGTGATAGCTCTACTGCAGATCCAGCAACCCATTTCAGAATGTCTGGAGAGTCACGCCCATTCCGAGGTTACTTTCACATACAATAAGCCCCGCATGTTAACATTACCGATATCATTTGGATAAGGGCACTGCAACACACTTCCAGATTTGGAAATTTAAAATTTCCAAACCAGGCACGTATTTAGTATTTTTTGAAAATAAGATTTTTGTTATATAGTTAGATACATCTCACCCATGTCCGCCTCCTCAATCACACTATCTTGTTCATTCGTTAAAATAAAAATCTTCGACGTTGATTCGTGATTAATTTCATGCACTCGCGATGAAATATGCGCAAAAATTAACGTACTCAACCGCCCGCTAGATATGCAACCTGCATAACAAAACTCTGTACACCCCGTGGTGAATGCACCTAAAATTATGTGCAAGCTTTTCACCCGCCCATGCGCGTTGTTTTCGTTTGCTCTTCCGACCTGCAAATGGCCGTTCTCTACATTGCACTAGTCTTCTTTTTTTTCACTCTACACTCTGCCAATAATGCAAATCCCCGTTATGTGGCGACTTTATATCGAGCTTCAAAACTCCTAATAATCATCGATTCACTTGCGACAAAGCGCAAAAACCCTCTAAACTAATAAATTATGCCCAAGTGTCACAATATTACCACTAATAACCAAAACTAAGCTGATTTAACTCTTCTTCCGGGTTCGGGGGCGAAGCACAAAAACAAACAAAAAACGGGGAAATACTACCGACTCTCACAAATTTCGAGAGGGAATCGATTATATTCACTACGGCTTACACAATTTTCGCGGAGATTTTATGATTTCACTGTTAGCTCAAGTTAAATTACGAATTATTGTTTGATTTTTTTTCGCGAAAACGACGCAGCAAAAAACAAAACACGTCAGTTTCGAAGCATGGCTTGCTGCGATCACACACTACTTTTTCTAGCTGTGTAGGTAAAAAATGTTAGCTATAGGTACAAGTGTTTGTTTTAGAAAAATAGGATAAAGGGGGGGGGGGGGGTTTTTTTTTTTTGTGAGTTGGTTATGACACTCGAGGCTGAAGGTGTTGGGGTGGAAGACGTGTATCTGGTTGGGAAGGGAAAAAAGTTAGGGGGGATTAAAATTAAATTAAAATTTTTTTTTTTTTTTTTTTTTTTTATTGTTTTACCTTTAAAATTTTAACTAAAATTTTGATTTGTTGGGGCGGCCCCTAGGGGAGGGGGAAAAGAGGAAGGGTGGTTAGATGGGTATTTTTTTGGGTTGAGTATGTTTTTGTTTTTTTTTCTATGGTATATTAAGTTGTTATTATGACAAAGAAGAACACAATCACATCACTTTAAAAAAAACCTTTTTTTTAAACACTTTTACGAGCGTATTCGTAGAATGATTGTAATTGGAAAAGTAGGAAAATTGAAACTAACACTTCACTTGATCACTTTTTCTAAAAAATAAAAAAAACTGAAACACTTTTTCAAAATATCACTTGTAAACGCGAGAAAATTCCGTTTAATTCCACTATGTCAAAAGATAAGCTTTCTGTAGTGGAATTTAACGGAATTTGCTCTCGTTTACTAGTGATAGTTAAAAAAAAAGTTCCAGTTTTTCATTTTTTAGAAAAAGTGATCAAATAAAGTGTTAGTTAAAACTTTCCTAGTTTTCCAATTAAGTCCCCAATATAGGTTTGAAGCTGGGCAAAAATCCAATGTTTCGGTCTACTACCAAAATCGTTCAGCTACGCTCGCGACTTACCAGCTGCGACTACGAAGTTCTTGTTTTCACGGAATCTTGGCTGCGAGAGGATATCAATAGTGCTGAAATATCATCCGACAATGCGTTGTTCCGTTGTGCCCGTAGTGCATCAACAAGCCAGCATACTCGCGGTGGGGGCGTATTGATTGCAGTACAAAACCACCTTCGTTGCGGGGTGATTCCTTTGATGGATTGTGAACGACTTGAGCAAGTCGCAGTTTGCGTAAGATCGACACATCGTTCGGTCTACATCATTGCTGTTTATCTACCCCCGAACTCACACGCGGATCTTTATTCTGCCCATACAAAAGCAGTTCAGCATCTCACAAACAGCACTTGCGAAACCGATATCGTTTTGTCATTGGGTGACTTCAACCTCCCGAACTTGCGATGGCAATTGGACGACGAGGTCAACGGTTAAATTCCGTCGAACGTTGTTTCCGAACAAGTACAATCCCTCATCGAAACCGTGTTCACTGCGGGCTTACGGTAAGTTAACAGTTTCTTGAACACCAATGGAAGACTCCTTGATTCGTAAGTGTACCGGAGCATCTGGAGCTGGTCGAAGCAGACCGACAACCATCACACGCCTTTTGTTTTACTCTTTGGCGTGAGCGACAATCATTTTGTTACGATAGATGATAATTTCGACCATTTTATATTTGATTTCAACGCGTGTGATTACAGCCAGCTGAAAACAGCATTTGCCGATACCGATTGGAATGCCATCTTGCGGATCGGAACAATTGACTTTGCACTGAAGTCTGCAATGATTTTGTGCTTTGAAAAAGACAATCATTTAAATCTACTTTCAACCAATCGTGGTGGACCTCCGAGCTACGCCATCTTAGAAACATACTAAGGAAAGCACGACACCGCTTCTTTCTCACAAAGTCCGAGAGTGACCGAATCATCCTAAGTAATGCTGAATCATCGTACTGGTCAGTAATGCTCACCACATACGAGAATTACGTATGTGAAAAATCCAGGCCAGTGTCAAACAGAATCCATCACGTTTCTGGGATTTTGTGAAGAAACTGAAATCATCTTCCCGAATTCCTTGCAACGTCAGCTACAACGATGCTCATGCTAGCTCAAATTCAGAAGCCGCTAATCTCTTCGCCATATTCTTCGAGAGTGTGTTCAGCAAAGTGTCACCTGTACCACGTCAAGACTGCTTCGCCCATATTCCCTCGCATTCCATCAACCTTCCCATCATCCAATTTTCTCCAAATGAAATCTCGCAAGCCATCGAAGAACCTCGACGCCAAGAAAGGATCCGGGGCAGACGACATTCTACCAGTGTCTCTGAAAAACTGCTCCACGGAACTAGCAGCACCTGTTGCGTGTTTGTTCAACCGATCGCTACGTGAAGGAACATTCCCGGGGGTTTGTAAAACTGCCTCTATCGTTCACAAGTCTGGCAACGTCAACCGAGTGTCAAATTATCGTGGTGTTTCTCTACTATGCTGCTTAAGGGCTTATGCTGAAGCATTCTCGACGGCAGCCATTACCTCAAATAGAATTGATATAACTCAGAATCTGTACTGGATATTGAATTTTTAATCACATCAGTTTTTGTGCTTACTTGCTGTGGGCAATCGATTCGATTCGATTCGATGTTCATTCACTAACAATCGAGATTTATCAATTTGAAACAGCGAAGTAAATTTTCTCATTAGAAATGAGAAGGCAAATTGACGCGGTGTATGTTGAATTTGCAAAAGCTTTTGACACCGTACCGCACAGTGTCATCGATAAACTAAAGCACATTGGCTTTCCGAATTTGATAACGCAAGGGATTTTTTCGTATCTCTCTGACCGTACCTCGTATGTAATGGGCTTCAAATGGTGAGTTGACAACTTCGAAGGAGGGTGCAACCGACCTCTGGTCCTCACAAGTTCCAACCTCACGCCTCTACGAGTCATATGATCACAAAAGACTGCCAGCTGAAACATGGTGACGCTGGTTGGCGTAGCCTGGGCAATGTTGTCATTTTGACAATAGCGAAGTGAGGGGGTGCGACTGTAAATCATCTATCTTCTATATATATGAAACAGAGTGGCATACGTAAGACCGCTCATAACTCGAGAACGGATCGTCCGATTTAAGTTGCCTTTTTTTTGTTCTGTTCGGCTGCGCTAAAGAAACATTTATAAAAAGAAAAAGTTGGACAAATTTATGAGAAAATGAAAACTTAGAAAATGGTAGATTTTCAATACATTATGTATGGTATTTTTTCGTTTTGATCGATTTATCCTTGACATGGATCGTAGATGACGTTGATAGTCCACCTGACATTGTTGGCGCAATTTCGCAGGTGTCCTTATTGTTCTGCTTTTGGTTAATGTTCGTGGTCTAGCTTCGTTCCAGTCGCTTCGGACTGTGGATGGTCTACTATGTGCGACATATCGAGAGGCCTGTCAGCGGTCAGCGGTCAGCAATTGCTAGAAAACGACACTCATTGGGATTCATCTCTTGCGATGCCATTCTTACTGCACCTGCGAATCAAATTCGTACCCTGTTTGCGATCATCATTTCGACATGTGTTCCATCAAATATAGTCGAATTGTGGAACAAATACAAGGATGACATGGTTGATGATATTTTACATCGAGCTCGCACAACCACTTTAAATTACGAGCCGGAAATTAACGTTGAGCTGCGCCACGAGGCGCTGATTTTGATCGAATACATGTGTTTGCTCATGTGCGGCAGTTTGTTGTCCAAATTGGGCATGCCAATTCCAAATCGTGCAATACACAATGCATTCAATCGAGAGTTGGAGCATGAACGAGAATACGATCATGGCGCTTTGAGACAAGTGGCTCGAACAAACGTACCGTTGTTGACTCCTCAGCAAGAGGGCGTTTACAACACTTTGTTGAAAGCGATTGACGACCGATATGGAGGCATTTTCTTCATCGATACACCTGGCGGAACTAGCGAAAAGTACCTTATTTCATTACTATTGGCTTCGGTTCGCTCAAGAACAGATATTGCGCTGGCGGTTGTCTCTTCAGATATTGGAGCCACATTGTTGGAAGGCGGTCGAGAGGCTCATTCTGCGTCGAAGCTGCCGTTGAATCTCCAACTGACTGACGAACCGACATGCAACATTTCGAAGGATTCGGCAATGACGAAAGTGTTGCAGTGTTTTAAGATCATCATCTAAAGGGTGATACGGTCAAAATTTGGTCAAGGGAAAACGCGTGTAAATCGGTGAAATCGTTTATTTAAAAAATCAAATTAAATTTTTTTTGGGTTTTAATTATTAAAAATTGGGAAAAAATTTTGTGGGCTTTTAACGGGGGGGTTGGTTGCCCCGGGGGTTTGGGGCCCTGCCTTTGGCGGGGAAGGCAGTTTTGCTGGAGGTGGTGGCTGGGGTTTTTTGGTTTTTTGGTGGGTGGGGTTTGGGGGGGGGGGGGGGGGGGGGGGGGGTTGTGGGGGCCGGGGTGGGGGGCCGGGGTTTTGTGGGGGGGAAGGGGAGCGGTGTTGGGGGGGGGGGTTTATTTTTTAGTTTTGTGGGGGGGGGGTTGAGGGGTTTTGTGTGCTTGAAAATATCTGCTACCTTTCCCCTTCCTTTTGCCGTATAAAACTCCTGTCCCGGAAGCTGCTTGTAGTCGGCTTTGACGTAGGTTTCGTCGTCCATTACCACGCAGTCAAACTTCGTCAGCATCGTCGTGTACAGCCTCCGGAATCGCACTTTGGCCGTCGTATTTTGTTTATCATCGCGATTTGGAGTCACTACCTTCTTGTTAGTCGATAGTCCGGCTCGTTTTTTGGCTCGATGCACGGTTGTAGACGATACACCCAGCTTATTTGCGGCATCTCGGAGAGATAGGTTAGGGTTTCGCTTGAAACTACCGGCAACTCTCTTTGTCGTCTCAGCGGCTTCCGGTTTTCGATTTCCCCCCGATCCAGACTTCCTGGCTGTCGACAAACGTTCCCCAAACACTTTAATTACATTTGTAACGGTTGATTTGGCAACTTTTAGCGATTTTGCCAACTTTGCGTGCGAGTAGCTCGGATTTTCGCGATGCGCGAGCAAAATTTTGATACGCTGCTCTTCTTGCTTGGACGGCATTTTGACAACTGAAGAGTGAATTCCAAAATCAAAATAGGAGCAACATTCTACACACACACACCTTCAAAATGAGGGGTGTTCAGGTTTTTTAAATGCAAAATTGAAAGAAATACGTCAAGTTGATATTGACCAAATTTTGACCGTATCGCCCTTTAGGACGAATGCACAATAGCACTTGAGCGAACTATGCAAGATCTGCGCAGTAACTCGAGACTTTTTGGAGGCGCAATGATTTTGTTGCCAGTTGATTTTCGACAAACACTACCTGTTATTCCACACGCCTTAAGCTTTCGTATTTGGGGCGATATGTAAAGAAGCTACAGTTGACGACAAATATGCGAGTTGCCTTGCAAAACGATCCGTCTGTCGGTGTTTTCTCGAATCAATTGTTGGCGATTGGCAATGGATTGATTTCGTTCCCGCCGAATGTCTGCCATTTCACAACGACGAAAGAGGAACTCATTACGAGTGTTTTCCCAAACATCGTCCAGAATTATGAGAACCACGATTGCTTAAGTGCACGTGCGATTTTGGCAACGAAAAATAAGGATGTCGAGGATTCGAATTTCGTAATTCAAAATGCAATTCCTGGACAATTACGTTCATTTAACTTAATTGATTGTTTGACTAATCTGGACGAAGGAACCATTTATCCAACAGAATTCCTGAATTCATTGGATTTACCAGGATTATCACCATATAATTTAAGACTGAAGATTGGATATGTTATCATCATGCTCCGGAACCTCAATCAACCGAAATTGGTCGTTTAACAACTCAAGAAACATGTCATTCAAGCAATCATATTCAAAGGCAAATTCAAGGGCGAGGAAGTGCTCAATCCAAGAATTCCACTCATTTTAAACGATTTACCTTTCGAGTATTAACGAATACAATTTTTCCGGTTCCGGTAGTCCATCACACAGCACTGAATTGAACTGGCGCAAGATTCTGTCATCCTCTAAAATCATGCAAATAAAGCATATTTATTCAAACAAATTCGAAATCAATATCATTCAATCAATACGCTAAAATTCGAGTGTCGTAATCTGTTATTGATTGCAAATGAACGACAAACAAATTTAGGTGACAAATAAGCGAAGCCTAGCTTAAAGTTGATAAAAAGAATTAAATCATGAATATTCGGAATTATTTGCATCATAAAATCGATTAAAGCGGAACAAAGTTTGCCGGGTCTGCTAGTATCATATAATTTTCCATTCTCATTTCAATTAATAGTTTCAGCATGCTTTGGAATCATCTTTGCATTCCAAAACCATTTATTTCAAGAGCGTGGAGCAACATGACAAACATCAAAGGCTTAATTTGTTTTTCTGCATTTTAGCTTAACATTTACTTTAAAATTTCACTTCTGAACTTCAACTACTATATTCATGTTTAGTGGTTTTATGATTGAATAAGCCATTTAT
>JAHHFK020001921.1:0-146696 GCA_024533555.2 Aedes koreicus
AAAAATTAAATTGTCAGTGCACCGTCATGATCTGTGGACCCACGGTTGCCACACTTCCCCGTGTTTATGGAGGCGCCATCCACATCCATTCATCCCGGAAACATCTCCATGACTAAGTGAGAGATCAATTGAATTGATTGAAAAACCAAGAAACGAGGCACTCGTTACCTTCCTTTGGGACACCACCCCTGACCCTCCGCTTTCGTGTCCAATCGAATGTTTATCTTCTCGTTACAGTCGTTGAAGCACTTATTCCTGCTAATTCTGATGCCAATGTGTACCTTTCCGGCGCCTACGCGAAAAGTTACGACGAGTCAAACCACGATGGTCTTAATCTGATCCTTTTCGGAAACCTCTGGCTGTTGCAAATCAAACCAAGCTGAACATCCGAAAGTGTAGGACCCGAACAAGCATCGTGAGTAACGAGTATTGACATGCACACAGAGAAAAACGATTATGTTCAATCCATTTTGGCTGCATCTCGGTCCGGATCTGGGATGCTTGGCTGGTGAGATGCTTTTTTTTTTTTTATTCTCGTTTCTTTCCCCAGGTGTACCAGTAAGGTCGTCGTGTTGGAGGATCGATTGAATTAAATTGCAACATTGAAAATGCAGCTGCTTGCCGATGTTCAAACTTTGCTGTCGTGCCTTCTGGTGCAGCAAACTGAAGACACTCAGATTGATTTCAATCTGACTCAGACCTGATGGGACCAATTTAAATGTTGAAAAGATGACATTAAACGAATTGAATAAGTACATTTCAAGTGTAGTGTTAGGAATACAGGAATAATAGGAAACATCACACACGTTCACTATTCTGTTAGAAACCGAGGATTGCCTTTTTTTGTTTCGGTGGTGCTCATCAGCATGAGTTTGATGTAAGGAGGCATCAACATCCAACTGTTTGTCGATTTATTACAAGCAGCTGGCTTGCCAGCAACAGTGAAAAAGGAAAATTAAGATGCAGGCTGCTAGTTAACAAAAATGTAATGAATGATGCAAAAATGCTAGTTACAACAAATGGGATGAAGGAACAAAACGACTCCTACAGGATAAGATTGAACTAATGTTTAAAGGGTGGAACGGTCAAAAATTTGGTCAAACATGATTAAGTGATATGTATATTATATAAATGATCAATCTTTATTTCTTTTCGAAATTTATCGTCTACAAAACGCAAGAAAAATATTTGATTGGGCTTCCGATTTTACAAATGCGAACTGTCGGGCTTTACGTTTCACACCTTCATGTTTTGTATCGCTGTTATATCCTGTTTTTAACTGTTTTTAACTTCCAACTGTTTTTTAGTTCTCTTGAGATTTCTCTTTACGATTGCCCAATATTTCTCAATTGGGCGCAGTTCCGGTGAGTTTGGAGGGTTTTTCTCCTTGTTAACGATTTACCATTCATGAGCAATTTTTCTGTTGTGACAAGAAGCGAGGTCTGGTCAAAACAGCACGGAACAACTAAGTTTCTTCAAAAAAGGCAATAAGCGTTTTTGCAAGCATTCCTTTACATAAATATCTTGGTTGACAGTGCCAGTTGTCATAAAACTTTCGCTTTTTAGCCCAAAGGTGCAAATCACCTGCCAAACCAAGTATTTCTCCGGGAACTTTGACATATTTTTTCTGCTTAAACTTATCTTGAACCTTTCTTTTTCCGGTAGCCGAATAAAACTCTTGACCTGGGAGCTGCTTGTAATCAGCCTTGGCGTATGTTTCATCGTCCATTACGACGCAATCAAACTTGGTCAACAAACTCGTGTACAAATTACGCGCTCTTCCTTTGGCTGTTGTGTTTTGCTTATCATCTCGATTTGGTGTCACTGTAACCTTATATGTTGACAGTCTGGCTCGTTTCTTTGCTCTTTGTTTCCCAATTTTTTTTTCCCGATATCTCTGGTGGAATGGTTGGGATTGCGTTTGAAAATGCTGGCCACTTTCGGTCGTTGCGGCTTCTTGGTTTCGGTTTCCTCCTGATTGCGGCTACCTGGCAGTTGTCAGACATTCTCCAAAGACTTTTATAACATTTTTCACGGTTGATTTGGCAATATTTAGTGGTTGTGCCAAGTCGGAGTGGGAATAATTTGGATTTTGCTTATGTGCGCGCAAAATTTTGATACGCGGCTCTCCTTGCTTCGACGCCATTTTGATAACTGAATAGAAAATGGCAAAAACAAAATAGTGTCAATATTCCGTACGCATACACCTACAAAATGAGGGGTGTTGAAGTTTTTGAAATGCACGATTAAAAAATTACATCATATTTGTGTCGACCAAGTGTTGACCGTTCTATCCTTTATGCCTAAATATTAACGGACTACAAGGCACTATAACCTTTTCTGCAGTAGCATTGCATTTTGGCGGTCAAGGAGGTTACCACTTTTCACCCCACCTAGTATTTTTTTTGTATCAAATTTCTTGCCTTTATTATAGTATTTTTTCACAGTGTACATTCTTTGAGGAACTGCCTTTAAGTTACCTTAACTTACCTGATACCATTATGATAAAACGAACCGTTTAGCAATATAATTCTATTGAACCATCAGTTCCATTTTAACATAGACCGTTTTAGAATGTTAGTCGTGACTTATATTGAAATTGTTATACCAAAAAATGGTGTTTTGAATGAAATGAAATAGCTGAAAAAATAATGCATCAGAATCAGAAATGGTCGACCCGAATGGATTCGTATTATTTGTCTGAATAATTGTCTTCCTCTACGCAAGTTGAAAAAGCAGTGGTAATTTATGTTCCATTTCATGCACATAAATGAAGCATCACAAGATATATAATAAAAATTTACATTATAAATCGTGTAGCGTTCTAGGACATTCCATACATGGTCAATAATGTTGCATGCAAAAACTCGTTTTTGTTAAAAACTATTCCATACAAAATGCTGCTTCATTGGAATGAACTGCAATTTAACATGCTCTGATGTTTACATCACAATGAAAGTTTAGGATTTTTTATCTGTGTACTTGGCTTAATACGACATACGGGGCTCCCTTAGATCAGTCGGTAAAGGCGCGGCTACGAAGCAACACCATGCTGGAGGTGGCTGGGTTCGATTCCCGGTCTGGTCTAGACATTTTCGTTAAGTAAAATTTCTCGACTCCCTGTGCATAAGGTATGATTGTACTTGCCACACAATCACACTAATGCAAAAATGGTACTTAGCATCGAAAGCTCTTAATTAATAACTGTGTATGTGCATTTAGAACACTAAGTTGAGTGCAAGCAAAAAGCTAATTGCGAAGGCAATAAGCTTGAAACGCTAAGAAAGAAGAAGAAGGAGCTTTGCAATAGCTGATAGTTGAAGGACTTTCATTGCCAATTCAAAACGTCCAATCGTATTTTGTGTGGAAATCACTAGGACACACTTAACCATCAGAGTCTTACGAATTTCCTACTCGAAAAGACATTCGATCGTATCGATAATCAAATCCTAGACCTTCGGGTTTGAAAACCGACACGTCTAACTGTTACATCTTACACATGTAGATCCCAATTGAATGTTAAGATGGTTTAAATTAACCAGACGAACACTGTGGACAACATTAACTTATTATAATTGTATAATCATTTTACGAAGAATAATTGAATTTGTGTAAATTGGAAAATGTTACGTTACAAAATCTCAAGGTAGCAAATCACCATATTTCTACAAGGTTACTTACCATAACTAGTTGTTTCGAATAGTTACTTCAGAGCCCACTGCAACGAAAATAAATTGATTTTAATTAGAAAAGTTTGTTTAACTTATTGAAACTTTATTGATTAGGCAGCATCAATGAATAATTTAAAGCCAACCAGTAACCCAAGCCTCAACAGGACTTTGCTGACCGCAAACCCAGTTCCTCACTCACGGTTCATTATTTAAAAGTGCTTCGATAAAACTTGTTAACGCCAATAACTTATCAGCAGCAATTTTTCACCGCACCGGTTCTAAAATCTATGCAGCGAGCCTGTCTGATTCAACTGGTTTCGCACATTCATTACCAACCGGAGGGCAGTAATAGTCGCACTCGCAACAAGAGCAGCAGCACCTCATTAAAATCACCTTCTCCATCTGGCGACGACATCGCGAACATCGCCAGGCAGCGAACGCAGAAAACATGCTCCAGTATTAAATTCCATTCCTGTTTTCTGCAATAAGTTGCGTGAACGAACATGCGTTGTTATCAGACTCATAAATATTAGAGCAACTTGGTTCGAGCAACATCCCTCACATGGAGGCGTTCATCATGCAATAAGGTATATCCAACAGCCTCTCTAACAAGTGTATATTATCAACAGTCTGGTTGTTGTGCATCTCAGTCATTGGAACAAAAAACTGGATCTGAATGAATCACCCGACCATCGTTGTTGTCGTCGCCGTGGCCGATGTTCAAGCAACTACCATAAAAAAGTAAAACAACTTCGACATGCTTCAAATCGTACAAATAATTAGAAATTTACGGCACGTACTTGGCGTGTTTTCGTTTCAGCTTTTCGTATGCTTAGCATTCCATCGGAATATTGACATTCCAAGAATCGGCGGCCTAACGCAAGTACTCTGGTTTAGATTATTTAATCGCACAGAATAGCGTTTTTATTATCTGCGTTTTAAGTCATACAAAGCGATATTTACACTCACCACTCGTTATTTATGGATGAAAACAACATTAGACTGGCTAATCTCCTGTTTGTGCTGATTCAATAGACTCTCATTTCCATTCCAATTCAGAATGAGACTTGCGCCACTTAACCTGCTGCTAATAGGAGCCCCTCAGTAGCCGATGGTTGGAGGTTGGAGGCAGTCAGTGTAGGTAAATTCGAGACGCTTTTACATTCTTCATGCAGTAGAAGGCGGACTTCGGAAAGCGCCATATGTGTCGCCGTCTGCTGGCGAATAGACTCTCTTTAAGAAGGGACAAGACGATTGCAAATGAATATTCATGCTCACTTTCGCAGAGAGCATGGTAGCGAATAAATAATAATATTTGTTAGCTTCCATCGATCTTTTTGTCACTTTAAGAAGTAAAATAAACGGGGAATTGTACGTGGATCCCTCCTGGGTGGTTTTAGATTTTATGGTTAAATTATGGAGACAGACTGGAATTTTAGAGGGTAGCTGTTTTTTTTATCAATCATATATTGTGTAGCAAGTGCAATGAAAGCAGATTTGAGAATGAAACTTACGCACAGACTGAGGGATTTATTTCTATTATCAGCCCAGATTAAAACATATTGCACTCGCTTCTGTAAAAAAAAGTTCAGTATCAACCCTACCATTGAAGCACTACCAACATTTCTCAGAATTTTGTCGGATCCAAATACAATTTAGATCGGGCTTAATGAATGATCAGAAAACTACAATAACTGATATTAAGTAATGTTAGGACCAGATGTTTTCTCATTCAAATGATTTGTGATCAATTCAGGTTTTCATTTTTATACTGACGACAAATGGCAATGGCAGTCAGATCTTCAATCACCACTAATGGAACAACCACTTTGATCCGTACGTTTGAAATGGCAACAATAACACCAAAGAAGTCTCCCAGAACGGTGACCAGGATGTCACCATAATCGAAAATCATGAAGTCCATACCGGACTAATGGAAGACCATGATTGGAAGCTCAACTTGATCCTCATCATCGTGGCAATTCGTGGGCTTTGTGATCAAGCGGTTAGTGTTCAGAGCGTTTCCAGATGAAATCAGCCGGAAAAAGACAAAATCTTGCACGACCCTCTCCGATTTGGATGAAACTTTGCACATGTCTTCGGAATTGGTGATGATGGATTTTCCGCCGGTTAAGGGAATTTTTTGATTCAAGACATTTTTTTCAAAAGGGCGTATGTGTTTTGTCATGCGTATTTTTCAAAAAATCATAACTCGAAAACCGTTGGTTGTAATAAAGTTGCGTCTGAGAATAAGTTGTAGTTGATTAATTTGACTTTATGAAAAAAATATGAACACTGTAAAAAAAAAAATTTTTCTTCAAAAAAAATCAAAAATTAAACTTAAAAATTAATTATCAAATCTGTCCAACGTACGATTTTTATAATTTTTTTTCAAAAAAGACTTCAAGTCATAAGAAGAAGAATAAAAGTTGTTTTACGATGAAGCAACTTAAGATAAAAAAGTTCTTAGAAGTAAGAAAAGTTCAAGTTTTTTTTCAATTTGTTGTTTTTGCATAAATAACCATATTTTAATAATATAATACGATTTTTCTAGTGATTTAAAACAAAAAGGCGCTTGGTAAGCAACATTCTATATGTACCCTTTTTCGAGATAATTTGAAAGTAATGTCGAAAAAATGGCTTTTTCCATGAAAATATCCCTTTTTCAAAAGTTAGTCGTGATTGTCCATCTGCAAAAGTATTTTTTTTCAAATTGTACATAAAATTTTCAACAGCTATCCTTCGGACCCCAAGAAGATTGAACATCTTCTTAATTAACGAAATTAACGAATCTCTATTACCAAATAAAAATTTTGAGTTTTTTTTTGTTCATACATAATTTATTTATTTTTTCTACTATTTAAAAAAAAATTGTATTTACATTTTAACAAACACTATTTCCTAACATTCCTATAAATATTATGAAAACTCAGTATTTCGTCAGTTGAAAATATTTTCGCAGCGATTTTGTTATCTGCAACTGGAATGAAGGAGTGATATTTCTGTGTACCAGGAATCATTTTTGTTTGCTGATAACTACCACCCCATTCTGCAGCTCCCTCTTCATATTCTTCTTGTGAAACATAGCAAAATGATATTTTTGTGAAATTTTCTTGATTTCTCTTAATAGCCCAATCATACAAAGTTTTCGCACTTGTTATTGGATGGTCATGTTGTTTGGCCTAGCTTGCTCTTGTTGCCATTCGTTTTAATGTGCCGCCAATTGCATCACATGGTCCCTTACCATGTGAAGTTGCGAAAAAATGCCACTCAGAATCAATGTTGTATTTCTCTTTAAACTTGCAGAGGCTGGCAAATTTGTTTCTATTTTTGTATTGGGAAGCAGCCCCATCAGCCATAAAAATGGCCTTTTTTATATTCATTAGTTGATTTAAGTACGTTAGTAATTTAGAAATAAATACTTGTACCGCAATTGTATCATGTCTTAGAACTTCTGATATTACAACAATACTTAGATTTTTAAGCATTCCTGACTCCATATAATAAATAACAAACGGATGAATTGTAGCCTGATCATTGTTCCAATGATGACTTTGAACAGCATCCTGAAGTACAAATGAATAATTCTCTGTAAAATCGCAAATAATAACTACTTCTCCTTCTTTTAATGAAGACTTTGTATCTTTTAAAAATTTAGATTGCTTTGTTTTTATATAATCATGAGTTAATAGTTTTTCTAATTTCTCGCTAAAATATTCAACAAATTCATCGACAGGTTTTAATAGCGTTTCTAAATTACATCTATCAGTTGTAATCCATTGTTCGAACGATATCTCAGACAAGTTATGTTTCTCAAGTTCTTTTAAAAATCTTGTCTCAAATTCTGACAGCGTGGGACAATTTTCACATTCACGGAGGTAACAATATTTTGATCTTGATGATGAATTACACAATAACTTCTCAAAATGTTGATTACAATCAGTGTTGAATGAATAGTTTTTTAAACTGTGAAGCATTAAATCAATATTTTCGTGAATTGCACAAACACAAACGTTGTGAAAACCTGAAGCATTTAGCAATTTACAATGTTTTGGTCAAAATGCTGCAAAAGTACTAAATCCAATTTTATGTTCACTGACTTCTTTAAATCGAGTGAAAGTTTCTCTAAGTGATGAAAGTAATAACCGTTTTTGAATTTGTTGACGCTTACTATTAGTGTTTACAGAGACATAATCTCTTTGTCCCGGCATGGCTCTGCTGATGTCGTCCTCGTCAAAAAATTGTATCACTTGATTTTTTATACCCGGATTCAAACGATTCCCCGATCTGTCGTTGGGGGTAGCCAATACTCCATTTTCGGCTGCCAATTCTTTTGCTTGTATTGCAAGGTATTTGTTTGTTTCAAATTTGCTCGTTATCTGCTGAATCGTCCACGAATTAGGCAAAGCTGTTAATATACGTATTTTATCTATTCTCGAACAATCTGGTTCTATGAATTTTTCTTTCAATTTGAAAATAATTTCATCATATTCCACAACCTTTGTTTTCAATGTAGCTAACTCTTCGAATTCTTCTGGTGGTGGTAAGCTGAATAGATATTTTCTAATACCTGCTACAATTTCGGCAAATTTTTGCCGACGGTATTTATCGTTTTTAAATTCTCTAATGGATATCGGAGACACATTTATTCCTGCAATTCCATTATTGAATAACTCAATGTTGTGTATCCTGGAATAATCCGGTAGGTCACTGTCCTGAGAAGATGTCGAGGTAATTGAAGCTGCCGATGGTATTTCCTCCAAATCGTTCCGTGATGTGGTTGGTGCTTCGTCATGTCCACCGTTTTCTGGTTGCTCCACTCTTTCGACAGGATTACGACGATACGAATATAACCGACATGAATCACAAATTCTTAATGACGTGTCCAAATGGACCGTACACTGCATGGATAAAAGATTTTCAATTAACTTGTCAGTTAAATTTCTAAGTTTAGGCGAACACCGTCTCCCGATTTCACAAAAAGGTTTACAACAATGCTTTGTTTCGAGTTCCATTTCAAATCGTTTTACACTTTACGCTACTTATGAAAGACACTGTTAAACTGATGTCATGACTTTGTAATGTAATCCTTTTTATACGTACTAGGTACGCACTTTAGGTACTTTTTTGAAATATTGGTATGTGCAGGGGTATGCATGTAAATTATATTTTCTGTCAACACCAAAGGGAATGCATGAATAGATATAAATGGGCGTAACAATAGTATTCTTACTGGTATAAGCAGTTTAACTAATTAAATACATTATGTTTCATGAATACTATATATTTTTGTTTCGGGTCAGGTTTTCATAATATACTGTAAGTAAAAGCAGCAAATTTTGTCGTGTTACCTACAGTAAATATCAGGAATCAGTTTGTCTAGGATTCTCGGTAATAAAAGGTATATTGTAGAAAATTTTATGTACAATTTGAAAAGAATACTTTTGCAGATGGACAATCATGACTAACATTTGAAAAGGGGATATTTTCATGGAAAAAGCCATTTTTTCGACATTAATTTCAAATTATCTTGAAAACGAATACATTTAGAATGTTGCTCACCGAGAGCATTTTTGTTTAGAATCACTGGAAAAATCGTATTATATTATTAAAGTATGGTTATTTATGCAAAAACAACAAATTAGAAAAAAATTGAATTTTTCTTACTTCTAAGAACTTTTTTTATCTTAAGTTGCTCCATCGTAGAACAACTTCTATTCTTCTTCTTATGACTCAAAGCCTTTTTGAAAAGAAATTATAAAAATCGTACGTTGGACAGATTTGCTAATTCATTTTTAAGCTTAATTTTCGATTTTTTTGAAGAAAAAAAAAATTTTTTACAGTGTACATATTTTTTTCATAAAGTCAAATAAATTAACTACAACTTCTTCTCAGACGCAATTTTATTACAACCAACAGTTTTCGAGCTATGGTTTTTTGAAAAATACGCATGACAAAACACATACGCCCATTTGAAAAATTTGTCTTGAGTCAAAAAATTCCCTTAACCGGCGGAAAATCCATCGTCACCAATTCCGAAGACATGTGCAAAGTTTCATCCAAATCGGAGAGGGTCGAGTTCAGTCATTTGCTCATTTGGCAGAGAAATGCTCGTCATGAAGTGAGGGTTCAATTTCCGCTCCAGCCATTGCATTGGAACTTTTCGGAAACAACAAAAATATCCATTCTGGGTGTTAGGTTAAGTTGACCATTGTTATTCGCTCTTTGTTCAACGTTCAGTTTGTACAACCTCTAGTTGAAGACGCTGTATATGTCTTTAAAAATTCAGCTGATCATCGGTATCCTTAGCATTCTGAGGAAACAGAGGAAGAAAACAGCATTCAAAGCACCAAAATCCGTGGCGACCCTTGACGTCTAGCCAGAAAGTCACAGTCACCACCTAGGAAGACAACTGAAACACGCTTTTTTTTATCAAGTGTTATAGACGTTAAGAAGTGTTAAAATTAAATACTAAAGCTCGATTCAAAGTAAATCTGGACGCACGGTTTAATACACCACCGCGTCCCTGGTGGTTGGAACAAAAAACGTTTGGCAGGCATTTGTTGATGTTTTATTGACAAAGAAATTAGTGAAAAGTTTTTCTCGATTGATTGACGCATCTCGAAATAACGGATCATGGAACTTTTGAAAAGAAAATTAATTGTGCACAAATATCTAGAGAATCCTTCGTGGTCTGCCTCAAAAATAGCAAAAGTGTTAAAATTCCCAAAGTCAACGGTGTGCCTTGTAATCAAACGTCACAAGGATACTCTGAGTGTGGATAGAGCACAGCGCATCTATCATAAAAGTGGTACTAGGGACAAAGAGCTGAGGAGAAAGGTGTTGAGGTACGTGAAAGGCAACCCAGGTGTCTCCATACGTGATTTGGCAAAGAAATACGATTCCAACTTTTCCACCGTGCGTAACATCCTTTCAAGAGAAGGATATAAGTCTTTTTGTGCCAGTAAACATCCGAATCGCTCCCTGAAACAAAATTTAGTGGCCAAAAAGCGAGCACGATTACTATACGAACGAGTTTTGACGAAATTTGATGGCTGTATTTTAATGGATGACGAAACATATGTCAAAATGGATTATAAACAAATCCCCGGACGAAAATTTTACCTGGCAACTGGTCGTGGGGATGTCCCTTCCAGGTATAAATTGTTTTTGCTGATAAGTTTGCTCGGAAACTAATGATTTGGCAAGGAATCTGCAGTTGTGGCCTTAAAACCAAGGTTTTCATCACATCTCACACAATGACGTCGAAGGTTTACATTAAAGAGTGTCTGAAAAAGCGGATTTTACCCTTCATTCGGCAACACAAGACCAACGTTATGTTTTGGCTAGATCTAGCCAGCTGCCACTACTCTAAGGAGGTACTAGAATGGTATGCTGCAAACAATGTTAATTTCGTCGCCAAAGAGATTAATCCTCCGAATTGCCCTGAGTTCAGACCGATCGAAAAATATTGGGCAATTTTCAAGCAAAAACTTCGAGGATGCGGTAAAGAAGTGACAAATGCACAACAAATGCGTTTAAAGTGGGCTAAGTACGCCAGTACAGTGTCACCAGCGACTGTGTAGATCATGATGGCATCGATCACAAGTAAAGTGCGACAGTTTGTTCGAAACGGTGAAATGTAATAATTTGTTGTGTATCATTTGAAAGGTGAATAAATATCCTTTTGTTTGACGTTTTGATCACCCGTGTTTGTTGTTTAACTCTTGAGTTATGATCACTTGAATGTGTCCAAATTTACTTTGAATCGGGCTTTAGTTTTTAGATCTAAATTGTTAATGTAAAAACGACCCGAATGACCAAATGGTTAAACGGCCTTAATTAAAGAAACATCTAACAACCAGTCTGGAAAGTGACCTTCGTCCAAAAATTCCGCATCACCGTCATGAACATGTATTGGATCTCCTGGATCGCCGTTTTCAATTCTTTACTTTCAACCTTTTTTCCACTGTTATGACTTCCTCGACGTTGGCTCTTTCTTCCGCGCCGTACGACGTGAGTGGCCACGCCGTTGGGTCAGGCTGCGGGAAAAGCCCCTTCACGGTGATCTTCAGCTTATCCGGGCACGTTTCAACGGGCATCATTGAACTGACCTTCGCCATCACTACACAATATGCATCGCCTCAGGGGTTGGTCTCAACTCCTTAGCATGGATTTTCTGCTATTTGACTTGCTCAGCTTTATTCCTCGTTATAATGCAGGCCTGGCTGCTCGAAACACCACCCTATGCAACTTATTGTCTGCCTCGGTTCTAGCCCTTAGCACGCGTCTTCTGGTTCTGAAACAAATGGCACGAAGGATGCTAAGCACTTCGCTTCACCAGTAGACTGTACGCCGTCTATTTTCAGGCTTCAGCTTCTTCGGCATGGTTGTTAACTCGTCCGCATTCAGGTCCGAGGGATCATCATCTTCCCTGGAGCGCTTCAATATTTTATTTGTCGTCAATCAGTAGTAGACCGTTTTGTTACAATGATATTTACATTTTATGTCTCACTTCTTAAAAAAAAACTAACCTATCAAGTTTATATTTTTAATGTTTAGGTTATCTAATTACATTGAAGTATTGCTTCAGTTTTGTTTTAGTCATAGTGAAGTCAACATTTTTTTCCGTGTTTATTGTAAGTTGCCATCATCTGATTAGGAGGTCCGAATTTGGCGTAATTTGTGCGATGAGTGCTTGTAGTAAATATATTTCTATTTCGTAATTGCCGGGACGGAATGTAAAAATTAAGTTTTGATAAAAGTTCTTCTGAGTCAACGCGTTGCGCAACAATATCATTTACGAATGAAACTAATGAAAATTCACGGCGCTTCTTCAATGATTGGATGCTGATAAGCATACAGCGAGCTTCATAAGATGGAAGAGGTAACCTTGTCCAACTTAATTTACTAAGGGCAAACAGTACAAACTGCTTATGTACCGATTCTATTCGTTCTTCTTGAATGACTCAAAAGGGTGACCAAACTACGCTACAATATTCCAGTATTGACCTCACATATGCAATGTACAATGTTTTTATTGTGTACGGGTCATGAAAATTGTAACAAAAACGTTTTATAAATCCAAGCATATTATTTGCTCTGTTGATGATAGTATTGTAATGTTCAATTAATGTAAGTTTGGTTTCCAAGATAACCCCTAAGTCCCTTACTCTTTTACACTTTTCAACTGGCTGATTTCCTTATTTAATAGTTACGTCTGGGGTGCTTCGTTTCCTACTAAAAGATATCGAATTATCGAATTACATTTTTTTACGTTCAGCTGCAAACGATTTTTGCTACACCAGACAAAGAAAACGTTTATTTCTTTCTGGAATGTCATGATATCTTCTTTATTTTTTGTTTCTAAAAATAGTTTTATGTCATAGATAAATAAGAAATTTAATGTTTTTAAGTAAAGGAATTTAAAAACAAACGATTTTTGTAAAGAAAAAAAGGTTTTTTTTGGAAGTATGATTTTTTTTTTTTTTAAAAGTAAAGAATTTTTGGGATAAGGTGCGACTCAAATCTCTTTGAGTGCAGCACGCGCTGCTACGAGACAGCACATTAAATTTCAAAGAGACGTGAAAGTGCAGTCTGTACTCCCGTGCACCCTTGTTTTTCCGTGCGCTCAAAGCCGCATATCTCATTTCGAATTTGCTCTCGTCTCTTTAGGCATAACCGATTGCACTCTCCCTTGTCGTCTCTGTGCAAACACAATTGCGAAAAACAGACCGGGCGGCACTCTAGATTGGACCTGCACAAATTTGTGTTTACTTCACATGTTTTCATAATGTTTTGTGTAATAAATTACAGGGCCTAATTATGTACGTAAAATCGAGCATTTTATTAGACAACTGACAAACTGATAATTTCATGTACCATCCATGAGTAACAATGAAAATGATCATCCATGAGTAATGTACAAAAATCTTGTGCTAAAAAGTATTACGTATTTTTTTTGTGAATTAAGATTTTAATAAAAAAAAATCCTTCTATGAACTCTTAAAATGCATTTTTGTAACAAAAATCAAAAAATTGTCAAAATTTGATACCATTATCCAAAGCACGAGAAATAGGGTGAAGCACTTGTCTATTTTGCACTGCTCTGAGTATTTCGGCAATCCCTGTTTACAAACAAAATAAATTAGAGGGGGCCTAAATGAGAGCTTTGGGGGACTCCAGAGGTGACATGAATAGGATTTGATTTCTTCCCTTTGAATCTAACTATTTGTTGACGGTTGGAGAGATAGGGTTTTGAGGCATTTGAGAATTCTTGGCTCAATTCCCATTTTCAGCAATTTAAAAAGAAGCATGGGTATGTCAATGCGATCAAAAGCCTTGCTGAAGTCTGTATAAAGAGCTTCTACATGGTTAGCATTGTCCATTGTAGTTAAAGAATTCCAGTAAATTTGTGCTAGTTGATCGTCCTTTGAAGAATCCATGTTGCTTGGTAGTCATTCTGTTTTTGATTTGAGTGAACAATTTTTCATTAATAATTGCCTCAAAAAGTTTAGGAATGCAAGATAAAATGGCAATTCCACGATAGTTACGTATGTCAGATTTTTTTCCACTTTTAAAAATAGGTACTAGGTAGGAACTTTTCCATAGTTTGGGAAAGATTCCGGATTTCAGTGACATATTAAATAGCCAAAAAAAGGTGCTGTAAGTTCCAATACTAAGTTTTACATAAATACTTCAACAGAGAGGTCCACATCTAAATCCGTTGTCTTCCACTTCCGTACACTCGCTCTGCTCCTCCGCGCTGCTGGAAGAATCCGTTGACCGATGTTGTGTCGGATTGCGTGATAGTCGCTGTAGGTAAACCCCTTTCACACTCTTCAATTCATATTCTCGATTATGAATTCCCGGTCAACTTTGTGAAAAGTGCTAATGGTGCCCTCGTTGGACAATTTATTTTTTAGCTTTGCCAGAGTTGCCAGTAGGCTCGCTTGCATTGGTGAATCTGATCCCATACTTCCCTGCCAAAGCACTGAAGTCTCCTCCGCTGACTACAGGTCGTCGTCCAATCAGCTCATCGGTTAATCCATCCAGCATTCAATGAAACTTATCCATCGTCCATCTCGGGAGTGCGTTCAATTCAATTCAATTATTGGTGTGCAGTATATCCTTATTCTTCGCTGATTATCATAGAAATTTTATTAAAAAAAAAAATCAATTCATGGAGACCTTCGCCAGCGACGCACACTGGGACCAATCTGAAAAAAGACAGTCAAAAGTGTATTAAAACTTTTCCTTACATTTTAGCACTTTGGTGACTATGCAAATGTTTCTAGAAATGTAATTTCACATTGTTCGATCTCAAACAGCACACAGCGTGCTTGTTGTTGGTTGAATAGCACCAAACACGCGTCCACTCAGGAGCGTGTATTGTTTGTACAAGCAAACAGCCGGGTACTATTATTGTAGCTAAAGTCGGCAGCGTGGAACATTGCTGTCGGCGCGCCGTTTCTATCCATGCACCATTGTAATGATGCGGTGCGCACGGCACTATCCGTACTTCGTGTCCCCTATAAAAGGGACACATCGCCCCATGTAGTTTAGTGGTGTTCTGTAATTGTAGTAAGTTGAATGTACCCACCGAGCTGGCACGCCGCCGCTCGGTGGTAATAAATTCTCATCGACAAAGTAGTCCGTTTTCATTCGTTGTCTCATCATCGTGTCTCAAAATTACAACGTAGGGCCTGGTCAAACCCTGGGCAAAACACACATTTTTTTTAAACTTATCAAAAGTTTTACTTGAGTGATGCTTTACTTAAAAAACTAACTTTGTGTGGGTACAAGATAGAAGGTTAGGTCTTCAGCAAAGTTTTAAAACTATATATTTAACGAAACCTATATCGAAACGTTACCAGATCGATTTAAAGTGTTCAACAAAGTTATCAATATTATCAAATCGCACAAACTTGCTCAAGAGGTCAACTATCTAAATGGCTTTATTTGAGTTTTAAAGCGGTTTTAAGTTTAAAAAAATACGTTTTTTTAACAACAATAACTCAGACACCGGCAAATTTTTGCAACCAAATTTTGCACAGTTTCGTCAACCATCACTTAAAGTATACGTGTACGAAAAATCTGCGCCAGATATCATCGGGTGCATAACGTTTTCAGTTCGTCTTTTCGGGCGCACCCATTTCTATTTCTATCAGTCTTCGTCATTTTTCCACTGTTCAGGATCTATAGACAAAAACTGCAGCTGAATTTTGTTTTGATCATAAACCCTAAGCAAATCTTCGTTGATGAAATCTTCCATTCCTAGACATTAATCCTTTTTTTTTCGGAGATTCTCCCGCTGATTAATTTTATACTGCTGCTACTGTCAACCTTTTCACATCACTCGAAATGAAATCATCAAGAAAAATCAAAAGCATCTGTTTCTGGATTATAAGGCTTAAGAGACACGATAAATGGTTTTCAAATTTCAACAGAGCCATCGAGCCTACACTCTTGTCTTTATAGTTAATCAAATCCTTGATGAGCTACAGATCCTGAAATTATGCGTTCTGGGGAATACCAGGCATGTACAATGGCCTTACAAGGTGAACAAAAATTTCTGTCAGAGAATTATATGATCATAAAAATGGGAATCTTGCATGAATTTTTATTTTCATTGTATATCCTGTTTGGTATATCTTTAATATTTGTCTTAATTTTTTTCAGTTCAAATATTTCTCTCTTTGCCTGAATTGTCAGCCGCATGAGTTGTTGGAAATCGTCATAGCTGACACGCACAATATCTTGAGCCATGTCATTGCATATTTTCACCAAACGTTTCTTAAAAGTTTCCACGGCAAGTCCTTTGGTATTCCCCAGTTCACCCAGCTTGTAGCCCCATGCAAGTCGAGAGGATTTGAATCAGGTGAAGAGGCAGCCAAAATCATCGATTTCACAACTTTTGAACCGTTGGATTTTCAACATCGATGTCCAACATTACTTTTCGACGAAATAAAATCAGAAGAATTGTCCTTACACCATGCCTTGTAGGTTTCGTCTGGTGAGACGGTGCAGAGTCTTTTTGGAAGCAGTATGATGCATTCTTGTAGTGTTTCTTGACGAAGGGAAGCAAATGGCTCTTCAAAACATTATCGACTGTTGATTTTAACACCATGTTCAAAAAACAGCCATCACCCTTGAAACATTCTGGAACCTTTGAACAGCTAGTTTGTCACGAAGAATATCAGAAAGATTTGCTGCATACACCCAATCATTTTGCTAGTTGTGGTGATCCTGTACCAGGAACATTTTTTCGTCCGGAAACAGAATTTCACAATCACCGTGCCACTTGAGCAGCTTCCGACATCTTTCGACTCTTGCAAGCTTCTGCTTTTCAGTCAAACCATGCACCCGCTGTTTTTTTTTTTGTATGGATTCAGGCCAAGGTCGTCTTTCAAAATACTCCTCATCGTTGACTGTGACACTGCCATCTTACCAAGATTCGGACAGACTTACCTAGATTCCGCCGAATTCGCTCTCTCACTACACAGATATAAGAAAACATTTAATTTTCTGCGTTATCTAATGCACATAAAAGGAATGCTAGATTTGGCAGAAATTAATGGGATCTTTCATATAATGTTGAGCAAGATATCACTGGAATCAGGTCTGTTGTAAGGAAAAAAAATGTTATATGCTCCATGAAAGATGGCACTTAATTACGTTGTTCACGCTTGCCTCGGCTTGAAATTAAACGCGGGGAAATGTTTACGCGTTTTTTATAATTCCTAATTTTTTTCTGTGTAGTTTGATAGCTTACGGACACCAGACAATGCGTTTACGGCCAGGTTGAGGAGGTTTTTTCCAAGAACCGGTTTCTATGTAGCGTTTGCTGGTGCGAAAGATGAATATTTCGTTAATTCCAAGTGGTTTCAATTTCTTTAAAATAGTACAGGGTCTAAACATGAACAATGAACATTCAAAACAAACGTGCAAGCCTTGTTGACATTTGAATACACTCGAAAAAAAAAATTGTACAAACATGTCTGTTACACATGTTTAAAAAAACCCTGACAGGAATTATCACTCACCCTGTACATATAAAGAAACAATAAACTCACAAATATCACGTATGTAATACATTTCCTCTGGTGAAAATCCATGAACAAAAACATTCCCAAACCTTTAATTCTTTTACTCATCCACCTAGCGTCATGGTAAGCCCCAGGAGCCTGATTTGAAATAGAACGTTGGCGTCCTCTAAGAAAAATTAAAATTAGTTCTACAAATTGTTCACAATCATGCCAAATCACTGCTTGCACCATTAAATCTATTTGTATTCGTATTTGATGAAGTTGTGTCGAAAGACATGGCACAAACTTTGTCACTCAGACCACAGTGCTCTTACATGAAGGTGATTGTATTTGCTTGATTTAAACCCGATCTACCAACAATGACGGAAATCTCTAGATGTTTTTCTTCAACATTATATAAAATTATCTCAGCACAGCGATCTTCTTTTGAAGTTCCAGTCAAATTGTCAACAATTTTCCCATCCCAGTGAACTTCCTGGTCAAAACCTTCCTTCGGCTCCTCGTCTTCTTCCGGATACGTTGTATAGATAATAATTTTAATTAATTATTAATTATGTGACAGAGGTGCTAGGTCATGTTGCCAATTATAATTGTATAATTTGCAACATGACCTAGCACCTCTGTCACAACATACATAATCTGTACTATGCAACGCCACTATAGTACGAATAGCCAAATTTCGCGACAAAAATCGATAACAAGAAAACCATTAACATTAGACATATGATAACTTAAGAAGATTTTATCTTAAAAATAAGATCTATCTTTTGGTTTGAGTGGTGACTAGGGTGGTCCTTTCATGTTCATAATACAAATTCTAACTTTTTATTCTTATGATATAGAGGAATTTTTGCTGCTACAAAATTGTAGATAATTTAATTTAATGAAACTGTGCTGAAAAAAATTAACTTCTATCTCGTCTACACATCGTTTTATAACAGTTTTTTCTGACTTTCCTTAGGGTGGAAATTAAAAAAAAAACAGTTTTTTGCTCTATTTTTTTTTGTTTCAATTTGAATTTTAAAAAAATGTTGGAATGATTTTTAGGGCATAAAAGGACGCACATTTTGAAGATACAAAATGATTGCTAGTTATAGTAGAAAAAAAAAGTTGTTTAAGTTGAAGTGTAAGAAAATACGTTTTTTTCAAGATGTCTTACTCACTTATTTGCCAATATTTGCAAACACAATGTACGTAAACTGTCAGTAAAAACTTCCATCTACAATCCGCTTTTGTCCCCTTGTGGAGTAAAACTCATTTTAAAATTGGTAGTTTTGTATTGTTTGTGCATTTTCGATCAGCATCAACAAGTACCATCAAAGGGCCTATAACAACGTGAGATTTTTATGAAAATGTTTGTATTTTTAAGTAAACCCATCTCCGGTTATCTATTAACATTTATATCACAGACAAACAGACATAACATATTGAACATTTTACACTACACATCATCGAAACTAACGCACCTGTGATATCGGTTGAGCACACTGTGATGGGTGATAAAGCTGAACAGATGGGTGTAGTGTGCTAACGTCACACGTAAGGAAATCAACTATGTGTGCCATCTGTGGCGATACTACCAACTAAGAAACATTTGAATCGACCGTTTAATGCGTAATCGATGAAGATACTGCAAGTGTTATGTCTGTTTGTCTGTGTTGACATATTCACATTTGTTTGCTTACATTTATTTATTTACATTAAGATATATATCTTGATATATTTACATTCAGCTATTTGCATGTGTTTATTTACATACAGAGGACAGGCAAAATGATTGAAATAGATAGATAGATTGAGACAGGCAAAATGATTGAGGCAAAATGATTGAGAATTTTGCCCAAATTCAATTCCTTATAACTTTTTGAAAAATTGTTCAATTTTGACAAAACCGAAAGCATTTGACGGCAAATTTAGGAACATGCATGGTCACGAATACTGGCCACCGGACACCGGAGATGTTTCGGATTTTCAGAGGGCATGTCAAAAAGGCATTTTTTCTGCTGCTCGTATTTTTGTGTGGTGTGCAGTTACATCGATGACCTCTATTTTCCTAGAAACTAGAACTCATTGAAAATTGAATGCCGGCGGTAACACTAAGATCCATTGAAAAACTTCCGAAATATGGCCATTTCCGTAAAAATGGTTCCGGATACTATGGTTCATCATGAATATCCTTCCATTCATGTATATATCACCAAAACACAAATGTATCAATATCTAGTACAGAATCTAAGTTATATCAATTCTACATTTTGAGGTAATGGCTGCCGTCGAGAATGCTTCTGCGTAAGCCCTTTACGTACCTTATTTTAACTTGCACGCATTCCTTGGTTCATCGGGTTTTCCGTACGATCTGATTTTCTCCATTTTCAATAACAGCCTCTGTACATTAAAACCTAGCATAATTTTTTTTTTTTTGCTAAATCAGAAACTGAAAATCTCTATTGGTCTTCATGATTGCAAGCGCAATCATTAGATCGTAACAAATTTTGATCGTTATACTATTTATTCAACTCAGAAAAAAAAAATCATTCCAGAAAATTAAAACGGAACAAGTTCACGTTTTCAGGATTTTTCCCTTTTGACGTTATTAAGTTCGTGATTACGTGACTCAGTTCACGGTGTATTTTTGCTTGTTCTCGGATTCATGACTGCAGTTCACGGATCTGGGCATGGTTTTTTTTTTCGTGTAGCGTCAATAAAGATAACAAAATTTATTTTTTAATTCAAGCTCTTAATAATTTCAAGAAGATCAAAATTCTTTGTCAGCAACTCAAGCTGAAACTGGAGTTTGGAAAACATGAATTGTTTTTTGAATCTAAGCTGTATCGGAAAAGCTGCGTTGAGTTAATATTGTGAAAAGATCATTAATATGATCAAATGAGAAGCGATTTTAAGAGTTGATCGCTCTATTTACGCATGCAATCTTGCTTCTCCTTCTTTCTCTCCAGAAAACAATGAAGTGTATTCATTTTCACCTATTGAGGTGTTAGAGTATACTAAGTGTTCCCACCATTACCCGTAGATTAGACGGCGTAACGATGATCTCTTGTGTTCAGCACGTTAGGTTATTTTCGTAGCTGCGAGCTTCTCCTCCTCTTTATTTCAGTTTAATTTACTCCCATCAGTTGTTGCCAATAAGTGAAGAACTGAAGATGCTTCTTCAACAAACGACCATCAGTCAGCGTGCTGCTGCAAGACTGGAGATCATCTTTTGGTTTGTTTTGCTTGAAAACTTGTGGAAGAAATCATTAGCCCTCTTATGGTTACCAAATTGAAACTAATAACAGTTCCTACCAAGTTGGAGTAGTTGAGTTGGGTAGAAGTAGTCCGTTACTGTTAAAGTAATGTCGAATCGGTGGAAGCCTTCCGGATGTAGAGTGGCAACAGGTGGCATGCATGATGATTTGAAATGTTTCGAAAACAGCCGAGTAGCTGCAGATTAATACTACTGCGAGAAAATTGAATCCTATTTTTTACAACCCAATGAAATTGAAATATGAAATCATGGTTCAATTACGGAAAGACTGCAAGGCAAATATCAATCTGCATGGTAATGATCTGTAATGATGGTCCCGAGAAAATGTCATGCTTCCATAATTATAACTTCACCACCTGATGAAATGTTGTGCCGTTAACAGCCGTAGAGAGGAACAAAAGCGTGCCATTCCAGCAAAATAGCAGTAATTCTCGACACAATCCGGTCGTTAAACTGTCAATAGTAATCTTCATTCTGTGCAATCATGCAAATTATGACACTCATCGCCATGCAGCCAACGAAGCTGGGCTGCTGAACGCTTGAGCCATCATCCACGATAGACTACGAGGAGGATGTTGACAGCTCTTCATCATCCGGTTGAAGCTAAGTTGGAAATGATCTCCGACAGTGGCGGATCATTGGTGGTGTGTTCTTCTCGTGAATGTTATAGTAAATAATAACCGGTAATGCTTGAATTCGGAAGGTCAAGCTTATTTCCTAGGGGTAAAAAGATTCAGCCTCAGGATTGTAATTGATCTATACCCGCAATTTTTTCATTAGTCTTCTCCCTTCTTACAGGTCTAGTTCCACCTATGAACCGCTTTGAAGAAGCTCAGAAGATTTCAACAGATGAATATTCACTATATTTCTCTTGGCCACTGTTTGATTGCGCTATCACCGATCGACGAGGACAACGATGTAAGACGGTGAGAGAAAAGATTGCGCATATCCGTTAATAAGGTTAAGAATCTCAACTCAAGTGGCCACCGTGCATCTGTCTTGTTCCACAACCCAACTTATATGATGCCGCTGAAGTCGAAAGTTAAGCCTTTCAGTTAAGGTAATTATTATTACGGTGAGATCGACAATTACGTTTAGTACGATCACAAACAGTAGCGCGCAAGGTTATTTTCGTACATAAGTACCCTTCATCACAAGTCGCCGACCATCGATCGTCAAACCAAGAGCTTCAGTCACTGATAATGAACGAATAATTTAAATCTATAAGCTTGACAGAAACTACCGGCTGCGCTGGTCGTAATCACCGACAATAATTATATTCACGCCGTAATGCAATACGTAATCACCTCAGGACACAGTGGTCAAAATGGCTTAAAACGTGTACGATTACTCCAAAGTGGTTGACTTAAGACATATGGTGTCTTGCGAGAAGTTTTTAAGCAAAAGCAGATCCATCTTTTGACGTCAGTCATTTTCTAAATTATTTCCCTAGAAAGGAGAGCCGGAATTCAATTTTGAACGAAATGGAGATGTTTATTTGGTGAGCAAAGTTGTAGGTTACATAAATACAGACGATTTTGCTCAAGACAACAAGATATCATTTTTTAACGCAATAAAGCAATGTTTTTGGATGCACCCTCAACCATACATATATCCTGTTATATTTTTTAAGGTATTTCTTTTACAGGTTGGTTATATTTTAAGAACTTTCTAGTCATATAAAAATTCATGATTATTTATTATTAAACATTATCTTTTATGATTTTTAGTACCTTCGGAGGAAGAGTAAATTTTCTGTTTATCATTATCTATTTTAGTTCATGAATACATCGTAAGGTGGCAGATGGTAGCAGATAAAACAAATTGAATTTTACTGTGCAACATTAATACTTCAAGTTGTCACGCTACTATTGTCCATTGCTGTCAATATATTGGAAAGCAAGACCTTTTTGAAGAAATGTAAAAACTCATAACTTCATGAAAAAATGCAATATCTCCGAAGAGAGAAAAATAACAAAGAGCAATTATCACAACGTAACATAATTATCGAAGTTTAGACAGCAATCAACACTAGCAACTTACAAAGATTACAAATACAGAACGGAACTGATTTTCATTTCTGTATGATCAAACGTCTCAAATTTGTCAAAATAGTCAAATTAGACAAACCGTTGGAATTCTGGAAAAAGGTTTTCTGGAGTTGTGATAGCTAATTTGAGCTCCTTAGGTGTGAACAGCGTGCACGAGACTGAATAAAACCTGGAGAGAAACTTGCCGATAAAAATATACAAAGGACAAAGAATCACGGAGGTGGCAGTATACTGTTGCTTTGCGTGACTGGTGTTGAGAATACAATCCAATAGAAAACTTGTGAACCATTTAAGATTAGAATGTTGACACTGGAAATGTTATGAACCGCGAAAAACTTTTCAAAGTTCTGGAAAAGGTATGGATGAAAATTAACCCTCAAGATTTCAAAACCTTGTTGAAAATATGCCACGACGCTTGTACTCCATGATTGAAGCTAAAGATTGCAACACTTAAGTAAAGAATTAATGAAAATTACGTTTTCTTAAACCATAATGTGTGCTTTATTTTGTCCATTGAGATAATAGATAGTTTCTTAATAAATACTTTCTTCTATTAATTAATCACTCTCAAGTATCCGAACAAAATGCAATCCTAAAATACATCTACTGTGCCAACTATTGTTCGAATGCTTTGAAATATTCAAGCTGAATGTTTTGTAATAAAGGTTTTCTTTGTTGACATCGGCCAAGTGACCACCATTGGTTGCCCCCACACAAATCGGTCCGTTGTTCGTCATTTGTTATCTCTTGTAGGAATGTTTCGGGTTGAATGACATCGTTTTTTCTGCGAATGTTGGCGTGAAGATGTTTGGTACGTAGTTAATTATTTAATGAATTTCCAATTGATGTCACCTGCACATAAAAAGCATACAAATAAGTAACAAATGACATGTTTTGAGATTAAAAGGACTTGCAAAACGAAGCCTTTATTATAAGCTGATAAGCTGAATAGGAGTACACCTGCACAATATAAATGGCCACCTTGTGTATGTAAGAGACCCAAGTAACAATGTTAGTTTTATTCCAGCCGTATAGCACTCCTCCTGGATTTGTTGATAAAACTACATTCAAAACTGTTTTGTCCACAAACACCTCCTCTATGCTTCTTTAAAGCAACCATTTGTACAAAGTGGCCCACTCTATAGATGGTTGTGAAAACGATTTAATAAAACCTTTAAAAGACCATAACAAATTTGAAAATTTTCTACTGATAGATGCTATAACCACTTGAAAAGCTTCATAAAACCTATTGGCTGTCATGAAAACAAGCATACGGCCAAATGGCCACAGCTGTCAAACTTCACTGTGATATCGTGGTTGGTTTTTGTTGTTCTGCTTTGTTCGGTTCTCTGCTCTTCTGATTCATTTAGCAGTAAATATTATCTAAAGAAAAAAGTTCTGGTGTTGCGGGAAATTTTGATTGATAGAAAAATATCCAAAACAAATTGAGTTTTTACAGCGTATCTTGCTCCAAATCATATACGTATTTAATTTTGTGGTGAATATTGGCACAATAAGAGCCGAAAATTTAAGTACCTCGGAAATTAGGCGAGTTTACAACAAAAACAAAATTAAAACATATATTCGATAAATTAATCACGATTTTTTTGAAAATTGATGGAATTCAATAAAGTTATCATAATAAATACCAAAATTGGTCTCCGATCTACAGTTCATTTGCATTACATTTAAAATTTGGTGCATTTATTTTTTTCAAATTTCAATTATTTCTTATATTTCAATATGGCAATTGAAAAAAAAAATCACAAATCTGCCATAAAGCCAATTTATCTTCGCAATGACTATTTTAAAACTATTTGGTCATTTGGTGACTTCCCTCAATGACAATTTGCCTTTTAGTGCATTACTGGAGGCAAAATGGTTTTAAAATGCTTTTTCAACTGACCATAATAAGATAATATGAATGAGTTCCAAGACGGCTTGTCAAAAGAGCATTTAATGAGTTCATAAAGTCAAAATAAAACCTTAGATAGGAGCAAAAGGAATTTGAGAAAACGAGGTGCTAGGATCGTTTCATGTGTAGGTTTTCAAAAGCCTGACTAATATATGAAACCAAATTGTTTTCTAGTGGCTTTGATAAAACCTTAATATAACTTAATAAAGCAGGATGATTTTGGCAATGTAACTTGGGAGAAAAAGGGAGAGAGAGAGAGAGAGAAATTTTGAAATCCTGTCCCCGGAATGACGAAACGGCTTGTTGCAAATCGCATTAAGACTGCTAAGCTGCATATCGACTGCCCTAAAGAAAAATGTCGGAATGTTATGTGGATAGATGAGTCCAAATTTATTTCTTAATTTAAACTCTTAATATAACTGTAAAAATTTATTGCTGAATTTTCTTGGCATAACGTCATTTATAACATGTCCTGTTACACACTATCCCTCTAAAGTTGTCGGTTCATGGCTGTTCTTTTCCAACCCCGTGGGCACCTTGTGCTCTCTAGATCTTGTTCCACTTGGTCAAACTACCTTGTTCGTTGTGCCCTCCGTCGTCTTGTGCCAACCAGATTTCCATTGAACACCATTTGTGCAGGTCAGTTGTTTGGCATTCTTACAACATGTCCTGCCCAGCGTATTCGTCCAGATTTTACCAACTCATGGTTCTTACTTCGCCTTCAGACTCTGTGTTTCTGGCACAGAATATCAACCACAATACAGGGTGAAAACCGTAAAACATGGCGGTGCAAACATTATGGTGTGGGGATGTTTTTCATATTATAGCGTAGGGCCGGTACACCGCATACCAGGCGTTATGGATGAACATGTGTACATGCAAATTCTTGATGAAGTGATGCTGTATTATGCTGAGGAAGTGATGCCGCTGAAATGGGTATTCCAGCAGGATAACGATCCGGAGCATACAAGCAAACGTGTTAGTGGTGGTTTTAGATGAACAAGGTTGGGGTTATGAAGTGGCCAGCGTATTCTCCAGACCTCCATTCAATTGAAAACTTGTGCTGGGATGTCAAATACGCCATTTTTTAGGCAAAGCCGAAAAATGTGGAAAAGTTATGGTCTGTATATCGTGATGCGTGGGCTTCAATACTAGCCTCACGTTTTCAAGTACTTGTGGATACAATGTAAAACTTTGTGCGGCTGTTATTCGAAACAACGACTATGGCACCAAGTACTGAAGTGTACACATATTTTACAGCAGGAGTTGACAACGATTTTTTTCTTTAACCATTGTTTTCTTGTGTTGAACTGATATGCTGCGATTTTTAACCGTGATTTTTTTAATTGTATGCAAGTTCAAACAATTAATAAATGAATAACAAAAAACGAAACTTATACATCAGTTAGCTTGAATTTCTTTCATGTTTTATAATATTGACTTTGAAGACATTTTGAACTGATACATAAATTTGCAACAATTCCATTCTATATATTCTTAAACATCCATTGCTATGATTTTGAAGGCTACTTTATGTAAAGATTGTACTCGAAAAAAATGTGTATAACTTTTTATTGCATCCATCCCATGGGTAAAAATTACTGAAATTTTGGGAGAAGTTTGGAGTTTAATGTTAACATGTGCAAAATTTCTTCAAAATTTGTCAAGTGGTTATCGAGATGGCTTCCAAGCAAGAAGTGTTTCGACAAAAAAAAATGGGCGTGGTCGTGGATAATCCAGGCCACTCCCACAGGTTGATCGTGAAATAGTTACGAATCGACAATTTGACCATGTCTTGTGTAATAAAATCGTTCAAGGAGACCCAGACGACCCAGCGGCAAGCTGACAGCGAAAGAAAAGCGAAGACGATCGCCCCGTGAACGCAAGGAAGGTCCGAACCTTTCCGAACCATTCAATTCGGGACGTGGCCAAGAAGGTCAATCAGCAGACAATTAAGGTGAGCTGGACTTCATGTCTTCAAGTTAATGAAGGCGCCCAACCGAAGCGATAAACAGAATACAGTGGCCAGGAACTGCTGTACCGTGAGTGGTTGGTGCAGCCGAAATGTAATGCATCGTAATGGACGACAAGACGTACATTAAAGCGGTGAACATGCAGATCCCGGGCCTGAAGTTTTTTGTCTGCAAGTCCCGCCTGGATGTTCGGGAGAAGTTCGGAAGAAGAAGGTCGATAAATTTGCCAAGAAGTACTTGCTGTGGGTGCGACAAATTCAGCAAGACGTACATAACGAACGGCACCATCAATGGCCAAATATATAAATAAGAATGTCTTCAAAAGCACCTGCTGCCCTTCCTCCGGTCCCACGAAGGTGACACTCTGTTTTGGCTGGATCTGACATGGTACCATTAAGCGAAACCGGTGATGGAGTGGTACGCCAACGATGCCATTGATGTTGTTTTTGTGCGAAGAAGCTAAATCCGCCAAACTCGCCAGAACCTCACCCAATAGAAAAATTCTGGGCGATTATGAAGGCCAAGCTCCGGAAAACAGGGCAGGTCTTCAAAAACGACAAGAATTTGAAGAAAGAGTGGATGAAAGTTTGTAAGAAAGATGGTGCAAGTGTTGAACAGAATTTGATGGGTAGCGTTAAGTTCAAGGTGACGTTGAATAAGCCATCGTTGCTAAAACATAGCTAATATGTGATTATATATTCTCTGAGAGTCACAAACATATCCGACTTAAAATGAATTTTTGGTGACCATTTTTGTCTGTTGCATTTTTTTCTCAAGTACAATCTATAAGGAAATGATAAGTAAAAAACGACTCAAAAAGAAATATGCTCAAGAAAACTAAAAAAAATAACTAATCAAACTTTCCCACAAAAAATTTCAAGGTGAAAGAAAACTGCAAGAAAAAAGCCAAAAAAATCGTGAAAAATTTGGAACGCATGAATTGTTGAAATTTTAACGATTCGGAAACAAAATTTACGATGCTCCGTTCTTGAGTTTTGAATTGGGGGTTTTAGAAAAAAAATGACAACCCTTATTTTTCAAACTCAATGCGTGGACGAAGCTGCATAAAAATCTGAGATTTCCATCTGAGCCCATGCTTGATAAGTGAACGCATCTCGTGGCCCTGGAACCTTTCTGTAACATCATGCAAACCACTGTCTGTAATTTCAATTAACATTCGCCTCAGATATAGAACCCTCCATTGCTGTCCAGTTTGTCCGATTTGGCACAATCCAGTAAGATTTCTCATCATTGCAAACGACTTCGCACGACAATCCCAATGCAAAACGTCTGTCATAAAACACCACGTGCGCCCACACGTTCGTTCGTTACGGGGCTGACCGACTGAATGTCCCTCGGGGGTCATAAATTTAAACCGATAGCAACCAGTCACCAGTTGTTACCAGCCGGCCTTCTTGAGCCATATGCCTGTGAAAGCCACGCTTCGGATGGCCGACCATACTAAATCGAAAGGAAATAGAAATGATATTTATGGCTAATTTCTGAGTCCTGAAGTCACAGCTAAAATCTGACACTGCAGCAGCAGCAGAGCTGTATATTTGCGATTAAAGATCAAGAATGGGTGATTTACAGTGAACGAGGATGTAGATCAGAATAAGGGAAATGAGAATAATGGAAACTTGTAAGTGTTCGGTATATTGAGTTCGATAAATTGAGGCTCGTTTTGGCGCACGAGAAGACTTCGCTGTTTCGAATGACGATATGGTAGAAAGGAGGTTACAGGCAGAGAAAATGTTGTTTGCGTCATTGCATCGGATTCACCAGCTAACAGAGGGTTGTATCCCGCTGTGAGAAGTGAAGAGCACTTAAAATCAAATACAATGTATGTGACTATTTTAAAACGTAAAATAATTCAATTATCAGTGGACAAATCGTGGGTGGTGTAGGGTTTAAATGCATGGGAGGAACGCAACTGGCGCCATGTTCGTCTCTTGAATTCATTTAGACGTTTTCAGCCACTGCAATATATGACAGTTTGTGGAATATTATTGCTTTCCTTATTGCTCGTGGGTATCTTGTGGATGGATCTTATTTTATTCCTTAGCAAATACAATAAAAATGTTACATTCATAATTTCCAGTTAAAATCAACGGTTCTTAATCTTTACTTAGTGTCCTCAATTCTGTGGAAGTGTAACACATGTAGATATTTTTCAATACTAAAAAAATTTACTTTTATAGAATATCACATAGAAAAAGAAATTCTTCGTGACTAATCATTTCCATCTAACTGAACACATAAGATTCATTTGATTTTGCAAAGCATTTTCCACTTCCAGAATCACATGAAAGTTAAGTGAATTTCTAGTGGATATTTTCCACTGATTATGTGAATATTTTTTTGGGTGAAATCTGTACATCGAACTGGTTTAAAGTCGAGGTGAAACCAAAACAGTTCGTAGGTGATTTTCCCTTTAAATCTTTATTCTAATCTAATCTGATACAAACGCAGCCATTGCGAGAAAGGATTCCAAATATTATTGGGAATGATGGCGTCCAATTTTTTCTTGTAAATATTAATGCTTGCCGCATGTCAAAGACATGATACAAGATTCAAAGCGGCCAGGCCTACTGCGTTGCATTAACCGCAAAGATGATTCTGTAAAATGAGTTGGATTCAAATGAATAGACTTTAACCACAATGCATTTTGTGAAGAGGAGAAGGGATGCGTGGACATACCGTCACATACGCTCCGAGTTATGTCAAGTTGAATAGAATATAAATTTCAAATATTTGTAGTTATTAGGGGCAATATAATATAATGTGTTTAAAATAAATTTTATTCTGATGAAGAGGAAACATATAAAAAAAGGGATAACATGAAAAACAATTACCTGTTTTGCACTGAGTTTTAAAGCGATTAATGAATTCCATCACGTGTAGTTATAATAGTAACATTTTACTACATGCTACATTTGGGAATAGCAGGGCAATAATTCTTTACCGCATTTGCAAGTGATCCTTACAAGCTGTCCATTTAGTTCACAAGAAATCTGCCTCGACCAAGTTGGCAGAACGCACCCACTTCCTTTTCTGAACCAAAGGGCAGAACTGCTATGCTAGTGGAAACTTAACCGGAAGAACTGAAAATGCCAGAACGTATCCTGTGGCGAATCGCTCAAGCTTACGCTTTCTGAAATGAAGTGAAGATTTTAGGGAACAACAAGGATGTCCCACCCGACCAGCGGATCTATCTTGAAAAATCCAGCTCTCACCATTAAGTCATCACCTTTTTTGAATGAAAATGACATCGTGCGGATGGAAGGTAGAATGACTGTTGCAGTATGCACCGCAGTTTGTTCCAGCGTCCCTATTATTCTACCCTGGAACCACGCTATTACAAAGAAAATATTGGAAAACTTCCACACTTGGTATAGGAAAAGGATAGGATGTTGCTCCTCGAATAGCGCCACTGCCAAAACAACGAATGCAACCTTTCATTCGAAAATTCAGCTACGTAGGACTGGACTATTTGGGACAATCGAGGTTACCGTTGGAAGGCATAAGGAAAAGCTATCGGTAGCACTGTTCACCTCCCTGATTGTACGGACTGTTCACTGCGAGGTGTCATACAATCTGAGCACAGAATTTTGTAAGCAAGTTATCAGGCGGCTTGTCCGACGATGTGGTACCGCCGGTGAAATGGGGGAGCTCATTAACACTTGCGGTCCGCTTCCTAGCATCCTGCCATGAAGTACCTTGTGGTCCCTCACCCACTGATTACCTGTCGATCTGCCAAATTTTGGTAAACTGACTGCTCTAAACTATCTCAAATTGTAATATTTTGCCCACTATATCATAAAATATTGCGAGTAGGTGAACGGATTGGATATAAGGAAAGCATTGGGTTTAAGACCAAGTCTCAACCGTTTGGTACCAAATTAATGGGCGTAGGAATCAAAAGAATCAATATCAGTTACTAATGCTATGATGGGCCACCAATCGGAGGGGCGGCACAACATGTGTTATCTCTATTTGCAGGATATTCACAGAAAAGGGGGCATGCCGCTACTCATGCCTAACTGTTACCTACACAGGCAGAAAAAGCGATCAACATTATTTACGAGTTGACGGTGATTAGGTCATGCCAGACTATTCGGGGTGCGGTGCAACTTGCGTTTGATGTTCAGTTGCTTGAAGGAGCGGTCCCAAGCTTTTGGCGGATAGTGCTAGTTACATACTTTCAGCGTACCGCTATCCAAGACGAACCCTTCTGCTGACCTTTTCCCAACTATTCAATATCCCAGTAATTTCTCGTGGAAGTGCTGAGGATTTCTCAGCTTCCTTCAAAGTGAGTAGCACGTCAACACGTTCCTTCCCATTCCCTACTTGACCAGCATTCGGGCAAGGCCGGCGCCGGTATTGCTTCATAATGGTTCACCACATTGAGGATATATGTTAGTCCCATACATCATCTATTGGTTCTTTGTGTAAATGCAGCTGATCTGGCAATAACGGTGTAGCATCCGTGGGCGGTCAATCATGCTCATGCTCATGCTCATGTGGTTCAGCCGGGGGAATATTTTCGGACAGCAGGACGAATTTTCATGGAGCTGCTATGGAGCTTTGGCAGATTCGGATGAGTATGGGAGAGGATGGTACGATCCATCAAGAAAAGCGATGGCAGCATGGAGTGATGGACGAAGAATGAATGACGAAATCTTGACAACGACTTTAACCGACGCAAAATAGCGAGTTAACTCTCACCCGTTGACTTATTCATGGACAGAAGAAACCGATTACCGATACAACATCCGGATCACTTTTTGTTTAGAAATTTTTCAGGACAGCTGTTCCAAATAGTGATCTCTTTGGCTGAGGAACCAAAGCTACATGTGGTCTCTGTCAATGGCGAATGAATTCAAGAACAGAATCTGTGTTTGCTGACATTGAACCCACGGAGTAAATGGCACGTAGATGAAAAAACGGTATGAAAAGGAAACCTAGTTTTTGTCGTGGCCAAGGAGTTGCATGAATTTGTGGTGTTGTAGACGTAGTTTTCACTGGTGTTTATGTGGATTATGACCAGGGTTTATTGGCTGAGGATTGTTCGGATCAACAAAGAAGAACTGTGCGATTACCAGATCATCGAACAATTAGTCAGGGCAAAGAATAGAAGGCAAACGTCAATATAGATGCTGTGTGCAGTGTCCTCAACCGTTTCCGCGAGGGGAAAACTAACGATTGCAAGGATCATAATAAATGTCGTAGTGGAACTTACGATCGGCAACTGCATTGGGAGGTATTGAGAACAATTCGAGCGGTCCCAGGAATATTGGAAGGCGACATTGTCATAAAATACAATTCCACCGATTGCACCGTCCGGAGGATCCTTCTATGCAAGACCTATCGTTCTTATTGTGCCAGCAAGCAGCCAAACCGGATACTAAAACAACGCCAAATAGCCAAAACATGCACTTGGAAGTTAGGTTTTTGCGAGGTACCCAGGATATATATTGATGGACGACGGAACTATGTATGTCAAAAAATTTTGGAAGCGAAAATGAAATTTTTTTTTGGGAAAATCACTTTTATTGCTCAGTATAGTCTCCCATAAGATCAATACACTTGGTCCAAAGGATCTTTCAAATTTATTGTCCCATCACGGAAGTGACTTTCTGGAAGGCCTGCAAAATACTCCTCTCGGTTTCCACGAACTTTTTTTTAGGTGTGCGAACAGCCAGAAGTCAGGGGGAGCTGAATCTAGCGAATAGGGTGGATACTGCAACAATTCGTACTCAAATTCACTGCTTTTCGCGATGGTTTTTTGAGCTGTGAGAGCAGGTGCTTTGTCTTAATGAAACATTATTTTTTCTTCTGCAAACCAGTGTTTTTCACAAATTTGTTCATCCAACCGGTCCAAAATGTCACAATAATAATCAGAGTTGATTATCTTACCAGTTTGGAGATAATCTATCAATAAAATTCCGTTTTAATCACAAAAAACTGACGCTAACAGTTTTTTGGCCGATTTCTGGACCAAAACTCGCTTCGGAGTCAAGGTGCCTGGTTCATTCCACTCCTTAGTCTCTTGTTTTGATTCAAGATCATGGTGGTAGACCCACGTCTCATCCATAGTGAGGAATTAAGGCAGAAAATCCTTTTTATCCTTTCAAAATTACTCCAAATGTTGCTCAGAAAGTCGCATTCGAAAGTGTTTTTGTTGCATTGTTAGCAAATGCGGCACCCATTGTGCACACAGTTTTTTGAAACCCAAAACTTCACCCTAAATATTCTTTCATGTGAGATGCCTATGGTGTCAGCTATCACATATACAGTCGATCGATGATCTTCCAAAACCAATCCTTTAATTTTGCTATGATTTCTGGTAATGATGCACTTTTTTTGACGTCCTGAGCAGGGATCGCTTGAACTCCAAAACCTCCAGAAGACTCTTTTGATACTTTCACCATCTTTGCATGGATCTCAGTAGCCGATAAACCTTTCAAAACAAAGAATTTAATCACTGCACGATATTCGGATTTTTCCATTGTTAAAAAATATTTCAAATGGCTTGTAAACAAAGAAAGAATTGACAGACCCATGTGAAATTTTTAGTATGTTCTTATGAAAGATGAAATATGAAAATGGCGTGAAAAATTTAGTTTTTCTACTGCTCCATAGATGTCGCTTTCTAAGCTTTTTGACTATCCTAGTAGATGCACTTTGAAAAGATTTTCGAGGAAAAGTTTTATGGACCCTCGGAAATGTTCACAACACATATGAATTTGTTTTTAATGATAATTCGCTTAAAAAATTCGGAAAACGATTTGAAGCTGTAGACAAAAAAAAACAAATATTTTCGTTATAAATGAACTTATGAACTCGAAACTATACAAGGAAGAGTACCTGAAGGAAAAAATTCCACGTATTCTATATTATTCTAATATTATTTAAATCGTGTAGGTATGGGTCTTTAGTGCTTAATTGGACTTATTTACTATGAATCTATCGCTCGACACCTTAAATATGATAATCCACTAAAAAAATCAATAGAATGCATACTGAATGTCCAGTACAAAATTGGCCACACCCAGCTGCATTCCGAACGGGAAGTGGTCAGTTTCTGACTTGGACCGAAAACTATTTATGCCATACCTCTCTTGAGATGTCGTAGAAAGACTCATGTCAGGATAGGATAAACTGAGGTGATTTGCTTTTACTGCGTCGTTTTGGCGAAAAAAATCAAACGATAATTCGTAATTCAACTTTAATAAACAGTGAAATCATAATATATCCACGTCCTCTGTGTAAAACGAAGTGAACATAAATGCATCCATCCATAAATGTAGAGACATAAATGCATCCTTAAGCATCACAGAAAAGGCATCCAAATGAAGACTGAACGTCAGCCACAATTTCCGGTGAGATCTATCTGATTATCACTAAATTTGAATGATACTGCTAAATACGTGCCATTATCAAAAAAATATGCTTTGATGATGGAAGTGTATGCACAATAATAATAACCATTTGATGTCCATTTAACTTCGGAATGGACGTGAGTAACCAGGCATCCTGAAATGGGTGAAAACCAACAGAGCTATCAGTTCTTTTAACTGCAAACTTTTTTCTTCCATAAAAACACTGCCGGATGGTGGGCGTTGGATAGTATTTACAAACACTCACCTCACTTGAGATGTCAAAGAATATTATAATGGTAGGTGACACATACGGATAGGTTTTCGGTACTCCAGGGGAAATTGCCAGTCTTGGACAATTGTGAAAACCCTGCATGCGACTTCTCAAATCAGTTGGGATTTTAGAAATGAACAGTGGTAGTTATACCAAACGCCCAAGCCTACATTAGAAATGTTTGGATACATTCCGGTAACTCAAAGGAAGTGAATAGTATCGAAATTACGCCAACATTTATCAATCCATACCTTGAATCACATGGAAATCCAATAACTAAATTCATTATTTATCTAATCAAGTGCCCGGGACCAGCTCCAAATGCTCTAGATGCTCTCAAAAGGAGAAAACTGAGCAAGAAGAGGAGATAAGGGGACCGGGAGAATCAGGGATTAGAACTATATATTTATACTGCCGAAAACTCTGATCACACTCCAACACAGATGTACTTAGTAAAGCCTTTGACTAAGTGCAGGTCAGTGCATTGGGCTAGTCCATTAGGATTTCCGTAACCTTGTACAAATTTTGATTTTTAATGTTTCAAACCATGCAAATTTCTCAATGTTTTCGAAAAGAAGGATAATCCTCCCTTTCAAACAAGTGCTAATCGCTTTTATTTCGATTGAAATATGCTTCGAAAATATTCACAAATTTTTTTCGCTCTACCATGTGCTCTTTGTTCAAACTATATCGGAAATAATCAAATATTTATTTAAACATCCAATTTGACAAATTTCCATTTGGAAAATGTTAATTTGGCCCGAAACTATTTATGCATTGGCAAGGCAAGGAGTACCCAATCTTCAGTTGCTGCACAAACTTGGATGTCGAAGTAGAAAATTGCTCCCAGCTCAATTCTGAAAACCAATATTTAACCCGTACCTTCGGTGGACCACGGCTGAGTTTGTCTCGCAAGCATTGCCAGCCCAGTCAGTTCAGTTTGGTACGATAACTAGCGCGCTACCGTATAGAACCATCTGTCCCGTCCGGGGCAGCCATCGTTTCCAGCAATTCATCCAACACACTTTGATAATTGAATAATTAAGTAGCATTTTTTACGATTTTCTGCTTCATTCCTCAACACGGCTTCCCTCCTGTTCATCCGCGCGAACAACTATCCGGCAAACCATCCATCCGTCGGTCGTCGCCGTAGCCCAATCACTATGATGAGGTTTAAACAATTTTCCAACAATTTCAATTGTAGATAAATACGACGAAATTGGTGAGCGTTGAAATGCTGCAAAACGCGGTTTTTTTTTTCCTTCATTCTTTGGCTTCCTTCTCTCCGTTTTAACTCGAAGGAGTTTGACTTCTTGCTGAAGGTATTTACTGAGCTGCTTGGTAGGCTTGAAGCCAACGCATCGTTCGAACGATGGAGGAAATCCAAACCCGGCCAAAGTCCGGCGCAATGTGTCTCAATTATGTAATTTCATCAAATTTTACAATTTACTCTCCGCACTCCCCGGGATTTCAACTCATTCTTCGCGTGCTTTTCTTGTGTGCCTTCTTGCATCCAGCTTCTTCTCAGATGAACGAATGGACAAATTGAACTCGTGACGCTTGGAGCCTTCGATGCGGCTGCTGCCCGTTGGGGATCGCGAGCTGTTCGAGCGTCTGTGCTATCGTTCGTCCGGTGATTTTGCTTTTGGGTGGTTTTTGTCGCTGACTCTGATGCTTGATTCGCTCCCATTCAGAAGTTACGAGCTGAGTAAGTCATTTTTGGGAGATTTCTTTTTTTTCGTTTCTTATGCTGCAACTTGCGCTGGCTGCTGTAACATTGCTGACAGTTGTATGGTTAATTTGGTGGTATTCAAAGCGCTGCTGATTTGTTCTGCCAAGTCATGAATATTAATTCTGTATGTATGCAAATTAGCGTGTTCAATAAGGGAGCAACGAAGGAGGAGGAGGTAACTGACCAGAAGTGGGCGCCGGCTCGTTAACTGGGATGGCAGATATTTGGAGCAAGTCTTCGATAATTGCACAGTTGACCATAATCAACGTATGTTCTCGGTAGGTTGGTGGTCTTTGTTGAGTATTTGTTAAATTTAAAAAATGGTCATTTTATGTAAAACGTGATAATTATCTAGAAAAATATATCGTTTTTTTTTCGGTAACAAAATCCACAAGAACTTTGTACACACCACAAGTCGTACATAAACTTAGTGAGTTTTACCGGGTTGGATTATTATGAACAGCACTATGGACTGCATAACAACTATATTGACACTCATTTCGTAACTTAAAAATATTACGTAATGTAGTGCTTTTCGAACTTAGTATTCGTTGAGAAAAATAAGGCCTTTTACGTAAGCGGATGACGAAAAGCATTCCACTATGATGCGCGAGTAAGGAGTGTATCGAATATAAGCTATCCACATACATTTGCGTTGTACGCATGTATTTGTGATGGTTTTTTATGCTCTGAACACTGCATGCTGTGTGTTTGACTGTCGGCTTTCTTTTGTTTACTTGTTTGTGCGGTTCAAATTCTGCGTTTTCAAAATGTCGCGTATTGAAAAGGAAGTGAAAATTAAGGTTCTAGACACATGGCTAAGTGAGAAGGGTATTACTATGCGAAAATTGGCGAAGCGGTTTGGAATTCATCATGCGAGTGTTAAAACCATCATTAATAAGTTTGGGGAACACTATTCTTTGGATGAGCTACCAGGAAGAGGCAGAAAACCCGGTTCTTCCAACCCGAAACTGGAGCAGAAAGTGGTATCTCTAATCATGAAGAACAAATCAATGTCAATACGTGATTTGGCCAAAAAAGCAGGCATGAGTGTCGGAATGATCCAGCGTATCAAGAGGCGAAACCACCTGAAGACCTACAAGAAGCAGAAAATCTCGAAACAAAGTGCGGAACAGAAGAAGCGAGCAGCAACAAGGGCCCGGAAATTGTATTCGCGTCTTTTGCAGCGTCCGGATGCATGCGTTTTGATGGACGATGAGACCTATATAAAGGAGGACTCAAAAACCCTTCCAGGTCCACAATACTTTACTGCCGGCGTTGGGGAGGATGTGAGGGATGCGGACAAGTCGATTCAAGTGGAGAAATTCGGTCGAAAGGTACTGGTATGGCAAGCAATATGTTCCTGTGGTTTGAAGTCAACCATTTTTTACACTACCGGAACTATAAATGCGGAAATCTATAGATCTGAGTGTCTCCAGAAGAGATTGTTGCCTTTATATAAGAAGCATAGTACACCTCTACTGTTTTGTCCGGATTTAGCGTCGGCTCACTATGCCAAAACCACTCTCAATTGGCTTGCGGAAAAGGGTATAGATTTCGTTGAGAAAAATATCAATCCACCAAATTGCCCTCAGCTTCGACCGATCGAACGTTACTGGGCAATCGTGAAGAGGGTCTTCAAGAAGACTGGTAAGGCAGCTGGGAACATGCAGGAGTTCAAAAAAATTTGGGCTCAAGCGTCCAAAAAATGCGATGCAACACTTGTACGGAACTTGATGAAGAGCATTCGATCCAAAGTTCGAAAATTCGTGAAGGAATAACTTAAATTTCATCCGGTCTTCATTATGTTCAAGTTTAACCTCGTACAATAAAGGATCAATTTTTTGTATGAATAAAATATCGGGTTTTAACATAATTTGAAAGAAATTTTGTGGATAGCTTATTTTCGATACACTTCTTAGAATAAATAATGTTTATAACTTAACTATGATTGAATTCTTTGGCAATGCGGTGACAGTATTACATACAATCATAACACACAAATACACAGATTTTAAACGATGATGTCTCCTTGATTCAACTATGTGTTTGGTATTGTATTGGGATTTACTTTATTTTCTCAATCAGAACGTGGGCATATAATGATGTGAACTGTTGATAATCAATATAAATAAATCTATAAATTCTACGGTGGAAGTCAATCAATCCGATCATTTGCTGATAGTGAACTGAGAGTATCGCGTTATACTAAACTAAACAGAATACTTCCCATGGCCATTTGTTTATTTAAAGAACAATAAAAGCCAGCTACACAAATAGCAATCTTTGTCGGTAAGATTAAACTGCACCGTGCACGACGTTGATGCTCCTCCGTTTGTGATTAGAACTAGGGTAATTTCCCGGATAGTCACAAAGATAGAGCTTGAGAATAGTTCACTTCAATGTAAAAGTTCACTTATTCATTCTATTTATAAATCAGTACCAGTGCTGGCCACGGTTTAACGGTCTTCGTGGATAGAAGAATGATTTGTTTGATAATTTTGGTTAGAGCCCGTGTGTACCACTCAGCTTAATTACGTTTGTATCTTACTCATCCCACTTTGTTTACAAAATCAGAAAGGATAAAGGGATGTAATGTTAGCCTAGCTCCTTCATTCGGCCTACGTACCAAATAAGTCATTATTTCACCGATAATCATTAAAATCATGTTGCTATCAAGATTACCGATTTAATTCGAAGCATTTTAGACATTACAAATCAATTTACTGTTGTTCACAGCCGTGTAATTTTCGATTTTCTAAACTTTTGAGGCAACATGATTCCTCTGGTTAAGCTGGACAGGTTATCTCTATGATCTTCAAGTGATCTATATTAAGCTAACAAGAAAACCGCGACCTAATGTTAGGGAAACATTTTTTCTTTGCTCCCAACTATGGCCTGTTGTCTGGGTAACTTAGTAAAAAAGTTGTTATAGGTAAAAATTTCAAATTTCAGTTTATACATTAGCTACGGTTTAATATTTTCCAAATGGCTCATCCATACACAAACCAAAGGAACAAACCACGTGCAGAGTGAATTATTAGGTTTTCATTAACGAACGGCCAATAACACATGTGTGAAAATCTCTTAGGTGTTTCAAAGTAGTTTTAATTTAGTTTGTTTTGTGAAATTTTATGTTGGGTAAAGCGAATACAGCTGGCAATGCTCTGAAGCAAAAATCAGGAAAAAAAAAACCGTAAAAAGACTGCATTTAATAAAAAATCGATCGAATGGGACGAAGTTGCATCCATGAATGGACCCAATTTGATGCTTATAGACCGATATTACATCCATATCCCTCGAAAGTTTCTGACTTTACTTAATGATTTGTATAGCTTTTCGTGATTCATATTACCAAATGTCTTATTAAACGCATCTAAGTAAGTGTTTAACAAGCTAAATATCACTTACAGCTAAAGCCCGATGCAAAGTAAATTTGGACGAATCAAGTGATCATAACTCAAGAATTAAACAACATACCCGGTTGATCAAAACGTCAAACTATAGAGTATTTATTCAGCTTTCAAATGATATGTAACAAATTATTACATTTACCATTTCGAACGAACTGTCGCACTTTACTTGTGATCGATGCTATCATGATCTACACAGTCGCTGGTGACACTGTACCGGCGTACTTAGCCCTCTTTGAACGCATTTGTTGTGCATTTGTCACTTCTTTACCGCATCCTCGAAGTTTTTGCTTGACAATTGCCCAATATTGTTCGATCGGTCTGAACTCAGGGCGATTCGGAGGATTAATCTCTTTGGTGACGAAATTAACATTGTTTGCAGAATACCATTCTAGTACCTCCTTAGAGTAGTGGCAGCTGGCTAGATCCGGCCAAAACATAACGTTGGTCTTGTGCTGCCGAATGAAGGGTAAAATCCGCATTTTCAGACACTCTTTAATGCCAACCTTCGACGTCATTGTGTGAGATGTGATGAAAACCTTGTTTTTAAGGGCACAACTGCAGATTCCTTGCAAAATCATTAGTTTCCGATCAAACTTATCAGCAAAAACAAATTTATACCTAGAAGGGACATCCCCACGACCAGTTGCTAGGTAAAATTTTCGTCCGGGGATTTGTTTATAATCCATTTTGACCTTTGTTTCGTCATCCATTAAAATACAGCCATCAAATTTCGTCAAAACTCGTTCGTATAGTAATCGTTCTCGCTTTTTGGCCACTAAATTTTGTTTCAGGGAGTGATTCGGATGTTTACTGGCACATAAAGACTTATATCCTTCTCTCGAAAGGACGTTAAGCATGGTGGAAAAGTTTGAACCGTATTGCTTTGCCAAATCACGTATGAAGACACCTGGGTTGCCTTTCACGTACTTTTAGAGTATCTTTGTAACGTTTGATTACAAGACACACCGTTGACTTTGGGAATTTTAACAGTTTTGCTATTTTTGAGGCAGACCACAAAGGATTCTCTAGATGTTTGTGACTTTTCACAAATGCCTGTCAAACAAATGCCTGTCAAACATTTTTTGTTCCAACCACCAGGGACGCGGTGGTGTATTAAACCGTGCGTCCAGATTTACTATGAATCGAGCTTTAATATACTTCATGAGTTATAATCAAAAAAATTAATCTATCTTGGCATATTAGGCTAAGTCAAGGGACACATACCCTACGTCTGTTTGAAAAAGTACTCGATATATCACCAAAACAGTTCTACTAAAAACAATTGGATCTCCTTTTTTTGAATCATTGTAAATGGTCACCAGCCAACCGAGTTTTAAAATGCTGTAAGTCAGTGTAATTGGTGCTCTGATCTGTTCTGACAAATCTGTCAACAATCCAAGCGTTTAACTTCCGGAGAACAATCACTCGAACACAAATGTTTGTAATACGAATAAATAGAAAAATCTCCCAATGGATCATATTCTCATAAGAAACCCCAACTGCTGCGTTTTGTGACCATTACTTCACGGATCCAAATGTCATTTTAAAAACTGATGCTGATTGGGTCACATCGTTTCGATACATACTTGCAAAAATTGGCATAAACTACACATGATAATTCAAACATAGAAAACACTTATAAATCCACCAAAAAAATCAAATTTGATCCAGGTTCACATTTCCCAAGGGAGCTATTGCCTTGCGTTACACTTTGGAAGATTTTTATACAAGCAGGCGGACGAAAACATTTTCAACATTTTTTTTTCATTTTATAGAGTAATTTGTGGTTGATATTATTAAATTGTGTTGTTCATCTCCTTTTTCATATATTTCGGAATTAACTTGAAAATCAAATCGGCTTACATTTCCAGTGATATTAAAGATATTTTAATATCTTCTATGTAAAGAAATAATAATATTTAGTATATAAAGGTATAATATATAGAAAATATAGAGTAGAATTTTAATTTGATGATATCATGATATGATGTGATGTGATAAGAACCCACCATCAGTGCAAGGATTACCTATGTCCGCAGGAGAGAATAGGCTACGTGATGGTTTGTTTTAGCAGGGCCAGTCGACCTCAATGAGGACCATCTGAAGACTACGGCCAGAAGGCCACGTTGCTTCACAAGACAAGGGACTGGCGACTCCACCAATCTTTGTCCAGTCAACAAATCCTTCGACTGCCTTAGGCTAACCCCTCAACACCAGCTAGCTGTAAATAGTTGTTATAGGAACAGTGGATTTTTTTTTTAACATGATTAATGATTTATAAAAAAGTTAAGATACAAACTATAGGACATTTCACGGCTACATTGAAAGTACACAGATAACAAGAAACATTGAATTTTCTGCGTTATATAATGCACATAAAAGGAATGCTAGATTTGGCAGAAAATAATAGTATATTTCATGTACATTCAAGACAGATAACGCCTCAATCTAGTCTGCTGTTTGAAAGTTAGCAAACATAGTTGTATGGCGCAAGAAAGATTGCAAACAATTTCGTTGTTTACGCCTTCTCTGGCTTGGAATTAAACGAGGGGAAATTTTACGCGCCTTTTTAAAATCCATTATTTTTTTTGTGTAAGATAAACATGGATTCACCACTTCACTCCGGAATCAAATCAGCAATCTGCTGAATAGCGTACAGACGAAGAAAGCCGTCCAAAGCGTCCACAGACTCAAACATTGGCTGGGAAGGTCATGGCCTTTATATTTTGGGATGCGTATGGAATTTTAGTCATTTTCTACTTAGAACATGGAAAAACAATCAACAGCGACTATTGAATCGGTTTGTTGGATCGTTTGAGGGCCGAAATCGCCCAGAAAAGGCCTCATTTGGAGAAGAAAAAGGCGCTCTTTCACTTATACAATGCACCGTGTCACAAATTAATGAAAACAGCCGCAAAAATGGTCGAAATGGGTTACCGGCGCTTACTGACTCTTCGCAGAACTCAAAAAGATGCTCCGTGAAAAGAGATTTGGCTCAGATGAGGAAGTGATTGCTGAAACTGAAGCATATTTTGAAGGTCTCGGTAAATCGTTCTACACCGGTGGTGTCGAAAAGCTAGAGAAACGTTGGAATGATTTTTTCACTTTAAAAGGATATTATATTGATGAATAAAAATAAATTATGGCAAAAACATGTTGTTTTCCAACTTAGGCCCGGGACTTATTGACCGATGTGTTACATTATCATAATCGTTTCTCCACGTATGGAGAAAACAAAAATAACAATTAGAACGTTTGCATTTAAAAAAATGGACAAAATTGCCAATTTATCATGGGTTAACCTTCACCCGCACTGACAAAACTACCCATGCAGCATCAATCATAGTAACCCATGAATCAGCAGACAAAATTTGACAGCTCTATCAATCGAACTCTAACCGTGATTGCAAAAACAGTGAAGCAACTCCGTTCAGAAGTTTGCGCGTTCAAAGAACGGCACTCCGTCGCGTCGAAAACGGACATCGTGCGGCACTTTGTGGACACCGGATACGCCCGTTCCGGCATCTACAACATCTTGGCACTATTAGGCAACAATCAGAACATCGAAAGAAAGCCCGGTTCCGGACGTCCGACGACCCGGAGCGACAAGAAGTTCCAAAGGATACTGAAGAGGAAGATCGAGGGAAAAGTGGCTACATCGCTGCGGGCGCTTGGCCGGGAGGTCGGTTCAACCGGCCAAACAGTGAAACGCAGCGGCAGCGGCTGAATAAGATGGTCAACTCGATTTTCCTGGCAAATCACGACGTGGCGGTGGTGATGGACGACGAGACCTATCTCACCCTGGATGGCAACGACTGGCAGGGCACTTCGTATTTTACTTCCCCCACGAAGGAAGTGAGCTCCGAGGTGAAGTTCATTTCACACACCAAGTTCCCTAAGAAGGTGCTGCTGTGGCTGACAATCAGCGAGAAGGGGATGTCAAAGCCGTTCTCCTTTCGCTCCGGACAGGCCGTGAACGGGGAAATTTATAGTACGAAATGCCTGCCGGAAGTTGCGTCGTTCATCAAAAAATACCATAACGGCGAAGACGCGGTGTTCTGGCCGGATCTGGCGTCGGCCCACTACTCGAAGCGAACGTTAAAGAAGATGGAGCGGCTGAATATCGATGTGGTACCCAAGTCGGTGAACCCGCCCAACGTCCCATCGAGAATTTCTGGACCAACCTAAAGCGTAAGATCTACTCCAACAATTTAGTCGCGAAAACTGAGGAGAAACTGATAAATAAAATGAAGAGAGAACTCAAAAACATGCCTTCACGCATGTTTTCGTCCGCCATGGCGAATGTTCCGGTTAACTGCCGGAAGGCCGCTCGTAAGGGCGTAAATTTGTTTGCAAGGAAGCTTAAATAATAACCTTCCATGGGAAATTTATCTAGTAGTGTGGTGGCGTTTAATTTGGGAAAACAATTATCGGAAGCTGGTGATTGTGATTTTGCTTGCACTAAAGAGGCTGGCAGATGGGGAGTGATTTAATGAGGGGCTATGGTTGCAAGCACGGTACGTGATTTCATTACTGCTTTGAATGTAAATAATAATTGTGTATGCTCGTTAATTAAATCGGAGCGCATATTTGACATCAGGGTGGGTTGAAATGATACTCATTAACAGGAAAGGAATCCTATGGGTTGGTTCTCTGGGAAGATTTCATATCTGAACATTTTAAATTACATAAGTAATACATTTTGGAAAGTTCAACCACTTGTTTGAGGCGTGAAATGAATGCACCGCATTTTTTTCTCAGGATCCAGAAGACTTCGATCGACAGAGTTTATTGATATTTTCACATCATTACGAGCAAGGGTTATTGTAAGCACTTACCAAAAATAATTTATAGTAACGCATATGTTAGTTTGTCGTAGTGATGATATTATTGGCTCTCCAGCTTACGTTTTACTTTCAATTAGCGAGCACTTAGTAATAATGTATGGAATGGCATAAGCGCGGCGTGAGATTCGAAGCAGGTGAACATCAAACAACACTGGGTTTCAGCAAGTAAATTGATTTTAGGTTTTTGTTTTGCTCCCGTACTGTCTAAACCTTACCGGGCTTACTATTAGCCATCATGCATCAGATGGACGAGGCGGAAAGAACCTTTCACTTGGTTGGATGCATCATCAGCCAATATGTTTGTTTACGGTTTTTGAAGGGGGAAGGCTAGTTCAATCAAATTTAAAATCCATTTGGCAGTTAATTCATCGCTGTACCTAAATCAATATTCCTGATGGCTGAATGTTACTTTTATGCGGTTGAGCAGTTCTAGTGAGAGGGATTTATTATCCAAGTTGGTGAGAGAGCAATAACGCTACAAAATTAGATTACGGAATGCAATTCTAATCGGTAACCGGTAGTTGGCATACGTTGTTTTAACATCCAGCGTGGATTTGCTTTTACACCTTAATGAAATGAACAACGAGAGAACCCAAGTTGACGCATGATTCAGTGTGTCATACACCGACTGTGCACAAATTCGCAAAATAGGTGTATGTATGTGTGTGCGCAATTTAAGTCCATTCGGACGTGATAGACTTTTTGAAAAAAGATCCTACTCGTTTCTAGATCAAACTTTCATTCGTTGCCGCCATCGATAAATATGCCAATCGTGGAAATATTGTTGCTACCCGTTTTTGGTGTCCTCTTTGTCGTTCCAAGTTGTGAAGGACGGTTTTCGCGCCAACTCGAACATATGTAGGCAGCACCTTCTCAGATTACAACGAAACTTTTTGGGTGTGTAGACCATGACTAGATAAGCCACTTTGCATACTTAGTTTCTTCATTATTTTTTTTTTCTAGACTGTCTTTTGAAAACGGCTAAACTTTTTTTTATCGATTTTTTTCAAATGTGTTTAATAAAAAAATGACTACTCCTACAAAAAAGTGTTGTATGGGTGATTATAAGATTATATAGCCCCAAATGAGCCCTACACTGAAAAACATCATTTTTAAAAATTCAAAGTCGATTTAAAAAAAACACCATTTTTGATTTCGAAGAAATTTTGTCTCAGGATAGGTAATTATGTTTCCTACCGACCGTTTATACATCACGAGTTGGGCACTTTTAAGGAAACAAAATGTTTCTAACAAAAACTTTTTCATGTCCCATTGATTTTTTTTTCAGTGTATTTTGTTATCAAAAACTAAACCAGTGAAGGTTATACGACTATCTAGTCATATCAAAATACAATGAAACTTAATTTGTGATGTGAGATAAAGCGAAGCACGCATATTCACGCAGCAGCACTCAAGAAGTACGACTCAATATACAATATTAGAACACGCATTTCATACGTGCTACTGTAATTTCTACCAAAACGTTTCTACTCCTTTTCTAACCTAATACTAGGTAAGGCTATTTAGTAGAATCGAACTACCTAATCGAAAGAAACGAGTCAAGGGTTGTCCCTAAACCAAATATAAACTAAACAAGAAAGTGAACCAGTGACATTCAACGTGTTACTTCTCTTTGTGAAAGGTTATTAAAAGCAGTTCTGAAAAGTGTCATAATGGACCAATCGTGTAATCAAAATTCAACAGATTCAAGTGCTGTGCAAAATAACCTGTCATAACCTACGTACCATGTCATCCAGAATATTGGACAAAATTCATTCCATGGGATATACCAATAAAATCGACGAATCGATGAGTATTTGTGTGTCATGTCGTGGATTGATAAGTCACAATAGAGGTCTGAATACGAAAAAACGCCGATCGGATGGAAACGACGAAACTATGCAACTATCAATTAGTGGGCAGCAACATCATGATGATCCAGAACCGTCAACGAGTGGTCGACAAATCGAACATGAGTTAGGTAAGTTATCCTTCAACATGTTAACTTCTTTTATAAACTTTTCACTGCATTCATTATTATAATTTTAACCTTTTTTATCTAACAGATATGGTACCATCACCCAAGTAGCACCGAAAACATAAATATTCCTGTTTTATTTTTCACGTGTCATGCTGTAGATCTATAACAGTGTGATTTGACTAATTTTGTCACGAAGTTGTTCGTTTGATGCAATTAAAATCTAGATTCTTTTAGCCGCCTAATTAAATTGTTATACATGCGTTTGATGTTTTTCAGCAATTTCATGTGTGTTTACATCTGAAATCTTGTTTACATTTTATGTTTCATAAATGTATCATCATAAGTCTTCCGTATTTCAAGAAACAAAAATCTGAGAAAAAGGTAAAACGTCAACAAAACTAGTCATGCATGTTTTGTTAGCATCGTATTGGACGGAAGAAGACAAGTTTTGAGCTTTGCTTTAGACAAAAAAATATCAAATATATATTTATGCCACATACTTGTTTGCTACTGCAACATTCAAGAACCTAGTTCAGTTATGCCAAGAGAATGAAATATTGAAAATTTCAGTTGCCAATTGCTATCATGATCAAACATTAGCATTGGTAAAATAGGTTGTATGATAACGTTTTTATACATCAAAACGCCAGCGCAATCGAACAATTATTTGCTTGAGCAAATGCTTTTTATTTAAATGAATGCCCTTAGCCTGAATTCACTTATATAAAAGCAAATATATTTTTTAGTCCCCAATAAGGTTGGCAAATATGTATATTACTGGTAAGGTTTAAGATGATTTTGGCTACTCTATATATCATATGTCGAAATGGTCGAGTAGTAAGAACACCGATCTAGTAAGCTTGGAGTCCATAGTATGAACCTGCTTCATGGACGCTTTTTTGCTGCCGACGAAAATATATTTTAATAATGTTCAAAACTTTTTTGTTTATGACAATTGTGTGACATCAATTATGTATCATAGGCTCCACCTTCTGCGCTATTTTAATTCTATAGTAGTACCCGAAAAGGTTTACCATCATCGGAATGGCAACATAATCATTTGTCACATTTAAGCAAAAATACATGCAATCAAAAATTTCGTGTTACTTGGGCAATTCCATCATTGGAGTCAATCCCGTCAACAGATCAACTACTGGGTCCATATAATGTTGAAAAGTTTAATACCATTGTTGAAACATTGAGTTTATTGCCAATCTCATCTAGAAACACGAGAAGTATGGATTATCGCATAAACAAATCATTGCAGATTATGAGAGCAGTGCGAAAAAATATCTTTGGAATAGATTCAACGGATGTTGGCAAAGTGGAGGCGTATGACGAGAATTTCATGTTAATCTAGGTGCTCCAGCTACTACCGTAACGTATCAACCTTAATTGTTAAAATATGTATCTAATTTTGTTTACATTGTTCATGCCTTAGCAGTTCAGTATTTTAAACAGGTTTTTATTCCTGCGTGTCAGTATAACAATAATAATCTTAAAACTAAAAACAAACTAAAATTAATCTTAACTAAGCATAAAGGGAATTAATCATTGCAATAGAGGATTGCAACGATTTTTGTCTGAAATTATTAATTATTTTGTTGGACATTTGTTCTAAAGTCTCAACATTCGAAATTCTATGTACTTCGTTAGTACTGTACCAAGAAGGCAGCTTCAAAATCATCTTCAGAACTTTGTTCTGAATCCTTTGAAGTATTTTTTTCCTGGTAGAACAACAACTAGACCATATTGGAACAGCATAAAGCATGGCCGGTCTAAAAATTTGTTTGAATATTAGTAGTTTGTTCTTCAGACATAGTTTGGATTTTCTGTTTATAAGAGGATATAAACATTTTATATATTTATTACATTTGGCTTGAATGCCTTCAATGTGATTTTTAAAATTTAATTTTTGATCAAGTAATAGACCAAGGTATCTCACTTCGCTTGACCAGAAAATTGGAACACCGCTCATAGTAACGATGTGACTACTACTAGGTTTCAAAAAAGAAGCTCTAGGTTTATGTGGGAATATTATTAGTTTTGGAAGCGTTGAGAGAAATCTTCCATTTCTGTAAATAAGAAGAGAAAATGTCCAAACTTTTCTGCAGTCTCCTGCAAATGACACGAAGACTTCTTCCTTTAGCGGAGATGCCTGTGTCATCAGCAAACAAGGATTTCTGACAACCCTGAGGCAAATCAGGGAGGTCGAAAGTAAAAATGTTATATAGTATCGGCCCAAGAATGCTACCCTGAGGAACTCCAGCCCTAACAGGTAGTCGATCAGATTTGGAATTCTGATAATTTACCTGCAGAGTTCTGTCAGTTAAATAATTTTGAATTAATTTTATGATATAGAGCGGAAAATTAAAGTTTTTCAATTTAGCAATCAAACCTTCATGCCAAACACTGTCGAATGCTTTTTCTATGTCTAGAAGAGCAACTCCAGTTGAGCAGCCTTCAGATTTGTTTGAACGAATTAAATTAGTAACTCTCAAAAGTTGATGAGTAGTTGAATGGCCATGGCGAAATCCAAATTGCTCATCTGCAAAAATTGAGTTTGTATTGATGTGAAGCATCATTCTATTCAAAATTAGCTTTTCAAAAAGTTTACTGATTGACGGAAGTAAACTTATTGGTCTGTAGCTAGAAGCTTCAGCTGGATTTTTCTCGGGCTTCAAAATTGGAACAACTTTGGCATTTTTCCATTTGCCAGGAAAGTATGACAAATGAAAACATTTATTAAATAATTTTACCATGAAAGACAAGGTACTCACTGGGAGTTTTTTGATGAGTATATAGAAAATTCCATCATCACCTGGAGCCTTCATATTTTTTAACTTTTTAGTTATAGTTTTTACTTCATCCAAATCAGTACCCCAGGATTCATCAAAAATATTTTCCCTTGAGGAAATATTCAGATAATCAAGAGAAACCTGATTCTCAATAGGACTAGTAAGACCCAAACTGAAATTATGGGAACTCTCAAACTGCTCAGCAAGTTTTTTGAGCTTTTTCCACATTTGATAGCAATATTTTATCACCTTCAATGAGCGCTGGAATAGGCTTTTGAGGTTTCTTTAAAATTTTGGAGAGTTTCCAAAAAGGTTTGGAACTTGGCTCTAATTTTGACACATTATTTTTCGAATTGTTTGTTCCTCAGGGCAGAGAAACTGATTTTTAATTTGTTTTTGCAAATCTCGCCAGATAACTTTCATGGCGGGATCGCGTGTTCTTTTGATATTGTCTTCTACGGATATTTTTCAGACGGATCAAAATATGAAGATCGTCGTCTATTATAATTGTATTGAACTTTACCTCGCATTTTGGAACTGGGTCCAGCTCTTGCTTCAACTATGGAAGTAGTCAGAGAGTCAAGAGCATTATCGATATCATTTTTAGTTTCCAAAGGAATATTAGGATCAAAGTTATATTCCATGAATGTTTGATATTGGTTCCAATCACCAATATGATAAATTGAAAGTAGAACTGTTAGGATCCAGAAATTATTTCTTGAGATATTTCAAAAGTTCACTGGAAAGGTGATCCAGAGACAAAGTCAGCATGGGTAACCAATTGGCTACAAAGTTGACATGAATCAGTTAAGACCAAATCAATAGTTGAAGGATTTCTGGCAGAAGAAAAGCCAAGATTACAGGCTGTTTGGGTATTGAATAGTGTAATAACCCGCAGAACAATTATCAAATAGTATATTACCATTGGAATTACTTTGAGCATTATTCCACGATCGAACATTTTGCATTAAAAATCACCAATAATGAAGAATTTTGACCTTTTACGGGTAAGCTTCTGTAGGTCACCCTTGAGAAGATTCTTTTGCTGACCTACGCATTGGAATGGTAAATAGGCAGCTAATAGTGTAAGTTGACCAAATTTTGTTTCAACTTAAAACCCCAAAGTTTCAAAAACTTTGGTATCAAATGAAGAAAGAATTTGATGTTTGATACGCCTATGAACAATTATGGCAACGCCACCACCTGGACTTTCAAGACGATCATTGCGGTGTACGAAATAATTAGGATCCCTTTTTATTTTATCACCTGGTTTAAGAAAAGTTTCAGTTACAACGGCAATATGCACGTTATGAACTCGTAAAAAGTTAAACAGCTCATCTTCATTATTTTTAAGAGATCAGATCATTCCAATTTAAAATATTCAGTGTCTTAATACCCATTGCTGAATTTCAGGGTCATGACAATATTGTTTGCAAATTTTATACCAGTTTGTTGTGCATCAAACATGGAGTTTCTATTTAACATATCGATTAATGATTTATGTAAAAAATCCATTTTTGGAGCGGTTATGCTACCTAAGTCAAAATCTTCAACATTTCTGGTAGAATTTTGGTTTCTACCGGCTGTAACGGCAGCGTGTGGAGCTCCATTACCTAGCTGTACATTGCTGCCAGCAGGTAAGAATTGAGCATTGAAAACTTGTGCTCTGTTTGTACTTGCAGGTACATTTGTACTTAGTAGACCATTGTTAACAGCAGATAGCGGTGGAAAATTTGACGGTTGGACATTGATCGTACCTTCCGGTACGAATGTTGGATTTCCTCCTCGATGACCGTTGTTAACAGCCGAGGAATACTTACCTGGTCGGGAACGTGAAGCGGTGCCTACCTGATGCTTAGCACGAGAATTCAAGATCGCTTTGCGAGTCTTGCATTCCCAAAAAATTGGATTTGTGGTTTCCACCACAATTCGCACATTTAAGAATTTTTGGGATCCTTCACAGGACAGTTGTCCTTGGCGTGAAAGGAATCGCCACAATGCATGCATTTGGCATCCATGTGACAATTTTTCGTCCCGTGATGCCATCCCTGGCATTTACGGCACTGGGTGAGGTGTTGAGAATTTTCTCCAGTCTTCCTGAAGTGTTGAGACTTCAGTAAGGCATGGAGCATAATGGAGGCTTTTTCCAATGCCTTGGGGTTATTCAGTTCATTTGATTTAAAATGAACTAAATAAAAATCGTTAGAAATCCCATTGCGGGAATCGCCAGGTTGGGATTTCTTTTCATCTTTATCACTTGAACTGGTGTAGCTCCAAGCAATTTGATAATTTCTTCTTTGATCTCATCCAGGGATTCACCACTGGCTAGACCTTTTAAGACCACCTTGAACAGACGTTCAGTTTTGGTGTCATGTGTAAAGAATTTGATGCCTCTTTGAGCAAGATACTCCACGAGAAGTTTAAATCCGATCAAGGTTTCAGCCAATACATTGCATTCACCCCGACGACCAATTTGAAAGGAATATTTCAAGATCTTTTATGAAATTCGTGAGTTCCTTACGGAGCCCATGAAAATCAGATGTTGTTCCCACAATAGGTGGAACCTTTTCTTTCCCTCCATTAATTCAGGAATGCTTCGAAGATTTTTGCCTGACTGATGGATCATTCTCTTCATCAGTCAGAATATCGGAATGATTGCTCAAATCAATATTGTTAGAAGGGAATCCAGAGATTGTCCCTTTCTTTTGCGTTTAGGCGCCATGTTCTCCAAAATGATTAGAATTTATACGTTTTCTCCTTATCAACTTCCAAGCAGATTCTACAAGAATCCGAAGGGTCAAAGAGGAATTTTCCAAATCGATATCCAAATCGGATTACCTCGCGTAGGGTCCAGACAAGTATCGAAAAGGAATAAGGGTAAAAAATAAAAATTGTGCATGTAATGTTAAGCACTGAAAAGTGCTGTTTGATTTTGTTATAGCTTTAGGTAGCAAAATACTTCCTTCAGCAAAAGAAAATAGAACCGCACGGCATGAGAGCTTGATGCGGACTGGGCGTATGACGAGATAATTATGCAGTTAAAGGAGAAGTTCAATCACCATACAACTGACAGAAGCGAACAGATTAAAATACTATCTGTACTGCCTAAGTCTTGGTCGGTAAATAAAATCGTAAGAGAGTTTAACGCACCAATGTATATGGCGAGGTAGGTAAAGGATCTTGTTGATGAACAGGGTATTCTTTGTACTAACGAAAAAAGAAGGGGCATGGTATTGATGACGATACAAAACAATTAGTAAGAGAATTCTTTGATGATAATGATATCAGCAGACCAGTGCCATGAACAAATGATTTTGTTTCTGAGGTTCGAAATGGCAAAAAACAACAAGTTCAAAAAACGACTTTTGATGATGTCGCTCAAAGAGGCTTATATGATTTCTGTAGATATGTACAAAACTGTGAATATTGGTTTCACAGTATTTACACAGTTGCGACCAAAGCAATGTATTTTGCTTGACTCTACTGGTATACATGATGTATGCATATGTTGAATTAATAAAAATGTAAATTAAATGTTCAACAGTTTAAGAATTAAGTCACAAGATGAAATAATACAATAAATGCTTTGCGAACAGATGAATGCTTTTTCCGTGCTTGTGAAAAGTGTGCTTCCAATGAACATATTGGAGAGGAACTTGACAAACTTATAACTCATGACTTTATTTATAAACAACAATCATCATTTCTCAGAAATAAAAAAGATTCATTACAGGATGATGAAATTCTTGCGATTTGTGATTTCTCTGAAAATTATTGATTTATAATTCAAAACTCTCCTCAAGGATATCATTGGAATAATTCTCAAGCAACAATACACCCATTTGAAATTTACGAAATTTACTATAAGAAAGATAATAAACTTGCTAAAATTTAAACTTTGCTAGTCTATATAGATTATCATATCGGAAGTAATGATTCACGATACAGTTGCAGTTCAGTTGTTCATCTCAATATAATAACGCCAAAACAATACCAGGCACTCAGAAATTCCACAGTTTTTTTTTATAAGGTGGAGGCAAACATGGTATTCTAATTCAGGGATGAACCAAACATATTCACCATAAAGGATGTCCACGATGAAATTGCCACACACAAAATTGATTCACAAAATTCGAGTTTTCATCCGATTGCCATCAAATTTTCAGGGATTGAGAAATAACTATTAAACTTCATTTTACCATTTTACTCGTATTTTATTTACAGTCCATACGCAAATGCCCGCACCTTGGCCTTAACCCCGGCCATAAGATTCTGCACAACCTGTGAATCAACCGTTTTTTTGCATGTAAACCCATACTTTCATCAGTTCCTCGACTGTCTTCACTACCTTAGGTCGTTTAAGAAGGTGCTGCTTCATAATCGCCCAGTACTTCTCGATGGGGCGGAGCTCCGGAGTGTTGGGAGGGTTGAACATTTTCGGCACGAAATTGACCTTATTGTCCGCATACCACTTCAGCACGTCCTTGGAGTAGTGGCATGAGGCCAAATCCGGCCAGAAGATTGTTGGGACGTTGTGGGCCTTCAGGAGAGGAAGCAGCCGCTTCTGGAGGCACTCTTTTATGTACACCTGTCCGTTCATCGTGTCCTGGGTCACGAAAGGTGCACTCCGCTTCCCGCACGTGCAGATGGCTTGCCAAACCAGGAATTTCTTCGCAAATTTGGACATCTTCTGAGTGCGGACATGCTCCGGAACGCTGAACTTATCCTTGGCCGTGAAAAACAGGTTGCCGGGGATCTGTTTGAAGTCGGCCTTCACATATGTTTCGTCGTCCATGATGCAGCATTCAACTTTCGTCAGCATGTTGAGGTACAACTTCCTGGCACGGGTTTTGGCGGACTTGTTCTGCTTCTCGTCGCGATTAGGGGCCTTTGTACCTTGAACGTTCGAAGCCCAGCCTTAGTTTTGGCCTTCTGGACAAAACTTCGGCTTAGGTGCAGCTTCTTAGCCACATCCCGAACGGAGGCGTTCGGATTTCGGTTGAAGGCCCCAACTACGCGGTTGTGATTTTTGGTGTTGTACGGAATACTTTTTTCCTTCACTCTGGGCTTCCGATCGGTGGTCAACCGTTCCTCGAACCGCTTAATCACTCGCGACACCGTGGAATTCGCGATTCCCAACGTTTTAGCGATGGAACGATGCGAGAGATCCTTGTTCTCGTGATGAATGCGCAAGATTTTATCACGCACATTTTTTTATTAAACACAATTGAAAAAAATCGATAAAAAAAAGTTAAGCCCTTTTCAAAAGACAGAATTCTAGAAAAAAAATTGAAGAAACTAAGTATGCAAAGTGGCTTATCTAGTCATGGTCTACATACCCGGTAAGTTTCGTTGTAATCTGAGAGGGTGCTGCCAACTCCGAATACGATTTGGGGCGAAAACCGTCAAAGCCCGCGTCAGCATTGCAGCGGTGATGCTTGTTTTCTAACTCGCAGAAGCGCCTCGTGACCGAAACTTGAACCCGTTCAACGAATTCAATCCTCAAAAAGTCAACTTAGCACATTTAATCTTTCGTATAAATTTAAATGAATTGGTGTCATAATGTAATGATTTTAAGTTTAGAACTCAATTCTTTTTTTTATACACGTTTATGTCGCAGCAACCGAATAGAATTATTTCTAACAATTGTTGCATTGTTTAAATCTTATTTTTCCTGATTTTTATTACAGCGCTTTTTCAAAAAGAAATTCTGAATATTATGATACCAAACAAGAATAATGAAGAAACCTCTTTCTAGCAAACAAATAATAATAAACATGTAAAATTTGGTCAAAAATAATGCACATAAAGAGAACATGGTAAATAATGTAAAATAATGTGATGTTACCTTACCGGTAATACAATAGATCTAAAAAATGGTCGCAGTGATGAAGATACCCAACATGGGAAAGAAAAAAAAATTAGAGGTGAGTTAATTCACTGATATAACAGCGAGGTTCACGTAGGACCACGTTGGTGTTTAGTAATAATGATTTCATCTAATTTCAACACAGTTTGAAAGAAACTTTTGATTTTCTGCGTTATCTAGTGCACATAAAGCGAATGCTAGATTTGGCATAAGTTCATGAGATCTTTCATGTAAATTTAAACTAGATATAGCTGGAATCAGGTCTGTTATATGGAAGAATGACAACAATGTTATATGCTGCATGAAAGATTGCAAACAATAATGTTGTTTACGCTTGCCTTAGCTTGCAATTAAACGAGAGAAATGCGACTCTATAGAATTAGAGCAGGATCGATTGGCTCGAGTGGTCCGGTTTGAACTGCAACGAGTATATTCGAAAATTACACAAAGTCTCCATTTACTATAACTACACAATTTTCATCGAACATGTACTTATTAAGCATGTTGAATCCATATCGATCATCAAAATTGACGCTTAGGATTGTCTAATAATTCGTTCTCTGAACTGATTTTATGAAATTTCTAATATTTATGTAATATCCCCTTTTATATAACTAACATAAACAGGTCGTTAAAGACTATTGATGCCAATATTCTAATCACATCGATGAACAATACTTTCAGGATTGACAAATAGTTCATTTTATAAACTGAATGTATGAAATATCGAATATTCCTGGTTCTTCCTAGAATTTCTGATGAAAATATGTATCCCGTACCTTATTGGCCACATTTGAGTTCGTAATTCTGGTGAAGTGTAAGAAGGGTCCACCTTAATGCATCCACCATCGGTGGATTAATTCGGGTTTTTTTTTTATTTATTATTGTTTAAGAGACGAATTTTGCCGTGCCCGCTAGTCGTGTACTGGTATAAAATATTTGGTTGTTAAGGAAAGTAGAAATTTTTTACATGTTCTATCATTTTTCATTCTTCATTTAGAAGTGTATGGAAATAACGACTGTTCCAGAAAGTATTAGCACACCACACCTTATTGCGAAAAATCTACTAGAGAGCAGAAAAAACACAAAAGGAACCCAAAACAGGCCGCGTCCGTGAAACCACGGGCCCACAAACTCTACGATTCGTTATTGTGTAGAAATTCTGGGTGTAATTATAATAATGGAGGATGAAACGTATGTGAAACTAGATAACAAAACGCTTCCCGGACCACAATTCTATACTGTAAGCGAAGATAAAGACATCTCCGAAACGGAGAAGGCAATTTTTACCGAAAAATTTGGTAAGAAGGTTATGGTTTGACAGGCAATATGCGAGTATGGTAAATCTAGTCCGTACATCACAACGGATACGATGAACACTCAGAAATACGTTAAGGAATGTCTCGAGAAGCGATTATTGCCGATGATCAGGCCGCACGAAGGTCACGTAGTGTTTTGGCCTGATTTGGCGTCATGTCATTACGCAAAGGGCACTTTAGAATGGTACAAAAGTCAAAATGTATGTTTCGTGCCGAAAGACATGAATCCGCCGAACTGCCCGGAGGCACGGTCAATCGAGACTTTTTAGGCTTTAACCAAAGCAAAGCTTCGAAAATTCATAAAACCAGCGGACGACATCCAAAAATTTAAAAAAAAGATTGGCCAGGAAGGGGTCAAAATGGTGGGAAGTAACACTGTGCAGAAGCTAATGGGCTATGTTCGAGGAAAAGTTAGGAGTCTTGGCTATGATTAAATATTTTGATTAAACGAGAGTAAAATATCATATAAAACACAAATACAAATATGATTTGCGAAATAAAAATATTAAAACTAAAAAAAAAAACATGACTATTTTGTTATTTTGAAAGTGTGCTTATACTTTCTGGAACAACTATGTTTTAATGAAGTAACAAAATTAATTTGATCAACGGAATGACATTTTGGAAAGAGCTCACCCGGATTGTAGCTCACAGCTGCTGAAATTTTCCGAAGAACGTAGCGAGCATCTTTTTTATAATGTCGAAAAATACTTTAAACCATTGCCAGTTAGATGAACATCTCCATCGAACTAACACTGTGGACAGAAAGCTTAGCCGGTGTGGAAACGGTTATGATGACATCAACCACGCAGTCTAGCAATGCACGGATAATGACGCCACCAGAACGTGACTTTTGAACCTTACATATATTTTTATTATATAAGAGATGTATTGGGGTCTCCCGTTCTTTGTTTTATGCAGTCGATCTATGTGTTTCTCCAAATGTCTAGTACAAGAGTTTTATCTGTTTGGTTTTCATTCTCTTTAACCATAAGTTTGAGTTTGTTTAGTTCCGACATCTTAAGGAGTCTCATGGCCCAAGTCCTACTAATCCAGGTTCTCATTCAAATGAGGTAGAAATTTGAAAAGTTTGGAATTCTTTTTGAGGCAAAGGAAAGACATACAAACAATTTGTTAAGATATTTCGATTGGATAAAGTTTTGATTTAATTTCATAATTTTTTTACAAAAAAAAAAAAAACAAAAATGGCAGCCGAAATCTCATTTGGAGCTGGATGGTAGTTCTCCATCGGCGTGCATTGTAGCTGCTCACACCTTTGCTGGTTCTCATTAGTCGATTGTGCATTAAATTTGGCGGAGTCTGACGTAGCCGAAATTTGAATAGCTTTAAAATTTAAAAGTTGGTGCTAAGTTGAAGTTTGGGTGTCGTTTTTTCGTGTTATTTTCAATGTTTAAGACTGTATAAAAAATATTTATTATCAATATATTACATTTATAAGATCGACAAGCTCCAGTAAAAAGTGTTTACTTTTCCGGTTAATTGGTCGAGCCGATTTTTTGTAATCGTGCACGCAGTTTTGAAAAACATTGTTTCAAGAAAAACGCGTTTAAAGTTTGAGAGCGTCGCGTGGCGGCCGTGACACTGCTTCGAATAATGCGCTGTAGAATCTTTTGAACTTCCCGGATCAAAACATTTAAGAATTTGCTTACTGGATCAAAACATTTAGACATGGAAAAATAAAGAATTTTTCAACATTTTGAATGAGACTCCTGCCTAAAGTTACTTCATTATAAAGCTAGCGCAATTGAGCTTTCCAAATAAATGAACAAGTAAAAAAACATTGCCTCCCGACAATAAGGTTTAGGTTCCAGATGGATCCCAACATGTTCGGTCTACTCAGGTAAAATACCATCGGCGCAATTGCTTATACCTCCAATCAATGGTAGCCTGGTGGCGTATACCACGTTTGCTGGAACCATTTTTAAACACTCACTTCCGGGTCACTTCCAATCAATAAAAATTTCTTTGGCAATGAAGACTTATGAACATGGATGAGAACTAACAGAATTAGTGGACGGATCTGGAATTGATGGATAGTGGATAGGAAGCAGAATAAGAGGATCTTGTCCAATCTCTTTTGAACTTTTCCCCCGCATCAGACCATGTTAACGAAGACCAGAGCCCAAAATCGTTCGATGGGAAGAATTTCAGGGCAATACCGAGGGATCTATGTACATAGGTACAATTATCACGTTTTCCGATTTACAGGGTGCGGCAGAAAATAATGCGAAAATGTTCAAACTTGAGTATTGGGTTAATTCGTGTAGCTAGTGACTAATTTCTGTCGAAAGTGTATTTGTTTACGTTTACTTTCAAGTGCTGCATCCAAACATTCTATTTGTTTTATTGCAAATTCGTCAAAATGTTCGCGAAAGAAGTGATCACCAGTTTGTTGCTCGCCCAGAAGAAGCCGAATAGATTGCCAAAGGGGAAGGGTGCCATTTGGCAACAGTTTACCGCTTAAAAAAGTCCCTGCAAGATGGTCTTAAGCAGCGGAAGCCGGGAAGCGGACGTCCGCGCTTTCCACGCACGCCGCTCGGCCTTTGCAAAAAATGCTCGCAACCCGGTGCGTTCCATAAGAAAACTTGCAAAGGAAGCCAATATTTCGGAGAAATCCATGCGGAGAATCATCAAAGAAGACCTGCATGCATCTTCCAGAGCCAGAGTGAAACGCCACTTGATTACGGACCGGGTCAAGGAACTACGAGTGACTCGTTCCAAGAGATTGTTTTCCTTGTTGACGAAGGAAAAAATAATAATCCTGTTCTCCAACGAAACGCTTTTCAGCATCGATGCTGTGGCCAACAGCCGCATGGACCGGTTCATTTCTCCGCAGAAAATGGAGAACGTTCCGGAAAAAGTGAAATTCAAATTTCAAACCAAACATCCGGCTGGTGTCATGATGTTTGGCTTGGTGGCATCCAACGGTTTGAAAATGCCACCTGTTTTCATTGATGCTGGAGTTAAAATCAATACCGATGTGTATATCGGTATTTTAAAGGACCCAGTGCTTCCCTGGGTGAAGGCCAACTTCTCCAAGGACCAAAACGTTGTCATACAGCAGGATGGAGCACCGTGTCACACGTCCAATTGAACCCAACAATGGTTGAACGATAACATGATGTTTTGGACGAAAGATTTGTGGCCCCCTAGCAGTCCAGATCTTAATCCGTTGTATTATTTGAATTGGGCATATGTTGAAGCACGAGCCTGCAAAACATCACACCCTAGTGTGAAAACCCTGAAGTCAACCATAACACACACATGGCAGTCAATGTCGGAGGACTACGTCCGAAAGGCATGCTCTGGCTTCCGGCGTCGGCTCGAGGATGTTATTAATAAAAATGGAGGACACATTGAATAAATTTGTTTAAAAGGACTTTATAGAGATAACTGCACTCGAAAATGTTGATATTATTGCTTGAATTAGTTGAAAATGGGATTTGAAAGAAATAGAACAAATGTTCGCATTATTTTCTACCGCACCCTGTATACTAGTCCATGGTCAACTTGGAATGGCATAGAGCAAAGTTGGGCCAGAATATTACAGGATTGTCATGTTGACGAATCAGCGGCAATAGGTCTTCTTTCGAGCATTGATTGACGTAAATATCTGCATTCATTACTCCATTAACGATGTACGGATTCATAAATTTACAGCAAGAGCAAATTGCCTACCATTCCATCGCCTTTTTGCCAAATCTTCACGAATCGTGTAATATTGCGATCTCAGCAATGTTTTCTAGTCCAACTTCAAAAACGCTTCGTTGTCCATCATGATGCAGTACTTATTCTTGGCAAAAACTATGTCATACAGTTTGCGCGCCCGTTGTTTCACGCTGCCTGCTTGGGTAGAACTTCTTTTTGGCTGCTTCAATCTCTCTTCGACTCGTTGAACGGTGGACTTCAAGGTGTTCAGATTTTTGGCCAAATTGCGTACTGAGGCCCCCTTTGCCTTGGAAAAAGCTCGTCCGATTTTGTTGTCCAATTTGGGGTTCGATGCTCCTTTTTTTCGTTCACTTCGTGGCAGGTCCCAGGGCAAGGGAATACTCCTCCCGGAACCTCCAGATCGCAGTACGCACCGCTTTCACACCAACGTTTTCCCGTTTTGCCAACTTTCTTAGTGATAATCCTGAAATATTGCTCCACCAGTTGTGCATGATCGCACGGTTTTTTTTTATTTTCAATGGAAAACTTGCCCATATCTTGAAATGCGCGTGGAACTTTGCTGTTAGTTGTGTTCGGTTTGACGCTTGGGTGTAAACAATGAGATGGAGCCGACAGACTACCTGAACAAAAATGTATATATAAATGGCAGCGTTAGAAAAGTGTGCACTTGTTTTCTGGGACAGTCCTTATAAGTAAAACCACTAGAGCACAACCCGAAAAACGAATTTAGAGTGGGATTCGCGGCATAATACCATACGATGCATCGCGATGGTATAGTGAGGCACTTGGGTGGCTGTAAAATTAAACTTTATTCTATACCAATGTCACATATCTGATCAAATGTTGGAATCTTGGATTTCACAAAAACAACGAAATAAAAGAAAAACACGTCACGGGTTGCTTCGATCTCCGGTTCAAAAACCTTTGAATAGTTGATAGGTAAATATTATGATCCGATTGAATATTATTGATATTGGTCAACCAGCTCAGGCGTATCTGAGGAACATGATCCAGTGGAAATCATAATGACATCGAGCACCCAGGACGAAATTGACAACTTCCCGGCATATTCAGGTAGATACCCCAAATGAATTACTCGATTTACATGCGCGAGTGATTGTGAAGGAAGTGGTTGGAGATCAATATTATCAATAGAAAATTTTAAAATGAAAGAGAAACAGAATCAATCCAAACTCATATATTTCTACTCGTAAAATATTTTTTGAGAAACCTACCCTTCGCAGTTACATATTCCTACTGGTAGTTCCTAAAATCCTCACATCCTGCCATTTTTTCAACACTCAGTTTATCAACTGCTCTACTGTCGAATTTATCGATGACCTCTTGCTTTTAAAATAATTTGCTCATAAAAAATTCATTTCCCTCGAAGCCTAAAAATGCCAAGACTTCTGCCCTGGTTATCTATCCGACCAACTGATCCGCTCCATTCCAGCAGAAAAAAGAGAGCATCTAGGACTGAGGGTCTTAAAAGTACGTGCTTCTGCTTACGCTTCGAAACTTACAATCATGATAATGTTCTCTCGCTGCTACTGGCTACTGGCTTCGCCGTATTTCGCCATGATCTTCAACCGGATGCGGAACAAAATGAGCGGAGCAAAAATTGATTTTTTATTTGTTTAATAAATATAAATACGACGTCTCGCACCTGGCGCGAGACGGTTGAGGAAGTTGCCGAACCCAAAAAGAAGTCGGAAAAATACGATGCGACGTGCTTTCCAGTACACTGGAGATAAGTGACCCGGAAAAGTTGCATTCACTCGGTCCGTGGGAGTGGGTGGATTGGTTTGACCGATTCACCCCCGAAGGTCTCATAGCTAGAAGCATCCCGGGGAAAATTTATGGAAATGGTTGTACAACAGATTAGCGCTCATTTTGATTGTTGTCGTGAGGTTGAGAGTTAATCAGTCAATTTACAATCGAATTATTTATGCTTATTTTTCGAGCATAACTTCCTTCTTCGTTCAGTCGCTCCGTTCATGGCGTCTTCCTTCAAATGTGTCCAAAATAACCTGAGCAACTTGTCATATCAAGAGGGAGGAAATCTGTCAGCACTTTGACAACTTATCACCCCACGTTCACAACAGACAATCCGGTTCAGCAATCGACCGGTTAGTAACGTTTTGCACTAATGAACCATCACTCTTGTATCCAACCCTTTTGGAAACATAAAAAAAATGGAAGAGGCTGCTTCCTTTTCTTCCCTGTTTCATCCATCTGGGACAAGAAGACTGATTTGTGATAGTTGCAATGTACTTATTTGTTAGTGTAATATGAAACATCGAAACCGGCATGGCATTATCGCGCGCCACCAACAAGCGAAGAGAGCAAACAAGGTTGTGACTCGTCGTAATCAGAGAGTCGAGTTGACTAAATGACCATGTGCTGCAAGGTACACTTGATCGGGATCTGGATCTTGCAGCTTCCAAGAAATTATGCTCGCGTACCTGTCTTTCCCAGTCGTCAGAATTTGAGGCTCGTTTAGGTGGCATGGCTGGTGAACTTGACGCTTCTGTCATGTACAAGTAACCATAATATTGCCATACCAGTTTTTACTGGATTCCTTCTTCGAATTCAATCAGTTTCTGGAAAGGTGCCTCTGAATGATGCTGATACGCACTATTGAGCGTTGGCATTGTGTCGTTGCGGCATTTTTTTTTAAGTTTTGCTGTGATGAGTGGGTTTGAATGGTTGAAGTTGTTTGAAAGTATGGTTGTAGTATGTGCGACAGGTTTCTGGAAACTGTTTTTTTTTCCATGGCCTGTGCAAGTTTATAGTTGTTTTTTGGTAGTTATCTATATGTATGTTCACTATAATAACGTCTGCATTAAAAAATGGACAGTTTTCATTGCTATTCATTAGATTTGTCTACCACTTGGTAATGAATCTACCTATGTATCGTCAATCATAGTACCCCTATTGCTTACAGTAAAACTTTGACAGCCAATATCAGCAGAAGCTGAAGCTCAAACCGAGGAGAAGATGGTAAAAATAATCCATGCCTTGTGCCATTAATGTACAAATCGCGCTGAAAAAATCTTTTTTCTGCAACTTGTTGCACAAACTATCGTTAATATTAACCTCTGATGAAAAAATAATAACATCTTAGAATTCACTACTAATTAATCATGTTTTTATTGCGTACAGTGCGCCAAATTTAAATTATAATGTTTCGAAATTGGAAATGTCTTCTCGTCTCCATTATGGGATCCCAGCAGTGAACAGCAGTTTCTGCTAGAACCAAAGATGTGAAGAGAAAGTATCGATGGTCCGATAGAGCTCGGCAGGTTATGAAATTGAATAAATCCCATAATTCCCATCACGTCTTTAGGACATGTAAAAACAGAGATTTCTCATCGCTAGAACCATTCTGTGCCTTTGGCGGTGTTTGAGCGCGATCAGATGTAGGCATTTTTGCCAGGTGGCGGATCCGTCCTTGCCTTGACCTACCCCGCAGTGGGATGTTTGGCAAAGATGTCTGTGTTTGCTCCGAAATACTGCAAAAACAAAGCCCTACGCTCAATTTCATAACCTGCCGAGCTCTATCGGAGCTATCGATACTTTCTCTTCACATCTCTGTTTCTAGCAGAAACTGCTGTTCACTACTAGGATCCCATGATGTTGAGAAGATATTTCCAATTTCAAAACATCTTAGAATTGTTAAAAATTTTAAAACTCTACTTGAAATATCTTGTAAATCGTAATGAGTTAAAATATATATGAGTTTAAATATAAATGCACTATTAAATTGAGAGCATTCGAAGCCACCAATGCATGAATTTGTATATTGTGTGGCAAGCACAATGATACTTTTATGCCCATGGAAGTCAAAATTTTTTTAAGTCGACTCGACTGGGAATCCGTGCCTTTACCGACTAGGCTATCTGAGATCAAGGTTTCACTCACGTCAGTGCGGTGGAGTCCTTTTTTACTCTTTCACTCTTCGTCGTTTACACTGCAGTGAGTGTATGAACGCTCAGGCAGCGAACTGTCAATTGTCTCGCTCTCCCGTGCTGAGTCGAACAATCTCTACAGTGGTGTCAAGAAAAAATCTCCGTAGAGACTGAGTGAGATTCACCAAAGAGAACAAGAAATGTGCACCCGGGTGATTCTCCCCAGAGAAATCGCAACCCTGATGATGACAACCGTTCTTCTTCAATATGATAGTTCTTAACAATGGAGAAGTTACACGCTTGGCAGGTCCATCCACAGTTGGCAGTAGATTAGACCTCAAACTTTGCTCGAATTCATTATCGTTGGACTGCACGTGGAATGTGACCCAGGATCCCCACGGTAGTGATCATTTGCCTATTAAAATTTCGGCTGCCACCGGGTTCAATCCGCCGGAATCCATCAACGTCACGTATGATTTAACTCGTAGTATCGATTGGACAAGGTTCAAGACAGCAAAAGATGAAGCCGTTACAACGGTAGAAGGGTTTCCACCGCTGGAGGAATATAACTTCCTCTCCAACCTGATTTTGGAAAGCGCGCTTCAAGCTCAAACTCGACCTGTTCCAGGAACGTCATTTCGCAGGAAACCTCCTTCCCCATGGTGGGATCAGCAATGCACCGAGGTTTACCGTAAAAAGTCCGACGCGTTTAAAGTTTTCCGTAGACGTGGAACACCTGAGCACTTCGAAAGGTACACGGCTCTCGAACGCGAATTTAAGAGCCTCATCAAGGCCCAGAAGCGCGGTTATTGGCAACAATTCGTGGACAGGCTATCGCGTGAAACGTCTATGAATACCCTTTGGAATACGGCGCGAAGATTGCGTAACCGAACTACGTACAACGAGAGCGAAGAGTACTCGGACCAATGGATCCTCAAGTTCGCGCGAAAAGTTTGTCCAGATTCTGTGCCGGCACGGATGATTCCTCGCGAAACCACGATTTCGATAGATGAGAACAGCCAACCCTTTTCAATGGTAGAACTCTCTCTCGCACTCCTTTTGTGTGGCAATATGGCTCCAGGGGCTGATAGGATCAAGTTCAACTTGCTTAAAAACCTCCCAGACGTCGATAAGAGGCGCATGTTGAGCTTGTTTAATCAGTTTCTTGAACTAAACATTGTACCGGATGATTGGAGACGGGTGAGAGTTATTGCCATTCTAAAACCTGGTAAGCCCGCGTCCGACCACAACTCCTATCGACCCATCGCGATGCTATCTTGTATTCGAAAGCTGTTGGAGAAAATGATCCTCGTTCGCCTGGACAAATGGGTTGAGACAAACAACCTGCTTTCAGATACTCAGTATGGTTTCCGTAGGGGTAAGAGAACAAACGACTGTCTCGCGTTGCTTTCCACAGATATTCAGTTAGCTTTTGCTAAAAAAGAGCAAATGGCTTCTGTATTCTTGGATATCAAAGGAGCTTTTGATTTAGTATCTGTTGAAGTTATATCAGATAAACTCCACGCTTGTGGCTTTTCACCATTAATGAATCACTTTTTGTACAATTTGTTGTCAGAGAAACATATGAGCTTCTCTCATGGAACCTCTACAGCTTCCCAATTTAGCTACATGGGTCATCCCCAAGGACTGTACGTTGAGACAACTTGCAGATGACGGCGTAGTGTCTGTCACGGGACCCAATGGGGTCGATCTGCAAGGACCCTTACAGGATACCTTAGACAATTTGTCTACTTGGGCTCTAGAGCTAGGTATCGAATTCTCTACGGAGAAAACTGAGTTGGTAGTTTTTTCTAGGAAGGGTTATCCAACCGAAGCTTCAAATTTGGGGTACACCGATAACTCATTCTATGTCATTTAAATATCTTGGGGTCTGGTTCGATTCTAAATGCACCTGGAGATCCCACATCGAGTATCTGAAGCGAAAATGCCAGCAAAGTATCAACTTTCTCTACACAATTACCGGAACCTGGTGGGGAGCGCATCCGCAAGATCTTCTAACGTTGTACCGGACAACGGTTTTGTCGGTTATAGAATACGGTAGTTTTTGTTTTCAGTCTGCGGCTCGGTCGCAATTCATTAAACTGGAACCTATTCAGTATCGGTGTCTTCGTATCGCGTTAGGTTGCATGCACTCGACTCACACCATGAGTCTGGCATGTTGCCACTCTCGGATCGGTTTACAGAGTTATCTCTCCGGCTCCTCACCAGGTGTGAAGTTATGAATCCCCAGGTAATCGAAAACTTTGAGAAGCTTCTCGAGTTGAATCCTCAAACTCGCTTCATGACTTTGTACCATTTGTACATAATACAGGATATCAGCCCTTCGCCGAATATTTCCAATCGTGTTTGCTTCTCCGACTTCGATAATTTGGTTCATTTTGATTTATCTATGAAGCAGAAGCTTCATGGAATCCCAGAGCATCATCGTCCTATGATTGCTCCGGTAATATTTGCTGCAAAGTTTGGCCAAGTTGATTCCACTAAATCGTTCTTCACTGACGGATCATTGATAGAGTAGTCAGCAGGCTTTGGTATATTTAATGAAATTTATAGCGCCAATCGTAAACTTCAAGCTCCTTGTTCCGTATATGTCACTGAATTAGCGGCAATACACTTTACGCTAGAAATTGTTGCCTCACTAACACCGGATCAGTACTTCATTTTCACGGATAGTCTCAGTTCTATAGGGGCTATTCGCTCCTTGAGGCCGGTAAAGCACTCCTCGTATTTTCTCATGAAAATACAGGAGCTTCTAAGTGCTTTATCTTCGCGTTATTTTATCATCACCTTTATATGGGTCCCATCTCATTGTTCAATTCCGAGCAATGAGAGAGCGGACTCGCTTGCAAGGGTGGGCGCTATAGAAGGCGATATTTATGATCGACAAATCGCCTTCAATTAATTTTTTACTATTTTTCGTCAACAGTCACTCGTCAGCTGGCAGTATAAATGGAGTAAAGGTGATTTGGGGCGATGGCAACATTCTATCATCCCAAAAATGTCGAAGAAATCTTGGTTTGGGGGGATGGATGTGGGCCGAGACTTCATTCGTGTGATGTCTCGCCTCATGTTCAATCATTATTGTTTGAACGCTCATTTATACCGAGTTGGGCTGAGCGACAGCAATCTCTGTGAATGTGGACAAGGTTACCAGGACGCAGATCACATTATTTGATCATGTGCTGAGCATCGTTGAGTCAGATCTGAGCTTTATGATTCCCTTCGGGCTCGAGGTAGACAACACAATTTACCGGTTCGGGATATTTTGGCTGTACGTGATCTGGAGTATATGAAACTCATTTATGTGTTTTTGACTAACATTAGCCTTAGATTGTAGTTAGTATGTATGTTTACTTTAGTGATGTATGGGTGACGTTTAGAAAATTGTCTTAGCTTTTGAGAAAAATATTGTAAAAATTGTGAAATCGATTCTTTCACACTAAAAAAAAAATATTTTAAAATTTAAAGTAAATTTGCAAAGAAGGAAGAATAAGATTTGTTACAGAATGTGTAAAAAGTATGGGAAAAATTGTGATAGAGGGGGGCTGATAAATCTAAAATAAAAGCATATTTGAGTCGAATTATACGAATTTTCGAAATACTGTTTATGTCAATGAAAACTCATAGGTTTATTGGTAAGGGTTTTATTTTATTTATTTTTTATGTACATTTTCACGCATTTGTAATTAACATAGCTTCATATATTTAATTTATAAATCTTTCACAAACAAAGTGATTTTCTTCTGATTATCCTTTGAATCAGAAAACCTTTTAGCTGAAATTTGGTTTTCTGAAATAGGTACAAAGCAATGAACCTTTGTTACAGGTATTGTCTTTACGTAGCTAGAGAACTCCTCAAGTTCTTCTGACATTTTTGCATACTGTTCAGCTGATATGAAGCAGAAATTCAGTTTTGTAATACTTTTATGTGACTCTTCAACAGCCCAGTCATATAGTCCTCGAGGAGTTTTGATTGTGTTCCCATAATCTTGAGCAAGGCTTGCTCTCTTTGCCATTCGCTTGAGATTACCACCAATAGCATTACATGGACCTTTCCCATGAGACGTTCCAATCCATACATGGACTTGAAATTGCACACGCTGGCAAAGTTCTTTTTATTCTTATAATGGGCCGCTGCTCCATCTGACATGAAAATAATTTTGGTGCAATATATTGAATTATGTTTAATGAAATCTAGCAATTTTGATATAAACAATTGGGGGATGGAAACTAGATATTATGATAAGTTTTTGTTTTTTATTTTTTTTTTTTTTTAATTTTGGTTGAAAACACTTTTTTGTAAATAGATATGATTTAGAAATCCATCTACAATTGTTCCGAAGAATATGTGCCTTTATTTCTGCAAATAAAAAAGTAAGATTTTCGATTTCTCTGAAAACAAGGGCCACCCTTGTTCATACCAAAAGAAGGGCCTAATTATAAGAATTCGCATTCTGGACCACTGTGCAGTGGTGCCACTTTGAAAAAATGAAATCATTCTAGAAATTTGAGCTGCACTTCAAAATTGAACATCATTCTTATTTTAAACTCAAACTAAGCACGGTTGATTTCAAAAAGAGTGCCTCGTGTTGTCAAGGTGCCTCGATTTTTCAGCTCAACTTTAAAGAAGCTTTTTTGAATAAAAACTGAAAATACTAATTTCCCTGAATAAGTAAAAATCTCATACGAAACTTCAAGTCGATAGCCGTCAAGCTAAATGGTTTTCTAAAAAATCTGAAACTATTCAGGAATGATTTTGGAACATTTTCGACCATAATTAACCGATGTACGTTCATAAATTCTTGTTTTTTTTTTTTGAAAATCGACACCGCCTACTTGACAAAGCACACATCAATCCGGTTGGGTAGAATGAATCGTGAAACCGTTGAATGTACAAAAAAGTCAATCCTACTTTCTGTCATGGACCTTTACACACTGTTATGCGTCATGCTGCCTCTCTCGTATAATATTGAAAACAATTGATATGAAAATTGTTATAACAAAATATTGACCAGATATAATAACTTTTGGGAATCAGTCCATGGAATGGCTGATTGTAGAAAATATCTAACATCCAACATTTTAATTTACAGATACAAAGAGGTAAGTTAACAACTTAAGAGCAACTTTGGTTTTGAAACGTGTGCTCTAGCTTCAAATATGACCAAATTCGTGCAAATTTTAACAGTTGAGTTAGGATTCGCCCATAAGAATCAGTTATTTTGGTTTTATTTTCCTATATAGTTTTTTTTATGAAGTGGTCTTCGCATTGCTCAAAGAGTATTTTTATATTCATATGCCATATCTATTTTATTTCTTCAACCGCCATACAGAGAAGCTTACGAAATAGAAACTGCTTGGAAAATCTTCTTTTAACTGATTGCGGAGGGTAAATTATCAATGTCATTTCATTTCATTTGAACCTAACATTGATTGCCGCAGATAGAGGCACACCTTACGTACAAAAATCTTTCGATTCTAATGTTGTGGATTGCATTCAGATCTACGCTCTGGAAGTGCCATAATTTGTCACATTTTAATCTACTTTGCTAAATTCAAGTAAGCGTTAAGAATTCAACTACACTGGATATCTTAATGAAATATTAATGTCGTTTTCGGTTATTGCCAGTGCGGAACTGGGTTCGCCCTAAGTCCACCCTAACTGCTGTCAAAACGTTGTTTTATTCAATCGGGTCGGATCTGGATCCGATCCAACATTGATGAGGTTCGCTCTCAACTTTTTTCGACGTTCAACCTGGATTCACCAATACACACAAACATGAACTGTCAAAATAAAATGTTTATTTTTACGTCGCAGAGATCAAAAGAGAACTGATTGAATTTAATGATTTTTTTTTATTGAATCATTTATTTGTACAGGCTTAATCGAAAATATAATGATTATATCACACTTAAAGCGACATTTCTTTTTCCGGCAATGCATATTCTCGAGCTTCTTACGTCCAGTTCTTCAGAAGATACTGATTCTGATTCGGAGGTGACATTCAGCGTTTTCTTCCCGCCGAGCACACCACAAACAATCAAAGCGCGTTTTCCAGATTTTGTCGAGGCAAACATGCATGAAAAAATTACACTATTCTGATGACCCAAAAAGATTAACAACATTTGACAGCTCACACGATGGCACTAATACCATCATACTGACTCGACTCTGGATCCGTTTTCGTTCGGTAATTGCGAGTCAGAGTCAGACCTGACCCAGGTTTAAAACCGAAAACGATACAAGGCCCCTAAAATTTAAATTGTGGCATCAAATTCGCCACGCAAATTTTGCAATCATTTTTTTCAGAATGCCGCATAATTCGGAAAAGGCAATTTTGCCCATCTTGATCCACAAAGCGTTTTATGAAGTAAATGATGCCATGTAACTGTGTGCGAGCGACAGGTTGCATACAGATTGGTGGAAATTATATTAATTTGCCTTTATTGAAGTACCTCTGAGTGCCTCCATAATCGAAGCAACGGTAGGGTTTTGATTCCATGATTTCCAACTTGTTATCGTGGCTGAATGGTTACCATCAAGAGCCGTCATGCTGTCTCTCACGATTTGAACCTCGATTACAAATCTAGACAGTTTTATTTAGTGACTTGGGACTCCAATCTCACACACATCAACTAATGCAATGCTCAACCACACTCACGCATTGCATTTTGCAAAGCGGATTAATGTCTTTCATTTTTGTCCACAACCAATGTTGCCTTTTTCCTCCAGGTTACGATCCATAGCGAAAAATGAAACTCAATCATGTGAAATTGCATTACAAAATTGCTTTTTTAGTTTGGGTGTTTTTGAAACTACAAAAACAAGTAACGACAGGGAGAAAAATGTATGTGGTTCCTTCCGACAAATAATTCCAGTGAAACCACAGTTCCAATCAACATTGCACGTCTATTCGTCTAGACAACGTTTGTTTGGCGTAGCACAGTGACGGTGCCGTATCCATAGAAACAATAATCGAAACTCCATCCAAGTAACTGATAAGCCAGCCAATAAAGTCTATTGTAATCGATTTGCGAGAATAGGCCTCATTTTCCGCCCCACAAAGGGTTTTAACTCGTCCTCTCCGCTGCGTTGCATTCCGCCGCCGGCCTCTTTACCATGAAGTGGAAAATCGAAAACGATGACACTAAAATCGTTCCACAAAATGGAAACGGATATTCTCCCTTGGGGGGGAACAAAAGGATATCGAAAAAATTAGTTCCTTCTCCAGTCTTCCTCGGTGAATCCCCAATAGCTAGACGTCTCCCAGAAGTACGAGTAGAGATTGGCATGCACGCTTTTTATCCTCACGCCACCATCGTAGCTGTACGTCCCGAGGTACCATAAAGCGGGGTAACATTGATCATTGACTGAAGAGTTCGTTAATGACACCAGCCTTAGATGTTTTGTATTTCCGCTACAAGTCTCTGTAAATATGCTTAATTTTTTGTCATGCTGTGTATTTTGTTTATCTGTACTATAATTCTCATATGCATAATCTAATGCATCGATATGATACAATATTCAGTACCTCAAATTGTTTGTGTATTTTTAAGGAATGTCATGATTACGCATAAATGTTGGCAATTGTGTTTGAGACTTGACATTTGACAGTAAACCTTTAATTTCTGTGGAATGGGAACATTTGACCGATTTTGTTCAAATGAGATATTTAGATCATTATGATATGATATGATTTACTGGTATGGGTATACAAATTGATTTATAGGTACACGATCTTGAGTCGCACCCCCTCACTTCGCTATTGTCAAAATGGCAACATTGCCCAGGCTACGCCAACCAGCGTCTCCATGTTTCAGCTGGCAGTCTTTTGTGATCATATGACTCGTGGAGGCGTGAGGTAGGAACTTGTGAGGACCAGAGGTCGGTCGCACTCTCCTTTTAACTTGTCAACTCGCCATTTGAAGCCCAAGTACTGGGCTCAAGTTAAGTAGAAACTAAGAAGAATGCAAATGGTACCGATGATTTCAAGAGAAGATGGTGAATTGTCACGGCGGGCGTATCTGAGGATACCGTACGGAACCTGATGGCGGATGTACCACAGAAAGTTCGAGAATTTTACAGAAAGAAGTATTAACATCTGAATCAACTGTTTCTAATGTAGATATTATTATTATTATTGTTAAATAAACAATCGGTTTTGTTGAATCATGCGTAAAAAATTTTTGCTGCAATTATTTTGGTGCCCGAAATTTAACGTGGACAGGCTTTATCTTCTTTTTTGGGTTTCTACTCTTTTTTTTATCAAAAACGTGTTAAAAAATCGACTGTATTGTTATCAGCAACAAGTTAACTCATTCAATGGAATTACATGAGCAAATTCCATTGAGATTAATGTTGATATCTTTCTCCAAAAATGTTTCACGCATCAACATAAAATGCAACTGAAACAAAGTTACCCCGTTTAACGGTACCTGAACCATGTCCTGCTTCTTCCGGCAAAGTGATTCAAAAGTCGTTCCTTTCTACGACGTCGTTGCTAATCTTCATTCATAATGCAAGCCTGTGTGAATCCTAGTGCAACAAAAAATGTGGCATTCTTTTCAGCACACACGCTATCATTTTTGTCTGTATACAGTTTATGACAGCAGCAGTCTGGAACTCTTGCTATGAGCATATTTCCTCCTTTGAGACAACCAGACAGAAAGCTTACATCAATCGCCACCCAAACTTCAAAACAAAACCAAACTATTGATGCGATGGTTGATTGTTGCAAAAAAAAATCCTTGTTCTTGAAACTATTTAGACATGAATCGAAAGGTACACAGAAAAAATAATTAATTTTAACAAGCGCGTAAAATTTCCCTTCGTTTAATTTCAAGCCAGAGGAGGCGTAAACAACGAAATTGTTTGCAATATTTCATGCGCCATACAACATTGTTTGCAATGTTATCTAATGCACATAAAGGTGCTGATGATATTTCATACAACAGGCTAGATTCAGACGTTATCTGGCTTTAATTTACATGAAATATCCCATAAATTTCTGCCAAATCTAGCATTCCCTTTATGTGCATTAGATAACGCAGAAAATGCAATGCTTCTTTTTATCTGTGTATGTGTCCATTAGAAATAGTTGAAGGTTTGGAAATGAAAAAAAATTTTTTTTGAAAAAAATAATGAAGTTTTAACAAGCGCATAAAATTTCCCCTCGTTTAGTTCTAAACGAAAGAAGGCGTAAACAACGAAATTGTTTGCAATTTTTCATGCGCCATACAACAATGTTCGCAATCTTTCATACAACCGGCTAGATTCAGGCGTTATCTGGCTTAACTTTACATGAAATATCCCATTATTTTCTGCCAAATCAAGCATTCCCTTTATGTCGCATTAGATAACGCAGAAAATAAAAAATGTTATCTTTTTATCTGTGAGGTTTATTGATTGTTCTCGAAAAAAAAAAAGCCCAAAATTTTTTTTGTGGGTTTTTTAAGGAAAAAAAAAAACAATTTTGTTGTTTTTCAACCTTCTCTCCTAGGCTCAATGCTCACACCTTAGACTTAACGGTACCCATCAAATCCTGTGCAACCCTTGCGCCATCTTTCTAACCACTTTCATCCACTCTCTTTTCAAATCCTTATCGTTTTAAAAGACCTACCCTGTTTTCCGGAGCTTCCCTTCACACAGTCGAAGTGTCGATTCTCAACTGTTTCGCGATCCACCTGTGGGACTGACCTGGATTTATCACGACCGCGCCCATAATTATTTGTCGAAGCACTTCTTGCTTGGTAGCCATCTCGATTATACACAAAAGAAAGTGTTACATTTTTTTCGAGTACAATCTTTACTTTGTACAACACATTCCTTTCCGGAATATCCTATGATACGGATCACATAGAATGTTACTATCTTCAACAAAGTTATTCAGTAGGTCAATGACTTGGCAAACAAATTAAGATTATTTCACTACGCGGCGCTAGTGTGGTAACTATTATCAGGAATATGCTATATCTTGGTATATTGACCAGATAGAATGTTTTTGTCGACAGTTTGTTGTTCAGTAGTTCAGAAGCTTTCCGCTATGTGCGCTGGTGTGCTAATTATTATCAGGAATATGCTATATCATGGTACCTTGGCCAGATAGAATGTTTCTGTCTTGGACAATGTAGTTCAGTGGATCAAATCCTTTAGAATGGTGACTGACAGTTCAACGCTACATGGGGCTAGGGTGCCAATTTACTTCTTCCTAAAGGTTCCATACCTGGGGATCCTGACCATTTGGAAAAATGTTGCCTTCCGATGAGTTTTTCAGTGGAACAAGACCTGTCCATTGATGACCAGCAGTTCACAATCACACATTTTAGTATACCTCTCACTTACTTTATCAATCAGACCACGGCCGGGGTGGCCTTTGCTGTATATAGAAGTTGTCTGCACCTCGCCAGCCTCGAAGTCTGCGAGGCCTTTTGCTCGATCCACCTTACCCATTGCGAGCCTCTTCTTCTTGTACCCGTCGGTTCGTTTTCGAGAATAATTTTAACTTAGCTGTCGCCCGACATTCTAACGCCATGCCCGGCCCATCGTAGTCGACCGATTTTAGCGGTGTGTACGGTGGGACGTTCTCCCAGCAACTGATGAAATTCGTGGTTCATACGTCTTTCATCTGCACTCCACCGTAGATCAAGAGTATACCTCATATAACACAATATTGGGTTTTAGCACGGATGATGATGGTTGGGTAGTAACATCTTGCTTAATTTTTATTAACAACATTTGGGTTTTTTTAGACGCTGAACCTAATTTTGAGTCCTTTAAACTCAAACTTTGTGTTAGTTTTATTTTCAGTGTATATAGCATTTACACTTAGTCAGTCAAAACAAAGAGAGTGTCACTCAATCACGTGACCAATCGTGCTGCAAGACGCGGCTTGACAACAGCAACAACTTCTCGCTCTGATGTTGCAGCTTTGCATTTCAGTCTCTCGCACATCAATCAAATGTCTGGCTCGGATTTGACACCAAATTCGCTCGAAATAGTTACCCTGCTGTCAAGTCCAGTCCAATATCGTGCTGAATTTTGTTGAAAATTGAGATCACACGATCAAAAAAAGAGACCGAAAGAATCGCGTGAAAACTTAATTTAGTGTAATAACCTTCCTCTATCTAATACATAAGGCTCAATATATTCTTATTTTGCACACGAAAGCGATTCCCTCTGGCTCAAGTGAATTATCTAAACATGCAATATCTTAGGGTGCTTGCCATATACAACGATTCTGTTATCAATATCATTGATCAGTGGGCTATGGTCTTTTGATCGGTAACTAATAGCTCAGAATTTTTTCGCTGCGTGACGCCAGAATGTGACGGGGATACCAAAGTATGCTATGTCTTGGGATCCTAGCTATATGCACAGACAATTTATTCTATTTTGCATCAGCATACTTCTCAAACTTCCTTCCTTTTCCTTATGCTGTAAATTTTAATCTATTTTCATATTTCTGTTCTGTCGCTTTTTATAGTAGAAAAAGGATAAACATCGCAGAAGTAGAAAAGTTAAGGAGATAAAAAGTATACTAACGCATACTTGGATTTTTCAGTGAAGAAGGTTTCTGACTTCGACAAAGTTGTACAGTAAGGACTGTTTGTTAAAGAAAGTTTACGCATGTTTATCAATGGTTTAGGGTAAAAACTTAACGAAAAATTATGTCACTCAGTGTGTTGAAACATTGTTGACTCACACCTGAACAATCGAAAATAGTGGGACATTTCGAACGATGGGTCGGATCAGCTAATCAACTTGCAGATTAATTCTCTACAAATGGTGGAATTGGAAAAAAAAATAGTGAAGTGCACTAAATCTGCAGTGTTCAAGATTGTTAAAAAGTTTGGAGAAGCATGTGTGATTTACCGAAATCTGGACGCAAAAAGAGATAATCGAACAAGACAAAGGAGCTGGCAGCGGTTCGCCTTTTGAAATCATATAAACCGTGTTTCGTTCGTGAAATTGCACAAAAATTATAAGGGACAGCCAAATTGGGTTGTACGCAAAGTTGACGTAGGACTACGTAATGAAAGAATTTTATTATTATTATTTTTAATTGCCTGTATGAGAAAAGAGGCTGCATTGATCGATTGGATTAAGAAGCCTTGCTGAAAATTAGTGTATAACTAACTACCGGTTTATGTAGACAAAGTTAAACCGTTTGATGCGGGCTTCAAATGGTGAGTTGACAACTTCGAAGGAGGGTGCGACCGATCTCTCGTCCTCACAAGTTCCTACCTCACGCCTCCACGAGTCATATGATCACAAAAGACTGCCAGCTGAAACATGGAGACGCTGGCTGGCGTAGCCTGGGCAATGTTGTCAATCTGACAATAGCGAAGTGAGGGGGTGCGACTGAACATCATGTACCTTAAGTCATATTGCATATTTTCCATCTTCAATTTTTTAATAATTTCAGCACGCATTAGAATCATCGGCATCGAAAGCTCTCAATTAATAACTGTGGAAGTGCATTTGGAACACTGAGTTGAGAGCAGGCAAAAAGCAATTTGTGAAAGCAATAAGCTTGAAATGCTATGTATAATAACGCTTCTGCATAATCATCTGCATTTCAAAACCATGTAAGAGCCTAGAGCAACATAACAGGCATCAAAGGCTCAATTTGTTTTTCAGCATTTCAGCATAATATTTAATTTAAAATTGCACTTCTAAACTTCAACTACTATATTCATAAAAAACTGGCATATGCTTATAAGCAATGTAGGATTATATTTTAATATTGTGTTTAGTGGTATTATGGTAACATAGCCATTATTTCAGAAATCATCAAACCGGACTCTTCGATCACTCCGATTGCAACCTTTGAAATGTTACTAGAACAGTATAAAGAAAAAATTTAAAAATGTCTTATAAAATAATATCTTTTATTGAAATTTTATCTCAGATATTTGGAATGATCTGTTCTGTTTTCAGGTTTTCCTGGACTAGAAGGATATTAATACATAACTAATTTTTATCTATTTTCCAGTAACAATCCACTGGATGTACCATTTAAGTTTAAAATTTGAATAAATTAGCATTCGTGTCTATAATGGTATCCTAATTTTTCGTGTACAAAATATACTAAATATTAAATAACACATAACGGGGGAAAGGGAGGGACCATCAGGGCACCCAAGTAAAACGATTTGGATAGGGAGCATGGGACTGCCTCCTCCCTATTGTTAACATTTCGCGGAACGAGGGCGGGCTCTTCGACCCCATCTATTGGGTTTATTCTGTCAAACGAGGGCTCGATTCTAGTGCTGTCTGTGTGACCTAGCTTTTGGAAGGAGATTCTTTTCCCTATATTCGCGGGTTTCGCGTAAGTGTATCTGCTTACGGGTCCGCCCAAACGTTTTTGGCCCTTCATACAGTAAATAGTGTAAACTTTGAAAACAACAGTCTTTGCGGAAATAATTGCCGATCATATCCAAGAAGCTGCAATGAATAAAAAAGCAAGTCTTTTCACAGGTTGCTTTGCTAGAAAACCAAACAAATAACAAACGGTCAGTAAAGTCACTTTTAATAATTTTTAATTATCCCAAAGTCACTATTTGGTCACTTTTTTATTGCCTCTAAGTCACTATTTGGTAACTATTTTGGACATTTTGGTTACTAAAGTCACTTTAATTACATCCCATAACCCCTACCAGTCCTGCTAGCGCCACGTAGCGAGAAAATTCTGAACTATTATCACCAATGAAAAGGCCCACTGAACAACTACATCGTAGTCAGGAACGATCTATATAGCCAGGGTCCTAATACATAGAATATTCGGGAAATTTACCTTAACACTAGCGCCTCGTATTGAGACAATTCTGAAATTCTGTTCATCAATCAAAAAACCTTGACCTGCTGAACAAAATTGTCGAAGACTGAAACCATTAATTTTATGAAATTTACTTGCACATTAGCGCTACGTAGTGATAAAATTCTTGAACAATAGTCACCAATGAAAAGGCCTTGATCTAGTGGACCCATTTGTCGACGACAGAAGCCGTCTAGATGGTCAGAATTTCGAGTTACCCAGTTGGAACCAGTTATAGCCAACTTGATACACAACGTATTTTATTTAAGCTGACACGTCTCGAAATGTCGCATTTTACCGCGCTATTTGAGGAATTTCTGTAATCAAAATAAGGTAATCAAAATTAGGTCCAAAATAAGTTGTTTGAGCAATAAACGTTGGTTTTACATCGATAGGTGCTTCTGCACCAAAATGGTAAGTAAAAAATCTACATGTGTTGTTCAAAGTTCAACAGCGCTAGTGCTCAAAGGTTAAAACAATGTTTATGTGTCAGCAAACCGTATGTTTAGACATTCTCACAAAAAACCGATACAAACATGCAAAACCTCTAGGTTATGATCAACTACTTGACGACTTTTCAAGAATTCAGTGGCATCTCATCTGCGGGTATACAGGTCACTTCTGTATCGTGAGAGCAGCACAAATCGGGTCGCTGTTAAGGCTGCGTGTGATAATTAGACTATCGCAAGTCAACTGTGACGAAATGAAAGGGTCTGCAATCGGAAAAGTAAAACGAATTTTCTGGATCTATTAAGAGTTGCTTAGTAGAACCATATCTAACGGTCAAAGTTAAAATGTTAAACTATCTTCCGACAAACTATTGTCGTCATCCTGCTGTAAGCTTCATTACCATAAACAAGTTCTTGTTCAACTTCCACCTCGCAGTACAACCAACACGTCCCATTCGAGCCTCCTCCTGGCGAACGAGTACACTTGATGGCAAAATAAACCAGCTCCACAGAATTCCAGAGTTTGCAAGCCACTCAACTTCGATAAAGAAATGTGATCACTGGGTCGTGTAAAAATTAATTAAGCCCCTTTGTAGCGCGCAAACTTTTCATCGAAGCTCGGCATCACTTTCGTGGCTCTTGCATGGCTGACTGCTGGTGCGGAACACAAAACATCTCGATAAAAATTTCCCATCTTCCGCTGAAGTAATTCCATTTAGGTAAGCTTATTAAACGCGTTGCTGGTTTGCAGAGCTTGGTAAAAACTTTGTCTTGAATACCTCTACCTTCGGTTTGTTGCGTTCGGAAGTATGCAACCGTGGAGCGTGGGATAATCTTTAATCGATTGCTCGTGAAACTCAAATAAAAATATGCTCGCCGGAAAAACTTGGAAACAGCGGAAAAAGCGGGCACATGCCGGAAACTGAAAAATCAATTACCGCTCAATGTTAAACATCGCGCGTCTTTGCCAGGTTGGATAGGTTTGCAGTCATCACAGGAATCCAACATTTTCCACCGTAAAATCTACCTTCTCCAGATCCATGCTTAATTCTGTCCCCTTCAGGCAACGGAAGCTGATGAAGAAGCACCAACTGCTAGTCAGTAAAAATTTCCTGCTTCTCCTTGGCTTTCTTCAAGACCCAAATCGTTGTCGTTATTGCAGGGGAAATGTGGAAGAGGCGGTTTCCAAAGTGCGCTATAATAAGCCATCTCCTTTGCAGAAAAGTGAAGCAACGTTCTCTCGGTGAGGGCGAAAATGGTAAACATCATCGTGCCAGACTTGGGTTTCCTTGCCTCCTTTTCTATTCCTTGCTTAGAACGATAAAATTGTCATGGTCGGGTTCAAAGAAGCTCACCAATACAAACAAATATGGTATGCCGGGAATGGGGCAGAAGAAAGCCGTCCTGTGAAAGTAACTTTGAAACTGCACACGAAAGGAAAACACCAACACATACTCAGGTACTTCAAAGAAGGGAAATTATTGCTACTGTGTCGTCGTTCTGGTTCGTTTGATTCATGACCAGGCTAATAGCTCCCTTTTTCGATGGAGGTTAGGGTGGTGCAGATCTATTTCGGTAGCTCAACTGAAAGTACAATTGTCCAGAATCATTTCTACATAATTTTATGAAAACATCTCACTTATCGGCAATCTTTCATAGCTTAAATCAAATTTCACCCACCTCAACGTGTCAAAATAGATACCACTTCAGTTCACTTCCCATCTTCACCCATCAAAAAACGCTGTCTTCTTTCAAGTACCACTTGAACTTCAAAAAACCATACAATATTATGCCAACACCGGTAGTCTCCCGACATGACAGCTCCCACTCCCAATCTTTGTTTGGGGATAAAAGTTTTCGACCTGCTCGACATCACCACTTTTGCCAGTCAGTTCCAGGCATTTTTTTTTCCTTTTGGAAATGAAAATTCCGCCTTGTGCACACGCATTTTCCGTTTCATTTTCAGCGTTCTATTTCCCAGAGGGCATTGAGTCCCCCCCGTATCGGGAAAAAGTAATTCACCCTATAGGGTAGCGATCTATTTTGACGCAATGGTTTGTGTTCGATCCTTTGAGTAGAAAATATCAGTAATCTTAAATCATGGTCTTGCGGTCTTATTATTTATTAATGTCTACCCATAATGAACCATTTTTTTAAAATAAATTCTCAAACAATTAAAACACATAGGTCTATCTGTCAAGCAATAAACGTTTACTAGTGTCATTTAAAGGAATTTGATCGCGTTCACCAGTCAAAGTTTGAAAAAGTGCTTCCGTTTATATATTTTTTTAAAGTGATCGAGTGAACTGTTAATTGAAGTTTTCCTAGTTTTCCAATAACAATCGTTCTACTAATATTAAGTTTAAGAATAATCTTCTTTGCACAACATTTTATAAAATAGGGTTTTCACATAGACAGGGCCGAATTGACAGTTTGGGCCCCTTGAGTTTTTGGTAGACATAAAATGTGTGTGAGAGCCTGGAAGAGGGTATCTAATGTCTGGCTATAAACATTGGAAAAATAACTAAATGCTTCGTAACCAAACGAAGCGTTCCAGGCAACATTTGAGAATTTTGAACAATTGTGCCTGTTTGAAAAAACGTAGTTCATAAGTTGAAAAAATAACGATGAAAATAAGATAAAAACCCTATTGTTTTGTCCCGTTCAACTTGTCGGTAGGCGGAGAAGGAAAGAACCGGTCTGCGAATTTCAGGGTTTTGAATTATACAATGAAGGGAAAAACGTCATGATAAATCGTTAGATATCCACCATTCGATGAATATTTGTTTATGCTCCCTTAGAAATGCCTATGGACGTTGCCCAGCTGTTAAGCTTGAAGGAGATTTACAATCATTGTCCCTTCAGAAGGAAACGCGTTAAGGTTCAATCCCCCCAATTGATGGTGGCATTGACATTTGCAGAAGGGAGGAGTTCATAAGGGTGAGTTGGTAGCAAGTTGCGAATTCATACAGGGAGAATCTTCGTTTGCGGGTGAAAAAACAGCCAGTATCTCTTCTTCTCAACTATTAACTAGTTCAATTTGAGCTGAAAGAATAACGATCACGAATGCTATCTGGCAACTGAAAATCAAGCATATAAAAATTTGAGGGACTTTTGTGCACTCATATCAGCCCGAATTCCATTACCCCTAATGACCATTTCCCCGAATGACTACTGCCCCAAAAGCCTTCAACACCGAATGACCACTATCCCGACTGACTACTACTCCGAACTCAATTTCATAGGTGAAATAGATCATCACGTTGCACTGCTAGTTCATTGAGAATTCTCGACGGGGTTGTGGAGCCCTTTCCAGTGGTTTGATCCGACAAGACCGGAATAGAAACTCTTTTTGGCAGTAAAGACTGTATTCGATGAAATTTGGACACACGCAATTGTTCGTAGCTTTTAAGCGTGTGGGTAAAAATGATTGAAATTTTAACTGAATGTATTTCATTGTGTTGTGTCAATTGTGTAATGAGTTTCGTGAAAATCGGTCGAGTGATTTCAGTGATGGCTTCGAATGAAGAAATAGTGCGCCAACAAATTTTGGGCACTCACTTCGAAAACCCAAACGCTTCTCATCGATGGATCGTAAAAAAGGTCGGAATAGCACATTCAACCGTATCTCATGTGATCAAAACGTTCAAGGACCGTAAGACAACCAAGCGGAAAAATGGTAGTGGCAAAAAACGTGGCACATCAAATCCGGAGAAGGCCAGGATGGTATTGAACCCATTTAAGCGTTATCCCAACATTTCGACCAGGGATGTTGCGAAAAAGGCGAAAGTTTCAGTTTGTTTTGTGCAGAAAACAATGAAACGTTCTGGATTACATGTATACAAGGTCCAGAAGGCACCGAACTGGAGCGATAAACAGAACTCGGTGGCCAAAACTCGTGCAAGAAAACTGTACAGGGAGTAGCTCACAAAAGTAGCATTGTGATGGATGATACATTAAAGCCGACACCAAACAAATGCCAGGACAGGAACACTACGTCGCCACCTCTAAGTTGGCCGTTCCGGAGGTTGTACGAAAGAAGAAACTGTCGAAATTCGCCAAAAAATTCCTTGTCTGGCAAGCGATCTGCGGATGTGGCAAAATGAGTCAGCCCTTCATCACCTCTGGGACCGTCAAAGGACAAATCTACAAGGACGAATGCCTCCAAAAACGACTTCTGCCCTTCTTGAGATCTCACGATGGCCCGACACTGTTTTGGCCGGATTTGGCGTCTTGCCACTATGCCCGGCCCGTCTTAGACTGGTACAAAGATAATAATGTAGTTTTTGTACCAAAAGACGTCAACCCGCCAAACACTCCGCAACTTCGCCCAATTGAAAAATTTTGGGCAATCATGAAGGAAAAGCTCGTTAAAACTCCAAAACTGATAGAAAATGAACTTGAACTAAAGAAAGTGTGATTAAAAGTAAGTAAGCAAGTCGGTCCCTATCATTGCCCAAAATTTGATGAAAGGGGTCAAGGCAAAGGTGCGGGCATTTAGGTTGGGAGAAGAGATTCAATAAACCAATGATGTCAAAACTTAACTATTTAGTAGTACTTTATTTCCAGAAAGTTTGAAAACAATCGGGCTCAAGGAAAATTTTTGGTGACCTATTTTGTGTGTCCAAATTTCATCGAATACAGTCTTTATGCTTCTGGTAATTATTCTGCTGAAAAGCTAAATTCGCTTCATGGCCCGTCTGTATCAGAGAAACCCGAGTTTCCCGCAGGATATTGATGTAGCAATTTGCCGTCAATTGCTGTCGATTTTCAGTAGGCTTGCCACTGCACCCCACGAAAAACACACCCTTGGTTGTGGCGCTCCTGAAGCTGCCCACCCGCCGGCATCACACACGAACCCACCGCTTTCGGTAAAACAGCTCGAGTTTTGATTCGTCCGTCCAGAGAACCGTTTTCTCCAACTCTAGGGGCTTATCAACATGCTGTTTAGCAAAGATAAGTCGTTTGCCTTTGTGTGCCTTGCTGATAAATGAGCGCTACCGGGCAACTTTGCTATTCAACCAATATGCTGCGAGACGGCGACGAACAGTTCGAGTGGAAACCGATAGCTGAAGGATTGATCGGATTTCCTGAATTTCCTGATCCTGGTTATGGTCGTTGAAAGCATTGGTCATTAGGGGTGATGGTCATTTGGGATAATGTTCATTCGGGACATTGGAATTCAGGGAAATGTCTTAAAGAAGTATTCAGGGTGGTATCGAAAACTTCATTCAACCATTCGGCCTTATGACCCATCACCCATAAATTAGAACAATCATGGAAGAAATTTAATAACAACTACCATCCGAAGTTATTTACGATTTCACACGTACCATTGAATATCAGAACAAAAAATAATCTATTGGCACATTATCAAACAAAATCCGGTGCCGGTGCTTACTTGTATTAGCGTATCTTTAAACTGTTCGTCTGCTGTAGACGTTATAGGTTCATTCAAAACGACTAAGCCCAAGTAACATTGCTAACACCATCTTGCTTTATTAAGTTTTATTAAAGTTTTATGAAAGCCACTTGAAATCAATTTGGTTTTATTATGGCACCAAGAGGTGCCAATAGGTTTCATATTATAGTCAGCTTTATGAGAACCTACACAGCTTGTTTACAACGATCTTAAAACCTCGTTTCTTAAATTCCTTTTACTCCTATCAAAGGTTTTACTTCGAATTTATGAACTCGTAAAATGCTGTATTGAAATGCCGTTTTAGGACTCATTGAAATTATCTTATTATGGTCAGTTGAGAAAGCATTTTAAAACCATTTTGCCACCAACAAATGCATTAAACGGCAAATTGGCATTGAACGAAGTCACCATAAGACTAAAGAGTTTTATAATAGTAATTGCGAAGAAAAATTGGCTTTATGGCAAAACTGCGATTTTTTTCCAATCGCCATATTGAAATATAAGAAATAAATGAAATGTGGAAAAATAAATGCATCAAATTTTCAATGATATGCAATTGAACTGTAGATCGGAGATTAATTTTGGTATATTTCAGATAATCTCATCCAATTCCAAGCACTTTTCGGGAAATTCATGATTAATTTAACGAATATATTTGTTTTAATATGATTTATGTTTTTGTAAATTCGCATAATTTCCGAGGCGCATTAAGTTTCGGCTCTTATCGTGCCAATATTCACCATAAAAATAAATGCACTTAAAATTTGGAGCATACTACGCTGTAAAAAACACAAGTTGTTTTGGATATTTTGCTATCAAACAAAATTTTCCGCAACACTAGACCTTTTTTTTAACTGCTAAATGAATCAGAGGAGCAGAGAATCGAACAAAGCAGAAAAAAAAAACAACCTCGATTTCACAGTGAAGTTTGACAGCTGTGGCCATTTGGCCACATTCTGGTTTTCATGGCAGCCAAAAGGTTTTATGAAGGTTCTCAAGTGGTCATAACATCTTTCACTAGAACATTTTCAAAATCTTTATGTTTTTATAAAGGTTTTATTAACTTGTTTTCACAGCCGTCTATAGAGTGGGCCATTTTGTACAACTTTCGGCTTTAAAGAGGTATAGAGGAGGTGTTGGTAGACAAAACAGTTTTGAATGTAGTTTTATCAACAAAGCCGGGAAGAGCGCTACGCGGCTGGAATAAAACTAAAATTGTTAGTTGGGAGGTCTTCTTTCTCTTTAGCATTCCAAGCTTATTGATTTCACAATTCGCTTATTGCTTGCTTTGAACATATTGTTCTAAATGTACATCCACAGCAATTAATTGAGGGCTTTCGATACCAGGTACCATTTTTGTATAATTATGATTTTATGGCAAGTACCCAGGGAGTCGAGGAGTTTTCCTAAACGATAAGTTCCTAGACAGACCGAGAATCGAACCCAGCCACCTTCAGCAAAATTTTGTTTTGTAGCTGCGCCTTTATCGATTGAGCTAAGGGATGACCTTCCTCTGGTCACCTGAGCACACTAGTGCGCTTACCTCCTCACTTTTCCCTTCACGTAAAAGATCTTCGACATTTCATTAATGACTCCTTGGTTTAAGACTGCCTGATGGTTTGTGATTGTGGCCAGTAGTCACGATTTTCTTTTCAGGTTCCACTTTTATAACTTATATCTTGTCATATACTCTTAGGTACTTCAGTACAGATAGCACTGTATTACGGTCGTTTTACAATACTTCACGTATTGATCCTGTAACTTCCGTGTCGACCCACAATTGGGTCAAAGCAGGGCACCTTACTAATAGATAATTAACATCTAATACCACGCCGCATCCTTAGCAGTAGGCCAGACTACCGCTTAACACCTACATGCCTGACCTCTCTTTTATCAAAAATCTTGATTTTCATTTGCCTGTCATTCTGCGAAATCTCAACCAAATTAAATGCAACTTTTTGCAAACGATCACAAATTTGAAACAGTATCGGACATTTATATTAAGGGGAATCGTGGGGTAAGTACCTTTCCCGAAATACTGACCAGGATCAAAACGGTACCAGAACATGGCTTACGACACCTCAAACTTCAGAATTTTGCTAAACAAGACTATTCATGGTCTTTCTGAAAATATTCGGCCATTGTGGTTACTTCTGGTAGCCCTCCGAGAACCGGGTTTCACCGAGAAAGTGGACAGATTTTGAACGGTACCAGAACATGGCTTGCGACACCTCATACTTCATTATTTTGTACAATAAGACCAGTGGTGGTTATCCTGGATGTACACAGCCGTTATGGCTACTCGCGGTAGCGTTTCTGGAATCAAATTCCTCCTATAAAGTGGCCTGATTGGTATCGGGCACCAAAACATGACTTGCGACACATCAAACAAGACCATTGGTGGTCATTCTGAAAATACTCTGCCATTTTGGTCACTCGTTTCAGTGTTCCGAGAACCCGCTTTCATGGGGAAAGTGGCCAGATTCAGACGGTATCATCAAGGCTTGCACATCCTACAAATCTTATTCCGTTGGAGGAAAGTGATTACATTTAGAAGAGCTTTGCAATAAGTTTTGAAAAAAAAAAGCTTCACACGAAATCACAGAAAATAGCACGACAAAATCAGTATCTCCAAAAAGTGTAAGCAGTTATAGTAATAAATGTATTCACAGCAATTATTTACAAATATTTTCAGGAAAAACCAAAGACATTCAGGCGTAAACATTCTGGATGGTGCTACAGGAAGCCATTCGTGCAAAAGACGCACAAACAGGTATCCATTGGCTATATTTAAAAACCTAATTAATATTTGTGCTCACAACTCTTTCCAAACATTTTTGGAGGCAATATCCAACCTACCTTGCTGGAGATCGCAGCAAAAAAAAAGAAATAACTTTACTGGTTATGCAAGCAATTAGTATTGGACCATGTCAAAAAAGACCAGTTTGTGATCAACATGATAATCGAATATCAATTTTTTTCTCTTTTTGCAAAGTTTGCTTGCAGATTAAATTTCTTGTATTCGCAAATTAAAAAAAAAAACTCCTCTTTGAATGAAAAAACCAAATTGTTGTTTTATTCAGTATCAATGATTATATCCAACGTCTCATGATGAATTCATATTCACGCTGACAGGAGCGACCACAATGGCCGAATATTTCCAGAATGGCCACCAATAGTCTTGTTTTGAAAAATCATGAAGTTCGAGGCGTCGCAAGCCATGTTCTGGAACCGTTCAAAATCTGTCCACTTTCCCTTTGGAACCCGATTCCCGGAAGGCTACCAGGGATGGCCACAATGCTGAATGTTTGCAAAATGACCACCAATGGTCTTGTTTTGCAAAATCATGAAGTTTGAGGTGTCGCAAGCCATGTTTTGGTACCATTTTGATCCTGGTTTCGGGAAGGGTACTTACCCCATGGTACCCCTAAATATATCCGGAACTACTTAAAATTCCGGAATGTCCTACACTGTTTCAAAAACAAAAACAAGGACAAATTTGTTATCGTTTGCAAAAGGTTGCATCCGATTTGGTTAAGATTTCGCAGAATGACAGGCAAATGAAAATCCAGATTTTTGATTAAAGAGGGGTCAGGCATGTTGGTGTTGAACGAGTTCCAGTAGTGAGCAGTGTACTTTCTTGATCCAAATGTTCCCGGAATGTGGCGCACTCTGTCACCCGATTTGATTATTTTTTCGTAGGGTGCTACATCTGTCATTGACATTCTATGAAATGTTTAGCTTGATAGCTTGACATTTGTAAAAGTTACGCCGTATTGAGTACATCTTTGATTGTGAAGGTACTCGATTTTGTACAGTTTTCAATCTGGAATTGAATTTGCAACAAGTTTGCATTAAATTTTGCGTTAGAAACAGTTTCAATGGTGCGACGACATTTAAATATTCAAATGTTAGAAAAGTGTTTCGGCAACGATACTCTAAGTGGCACGAACGTTTTAGAAGTGGTCGTTAGTCCATAAACGATGATGAGAGAGATGCGGTAGGCCATCGACATCGAAAACCGATGAAAACATCAACAAAATCAAAGAATGGATGACCATGGACCGCAAGATAACCATAAGAGAGATTACAGAGGAGTCCAAAATTTGCTTTTGGATCCGCTCAAGATATTTTGGTTAATGATTTGGGCCTCAGACGTGTCGCTGGAAAGCTGGTGCCGAAAGACCTGAGTTTCATGCGAAAACGAGACCACAATGACGTCACAAAAGACATGATTTCCATGGCCGAATCTGTCCCAAAATTCATTAATCGGATCATTACTGGTGATGAGATGGGTTTGTTAGTATGACACACAATTCAGACATCTAGCGAGTGAATGACGTGCACCGAATGAGCTGCGACCGAGAAAACCACGTCGTTTTCAGTCAAAAAAGAAGACGATGCTAGCAATTTTCATGGATTACAAGGGTGCTATTTCATGAATTCCTTCCACAAGGCCAGACCGTCAACGAAGAGTATTATTTGGGCAAAATGAGACGTTTGCGTGCAGAAATTCGCCAAAAATGACCGAATTTGAGGACAAATAACTCGTGGATATTGAACCACGATAACGCACCGTCACACAATAACATCGTTATCCGTGAACATTTGGCTAATAACGTTTGCATTAAAAAAAAATGGACAAAAATTTCCGTTTTTTCATGGGTTTACTTTCACCCGCACTGACAAAACTACTCATACAGCATCAATCATAGTAATCCATGAGTCAGCCAACAACATTTGACAGCTCTATCAGTCGAACTCTAACCGTGATGGCAAAAACAGTGAAGCAACGTTCAGAAGTGTGCGCGTTTAAAGAACGACACCCTGCCGCGTTGAAAACGGACATCGTGCGGCACTTTGTGGACGCCTGATACGCTTGTTCTGGCATCTACAACATCTTGGCACTATCAGACAACAATCAGAGCATCGAAAGAAAGCCCGGTTCCGGACGGCCGACGACCCTGAGCGATAAGAAGCTCCAAAGGATACTGAAGAGGAAGACCGAGGGAAAAGTGGCTACATCGTTGCGTGCGCTTGGCCGGGAGGTCGGTTCAACCGGTCAAACAGTGAAAAAGTACCTGGCGAACATGAACATACATGTCAGGAAGCGGAAGTCGCGTCCACTGGTTTCGGAGCTGCAGGCAATGACGCAGCGGCAGCGGATGGTCAACTCGATTTTCCCGTTGAATCACGACGTGGCGGTGGTGATGGACGACGAGACCTATCTCACCCTGGATGGCAATGACTGGCAGGGTACTTCGTATTTTACTTCCCCCACGAAAGAAGTGAGCTCCGAGGTGAAGTTCATTTCACACACCAAGTTCCCCAAGAAGGTGTTGCTGTGGCTGACCATCAACGAGAAGGGGATGCCAAAGTCGCTCTTCTTTCGCTACGGACTGACCGTGAACGGGGAAATTTATAGTACGAAATGCCTGCCGGAAGTTGCGTCGTTCATCAAAAAATACCATAAGGGTGAAGACGCGGTGTTCTGGCCGGATCTGGCGTCGGCCCACTACTCGAAGCGATCATTGGAGGAGATGGAGCGGCTGAATATCGATGTGGTACCCAAGTCGGCGAACCCACCCAACGTCCCCCAGTTGCGTTCCATCGAGAATTTCTGGGTCAACCTGAAGCGTAAGATCTACTCCAACAATTTTGTCGCGAAAACTGAGGAGGAATTGATAAATAAAACGAAGAACGAACTCAAAAACATGCCTGCACGCATGTTTTCGTCCACCATGGCGAATGTTCCGGTTAACTGCCGAAAGGCCGCTTGCAAGGGCGTAGAATTTTTTGCAATTTAGCTTTAATAATTACCTTCCATGGGAAGTTTATCAAAACCCTTTTTCTTTTTTTTTTATCGCCATCCGAAAAAAGTCCAATTTTTTATTAATGCAAACGTTAACGAAACGAATACCATTCAGCAACCACCGAATTCACCTGAATTGGGGCCCGGCGCCTTTTTTTTTTTGCGGGGGAAAAAAAAAACTGCCCGGGGGGGGGTTGGCCGGGGGGGGGGGGTGGGAAAAAAAAAATTTTTGGGGGGGGGGGGGGGGGGGGGGGGGGGGGGGGGGGGGGGGGTAAAAAAAAAAATATTTTTTTTTTTTTTTTTTTTTTTTTTTTTTTTTTTTTTTTTTTGTGGAATTTTTTTTTGGGGGGGGGGGGGGTTTTTTATTTTTTTTTTTTTTTTTTTATTTTTTTTTTATATAATAAAAAATTTTTTATATAAGATATTTTTTTTGTGGAAGAATATTTTTTCACGAATTTTCTAGTTTTTAATCGAACACATTTTAGCAAGTTCCGGACAAGTATTTCACCACATTTTTCGGACGCCTTAGCTCAAATGTTTTTGAAGTCCTGCTTATTCTCAGCTGCCTTACCAGTCCTTTTGAAGACACTCTTCTTTATCGCCCAATAGCGTTCGATGGGCCGAAGCTGTGGGCAATTTGGCGGATTGATGTCTTTTGTAACGAAATCTTTACCGTTACCGTTATTCGTGAGCCAATTGAGAGTTGTTTTGTTTGTTTTTCTGATCCTGGTTAGATCCGGAGAGTTGTTTTGGCGTAATGCGCCGACGCTAAATCCGGCCAAAACAGTGGAGGATTACTATGCTTCTAATATAAAGATCGAAAGATTTAGGCATTGGTTGTTCCGGTATTGTAAAAAATTGTAGCCTTCATACCACAGGAACATATTGCTTGCCATACCAGCACCAAACTTCTCCACTTAAATCGACCTGTCTGTATCGCTTACATCCTCCCCAACGACGGCAGTGTAATGTTGTAGACCTGGAAGGGATTTTGAGTCTTCTTTGACATAGGTCTCGTAGTCCATACGGCATACCTTACACTTTCAGAAATATATGTTTTTCCTCAACAATAATATATTGATCAAAGGGGAATCTTTATTTTTGCCGATCACTGTAAATAGAATTATGTTTATGCCGTACCAAACAATAAAAGAAACTCATTTTGCAAAAGCTCTTTATATGTGGGTGGGGTGGGGCCACCCTCACCCAAGTCCAGTCAGTACTCGTTGGTCTGTCAACTCTTCAGTCATCCGAGCGTTAAACTGAACCTGTCCGATGCATTCGCAAAACTTTATCTTCGTAAGGTCTCTTGCTCGCATTTCTTAAGCTGATCTTGATGGTTCGACCGATCTGTTAGCAATAGACGATTTTACGATATTACAGGAGACATACGCTTTTTGTTGTTTTAATGATATTGATTTTGCTTTTTAAAGCAGTCAGGCCACTGCTTCGTGTCGAATTTCACTCACGAATGTAAAAACCACATGATTCGAAACGTCCCCTTAAATACAAAATTTATCTAAAACCAAGCTATCGAGTGATTTGCTCGGAATAAGAATCAAATGCTATCGCTGAGCATAAAATGAGAAGTATTCCTACGAACCATAGCGCACATCGCCAGCATCACAATCTACGAATAATCCACAGGTAGCTTTCCTTTCGATGATCATCTATCATCACCTGAAATCTTCTCATTAAGCAACTTAACATACGGGTAGCATTGAAAACAGATTGTCTGTGAATAAATAAAAGTCACAGGGCGACAATCTGTTTACAATGCAACCCGTATTATCAAAGATACTGACCAAGGAAGGCTTCTCAAACACAGCACCAAAAGTATGCTCTTTCATTACTAAAATTCAGCGACCTAGCTAGCTGAATTTGTATGACATTTTCTGGCAAATGTACAATTCGACTATGATTTTTCATTAGGGCTAAACTGAAAAACGTGAACAATTACTTCTTCCATAGATATCAAAGTGACGCAAAGTGTTCCCATGTAAGCCACGAAGTTTATCGGATAGGGGGACTTTTCCGCTTCGAAACCATAAGATAGGTTCTCAATTTTAAGACATTTGCGAGAAAAGCCATTGCTCCCGTTTTCCAGATAGGCCCTAATGTTTTTTTTTGTCGATATTGCCACGTTCGACTTAATGGCCTCAAATAATCCAGAATGTGCTGTTTCTGATAATATGCAGTTTAGGTAGCTTAGGTTCGATCACGAAAATTTTACTTGTACACAAATTATTGTTGATTTAAATTGTTCATCCTAAAAAAAAAGGTGGCAATGGTAAACGTTAGCAATTAAAGGATGGAACGGTCAAAACTTGGTCGACTCATATATGATGTAGTTTTTTTAATCGTGCATTTAAAAAACTTGAGCACCCCTCATTTGTAGGTGTATGCGTACGGAATGTGGGCTCTATTTTGTTTTTTTTTTTTTCATTCTCTATTCAGTTGTCAAAATAGCGTCGAAGCAAGAAGAGCAGCGTATCAAAATTTTGCACGCACATAAGCAAAATCCAAATTATACCCACGCCAACTTGGCAAAATCACTTAATATTGCCATAGACTAACTCTAAGACCAGTAGGTCCCGAACAAATACGATTTTTTTCTTGGCTCAGTCAGTACTAGCACATTGGTCCCAAGCTCGGTCCCAAGCTTAATAATGCACCCCTAATAATGAACTCACACTAACACACTCTCAAATATTCTGTCAAAATAACACAGCAAATCAAAACAAAGGCGCAAATATTTAATGTTAGGTGCTGGCTTCGAGGTGTACTTCGGACCAAGGGGTTCTACAACAGTGAACCAATTTCAAATCGCTAGTTGCATATTGATTGTTGATATTGCCAAATCAACCGTGACGACTCTTAGTAACATAGTTGTTCCGTACCGTACTCACTTCTTCCCACTTCGAAAAAATGGCTATACTGTTACCAATAGTACTATTGGTTATAGTGCGTATACCAATAGTGTGCAAATCGTACCCAAAGAGAAGACCCCTCCAAACTCGCCGGAACTGCGCCCAATTAAAAAATATTGGGCAATCGTAAAGAGACCACCGCATTGGGTAGAAAAGGGCAAAGCTGCCCTTCCGGAGCAGACGGTGAATGTGGTCAACGAGAAACGAGAAAAGGCCGATTCTCCTATTTTGCTTCCTCTCCAATACCACAACCGGCGGGCTATGGCGATTATAATATCTGGAACTTGATAATCGTAGGCTTTGCATTGGCTACCCCAGAGACATCGAATGGCAAAAAAAAAAAAAATCAGGAACAATAAACACCAAACGATCATTTGCAGAGCCCCAAAGTAGTTTAAAGGAATTGGATTTTCAGGTTCATCAATAATACAACCACATATTTACTCACACACTCAAATCAAATCAATTCAATGTTCATAAATGAGACAAATTCACCCACCCGAAGGTGAAATGATTTGTATAAATTAGATTATAATTCAAATACCATAATTTCTATACACCAAGGCAGTTCTACGTCAACCTCGGAGTTATGTCCCTGATAAAGGCCGTTCACACCAAAATCCGGACAAATTATTCATCCTGTTTCTTAGTCAAATCACTACGAAATGGAACGAAACTTGTGATGTACATAACCAATACATAGACAAACGTGAATCACATACATTGTTTACAAAAGCGCATTCTGTATTCAAGATGGCGCCGTCTGAACACTACGCAGGAAATCTCTCTTGCACAAATATTTGGAAAATCCCAATTCTACCGTTCGATTCATCGCAAAATCGTTAAATGTGCAAAAATCAACTGTTGAAGATGTGATTAAACGTTATAAAGAGGGTATTACTGTCGAAAGGAAAGCTGGAAGTGGTGGTGAACATCGACAAAGCAGCACAAGGAAGGAGAAAAGAGTCCTTGCTGCTTTTCAGGCAACCCGAAGGTGTCAACACGGACAGTTGCGAAAACAATGCAAATATCAACCGGTTTTGTGCAAAAAGTGAAGTCTAAGGCAGGAATGAGATCATTTCAAAGCTCAAACATACACAGAAACACGCTCCAGAAAGTTTTATGAACAACTTCTCACAAAATTCCATTGTGTTGTCATGGATGACGAAACATACTGCTTAAAAAATTCAAATATCTCTCCTGAACGCAATTTTACACTGCAATTTGCCGGAATGATGCTCCTGAAAATCTGAAACGGAAGTATAAAACCAAATTCCCTGAAAGATATCTGGTCTGGCAAGTAATATGTAAAATCTCAGATTTTCGTAGCCACAGGTACCGTAAACGCTGAGATTTACCGGCAAGAATGCCTCGGAAAGCGACTCTTACCTCTCTTGAGAAAACATGCGACCCAATCCTTGTTCTGGCCAGATTTGGCCAGCTGTCATTACGCTGAAGATACAATCACTTGAATGAGCAAAATAACGTTATAAGTTCCCAAGTATTGTAATCCACCAAATTGTCCACAGCTCCGCCCGATTGAAACATACTGGTCAATGGTCAAGGGAAACCTCAAAAAGCTTGGTGGAGAGGTATCAACCATCCAAGAATTTCTTTCTAAGTGGCTTGCTGCTACGAAGGAAATTGACAAGGACACCGTGCAAAGATTGATGAAAGGAGTGAAAAAGAAAGGCGCGCAACAGCTTATGGAAATAAATCTATATAAATCTATATGCAGTTGTGTTGAGTATCACATTTATCTATAAAATGAAATAAATAATATGAATCAAAAACATGCTGTTGTTTCTATAAAATATTTTTTATAAAATCCGGACTTTGGTGTGAACGGTCTTTATAACCCACTTCTAATTTTTTTTTATTGTTTTTTTGACGTCTCAAAAATCATAAAAGCAAAACGTTTTCACTTACCTTTTTGCAAAAACTTTTTTGCTCAAGATATAAATTATGATTCATGAGGAGACATTTGCATAATACTAGAGTTTGGGAATCATGGTTGAGTTAAGATATAAGAGAAACTAAATACATTTAACAGAAAAATGGACTACCCAAAACCATGTTTTCGTTTTTGCTTTTATTCAGTTAATCACCCTAGATAATTTGATGCTGAAATATTTAATATGATTTAGAACAAATTCAACCGTCGTGAAATTTAGGCTTCTATCTCTTACCTGCTTGAAACCGAAATGCTCAAGATCCGAAAAATTGCACCGAACAAAACTTGCAGTCTTTCAAACGCACGTCAACTTCCCCTCCCTGCAACAGTCCTCCCTGCGTAAAAGGATCCCGACAATAAATCGTGCAAACTTTTGTTGCTGCTGCTTTATTCTTCTTTTAATTGAATTTCTTTGTTGACCATCATTCACACTCTGTGCACCGCTTTCCGATTCCGAATTCAAGTGGGTAAACAAACAACTTTCTGTCCCCAAAACTGAGAACCCCTGCGAGAGATGACAAACCCCTCTCGAGCTGTCACAAACACCGACCACTCACTAGTTGCGGAAAAATTCTCACCACGTTTTTCTCATTCTCACTTATGGCTCCTCACTGAATGGCAGAACAAAACATCAACAAAACATTAACCACCACAATCAAACGACGTCTGCTATAGCGTGCGAGACTTGTATTGGTCCCGTGTCGCACTCGTCTACTTTTCCCTTCGGCTTTCCTCAAGGGGAGCCACACAATTATAATTTTTTTTTTTCGGCAGGAAAAACCCTCAGCAGCGTAGGTACTTTTTCACACTTTCACTCGCCTTGTGTCTTTTCATGAATGGATTGGGTAAATGCCTATCGTGGCTCTAGGATTTGCCCGTACATTACGGTGTGTCGTTTCCCTCAGGCAGTAATCTCTCTGGGGAGCTGCGGGGAGAAGCAGAAATATCACTGACGATACGTGGAGAACGATGGTGGTGGAGGGTACAATGTTGTTAGTATTTTCCAGAGCTTGGTTTGGGGAGGAAAATCGATTCTGATGCGATGATTTTTTAAGGAGGGAGACTGTTTGAAACTTTCCTTCTTCGTTGGGATTGTTCACTGATTCACTGAAATGTTTTAAAAAGTTCAAAATCAATCCTAAATCTACCACTTGAACTTTTCGGACGTGAAAATAATCACAACCTTTCGTACAGTTATCTTCCTTTACCGAATGCCGGGTTTTGTTTGTAAACATTAACCATCAACAGAAATCACCGTGCTGTCAAGAGTTTGTCTCGAAAAACTAAAGATCGAAACAACGTTAGCTCGGAATTAGAAACTATACTACAACTGATTCTCTGACAAAATGGTAATTAATCACGTTTCTGTCCAAATGTAGATGGAGAAAGCGGCAGGACCCTTTTTCGCTGGAACGCTTTTCCTTTGCTCATGCCAAACAAATTCCCCTAGTCAAATCGACACCACTACATACGCCGCTTCCTATTCCGTTTACAATGTTTTGAACAGCCGGCAGAATTTCGAGTCACCAGGAATATATGGCTAGTTCCACCACACCGTTTGCACGTCCAGATTACGGAAACGTTCTAGGAAAACTAACTCCTGTCAGATTGCTCAGTCCGTGTGCCGGCAAATGGATGCTCGCTCTTAATATTATTTGTTTGGAGACTGCGCATCAAACAGGAGTCAGATTCCGTTCAGGACCGCTTGTTTGGCCGGACGACGGAAGCGTCAGATGTGAAGTTGAGCGACCGTACCGACTACCAAATGCCTCCGATGGGGCATGGATCGATATTGTGTGGAAAAGATTGCAATGTTCTTGACTTTTGATAGTTGCAGTGGACAGTGAGTCTGGATCAGTTTCTCAAACCCTCCCAAACATTGGTGGCAGTCTAATCAGTTGCGGTTTATTTGTGATGTGACACGATGATGAATGGTGCCGTGTAAGAATTGCTAGTAAGTAAGAGCATGTTGATAAATTTCAGCACAAACGGTACTGGGAAAGTAAACATTGAGATTAGAATTGACATTAATTAAGGGTGGATGCATTTTGTTCGAACAGTTGAAATATGACTCAGTTCGAGTCGGCTACTGTTTGCCTCGCAGAAAAGTTATTATTCACTGAATGTACATTAACCCTTTCAGGCCCAAATTTTTCCAAGCGTAATTATACAAGTAATTTGGGGTATTATGATTGACTTGGTGCTCGTTAACATAGAAATTATTGAAAAAAGTTGGAAATATTTTTTTGACCTTTGCTAGCTCATCCAACCTGTCCTGGAGTTCAGAACTTAAGATCTACAATTGAAACAGTAGCTTTATCCACTATACAAAGTCATGATATGTGTTCAAACATATTCAATGAATGTTCTGAAAGATAAACAGCCACTAGGAGATAATGTTGGGATATTCTATGTCATTCGAACTGTCCTGTAGTACAAAACTTTAGAACAGTTGCAACTGTAGCTTTTTGGACTACGCACCTTCTTGCGAACGTTCTTCATAAGATTCACCCTAGACTTTTTAGCGATAAAATTTGACACTTTCTTCCAATCTTTTTCAAACTGTTGAATGGTATTTGCTTCCAAGGCATGTTTCCTAAAATGTGCCTTCGTCAATGCTCAAAATTTTCAATTGGTCAAATTTGCGGGTAAATAAAGGGTGTATTCGATAAAAATGCCACACAGAAAATCTTCTGTAACTTTTGAATCGTATGAGTAAAAAACCTAGAAATTTGAGTAGATTTTATCCATAGTGTATTATTTACATCTGCCAAGTTTCATAGTTATACATTCAGTAGTTCCAGTCATGTCGTCGAAACAAGAAATTGTCCGTGAGAAAATTTTGTGCACTCACAATCAAAATCCAGGGGCGTCCCACCGGTGGATTGCTAAAAGGCTTGGAATTGCAAATACAACTGTGTCTCGTGTAATAAGAACCTTCAAGGAGCGTCTGAGTGTCCAAAGGAAGGAAGGGAGTGGTCGTAAAAGTGGTCCAATGGACAGGAAAATGGCCAGGAAAGTCGTACAACAATTCAAGAACCGTCCAAACATGTCAATTCGAGATGTCGCTAAAAAGTCTAAGGTGTCAGTCGGTTTTGTGCAGAAAACCATGAAGCGTGCTGGGTTACATGTTTACAAAGTGCAAAAAGCCCCAAACCGGAATGAAAAACAAAACATCACTGCGAAAACCCGCGCCCGGAAACTTTACACGAAGCTGCTCACCAAATCCGGTTGCATCGTGATGGATGACGAAACATACGTCAACGCCGACTTCCGTCAACTTCCTGGGCAAGAATATTTCGTTGCCAAGTCGAAGTTCGATGTTCCGGAGGATGTTCGAAAGAAGAAACTATCGAAATTTGCAAAGAAGTTTCTAATCTGGCAGGCGATTTGCGGATGTGGTGAAATAAGTGCTCCCTTCATCACTTCCGGAACAATAAACGGTGCGATTTACACGGAAGAGTGCCTTAAGAAGCGTCTCTTGCCATTCATTAAGAAGCACAAAGGGTCAACTCTGTTTTGGCCTGATCTAGCATCCTGCCACTACGCTCGAAACGTATTGGAGTGGTACCGAGCCAACGGAGTCAATTTTGTGCCAAAGGATATGAACCCACCAAATTCACCGGAACTTCGTCCAATTGAAAAATTCTGGGCAATTATGAAAACGGAACTTCGCAAACATCCCAAAACTATAAAAACAGAGCTAGAATTGAAGAAAATTTGGGTAAAAACAACAAAAACACTGGGAAAATCGGTTGTACAAAATTTGATGGGTGGAGTGAAAAGGAAGGTGCGGGCATTCGGGATGGGAGACGAAATTGAATAAAACAAATGTTGTAAATCAAAACTCATTAGTAGTTCTTCATTCCCTGAAAATTTCAAGAAAATCCGATAATCAGTTTAATTTTGTGTGTGCCATTTTTATCGAATACACCCTTTAGGAGGGTTCATGTCCTTTGGAACGAATGAAACATTCTTGGTAAGGAGTGTATCGAAAATAAGCTATCCACAAACTTTCTTTTAAATTATGTTGAAAACCAATATTTTATTCATACAAAAAATTGATCCTTTATTGTACGAGGTTAAACTTGAACATAATGAAGACCGGATGAAATTTAAGTTATTCCTTCACGAATTTTCGAACTTTGGATCGAATGCTCTTCATCTAGTTCCGGACAAGTGTTGCATCGCATTTTTTGGGCGCTTGAGCCCAAATTTTTTTGAACTCCTGCATGTTTCCAGCTGCCTTACCAGTCTTCTTGAAGACCCTCTTCACGATTGCCCAGTAACGTTCGATGGGTCGAAGCTGAGGGCAATTTGGTGGATTGATATTTTTCTCAACGAAATCTATACCCTTTTCCGCAAGCCAATTGAGAGTGGTTTTGACATAGTGAGCCGACACTTAATTCGGCCAAAACAGTGAAGGTTTACTATGCTTCTTATATAAAGGCAGCAATCTCTTCTGGAGACACTCAGATCGATAGATTTCCGCATTTATAGTTCCGGTAGTGTAATAAATGGTTGACTTCAAACCACAGGAACATATTGCTTGCCATACCAGTACCTTTCGACCGAATTTCTCCACTTGAATCGACCTGTCCGCATCGCTCACATCCTCCCCAACGACGGCAGTAAAGTATTGTGGACCTGGAAGGGTTTTTGAGTCCTCCTTTACATAGGTCTCATCGTCCATCAAAACGCATGCATCCGGACGCTGCAAAAGACGCGAATACAATTTCCGGGCCCTTGTTGCTGCTCGCTTCTTCTGTTCTGCACTTTGTTTCGAGATTTTCTGCTTCTTGTAGGTCTTCAGGTGGTTTCGCCTCTTGATACGCTGGATCATTCCAACACTCGCTCCTGCTTTTTTGGCCAAATCACGTATTTACATTGATTTGTTCTTCATGATTAGAGATACCACTTTCTGCTCCAGTTTCGGGTTGGAAGAACCGGGTTTTCTGCCTCTTCCTGGTAGCTCATCCAAAGAATAGTGTTCCCCAAACTTATTAATGATGGTTTTAACACTCGCATGATGAATTCCAAACCGCTTCGCCAATTTTCGCATAGTAATACCCTTCTCACTTAGTCATGTGTCCAGAACCTTAATTTTCACTTCCTTTTCAATACGCGACATTTTGAAAACGCAGAATTTGAACCGCACAAACAAGTAAACAAAAGAAAGCTGACAGTCAAACGCACAGCATGCAGTGTTCAGAGCATAAAAAACCATCACAAATACATGCGTACAACGCAAATGCATGTGGATAGCTTATATTCGATACACTCCTTACCGTAGATTTCGCGTAATAGCAAGACACAAGATCAGACAAGACAATAGGATCCTTGTGGCTTGGTATCATGGATAGAAGTTGTTTTTGTAAGCACTCTTGATGTAGGGTATGAAGCCTAATATGCAACGTTGGATTACATGTTGAATTATAACTCATAAGGTATTTGAACTGCAAACGATGTTCAACTATTAAAATATTAGCTTAGATAAGCCTATAATAAGACATACTCACACAACACACGATACAACAAAAATTGACTAACCTACCGATCAAATAGGATTTTTTTTTAGATTTCAAGATAACAAAAACTACGAACTACCACACGGTAGGAACCCATATAATAATTTTTAGAATCCCTCTCTCCTACACACTACACGACACAACAACAATTGACAACCTACCAATCAAGTAGGAATTTATATTTTTTAAGGTACATAAACGACGCACTGTCATTTGACAGATATAACACACAAAAAGTTCACAAAACAGTCGCATCTCTTAGGTATAACGAACAAAAATACCACATACATATTAGTTACACATAAATTTACTATAAATACTAGCATTCGACACTGAAGAAATTTATGAGTCGCAGACGAAATTGGCCTATCTGTCAAAAGATAAGCTTTCTGTAGTGGAATTTAACGAAATTTGCTCGCGTTTACTAGTGATAGTTTAAAAAAGTGTTTCAGTTTTTTTATTTCTTTTTTAAAGTGATCAAGTGAAGCGTTAATTTAAATTTTCCTAGTTTTCCAATTATAATAAGACGCTTGCTTTTCTGAACCACAAATAGTTAATCAACTTTCTTTCCAAAATCGAAAACTTTCGATGGATATTGTTCGCGAGTAGGCTGTATACGAATTGTTTGCACTGGTCGACCGACGGAAAACTCCGAGAGAACCACAACCACGGAAAATCGGACAACGGATCGAAACACTTTGACTTAACTTTACTTTAGTTTTGATAACCATAAAATATTACATTCAATTGCCCTTGCGCTGAACTGGCTGGTTTGACATGCCGCCAGGGCTCAGTAGGGATTTGTTGTCAAGACTCGAAACTAAGAGTCAGTTCCATTGTGGTTATATCACATCAATTAGTTTTTCACTGTATTTGTCTTCTCATTTTTTTGTATAGGATTTTTTTACGTTATGGTATGATTTCAATAATAAAAATCAATCTAGTACGTATAAAATTATTGCGATGCAAGGTAACGGATTAACAGACCGAAATTGTAGATATACTATTCTTTAAACGGTTCATAATTTTAGATCATCCTTGGTATTCCCAGGTATTGTAATTTTATATTATTATTTTTTCTCGTGGTTTTGATACATTGTCTAAACTTTCAGGTTCATAATGGATGCGCAAGTCCGCTTACAATTGCAGCAGGTTAACAATCTGCAGACATGTAATTACAAATAGAAAAGTTATTATCATTGTATGGTATAAGATCCCTCACTATATTTTATATGATAGTTTATATGAAATTTTCAGTATCACATTTATGCATCCTGCTAAATCATAGCCCACCTAACCCATGCTATACGGTATGTAAGTTTTTGCTGCTTGTCACTGGGATCACGTTTCTGAAAACTACTGTCATTTTTATAATTTTCAATGATTAACCTTATGATCAATGCATATGTTCTCATTCAATGCATTCTATAGGTTACGCATATTATTTATTTATTTTTTTTAAATTTTTGTAGGTTCAAACGTCATTTAAATTATCATATTTTGCATTTGTATTATGTTCCTTATTTAAATATTACGTAATTTCCTCATCACATAAAGCTTCAACCGTCACACCGTCCGTTTCTAATTTTCAACTGTCTTTTAAATGTTCTTTTCTTTTTTTCTTATTTTCAGTTGGATATTGAATGTCATTACACAATATTTATTGTCGTTGCTTTTGTTTCTATTAATATTGTTTCAGGGTGCTTGAAGGTGGTTTGTTATTCGTTTGGGATCAGGGCGATGTTGTGGTGGTGTTTTCACTGTATGCTCCTTGACAACCGGAACACAGTGAACACATTTTTATTGACAGAATTTCAGTTTTGAGCAGGGGAATTGCTTTTGGATTTTCAATGCTGGTGAAATGATGATGGCTCCTTCAATCCTTCAATCATTTAATCTTTAACGTTAAAGTACATATTGATAATTATATATTTCGTTTAATTGCATAGTATGACCATCGACTACTTGTTGAGCTGTATAGAGGTATGAAGCTTCATCCTATTATTAATTGCATATCATTATTATTTTCATAAGCATAATGAAATATTAATATGAATAATAGTAATAATATAATTTTATTTCCTTCAAGGTAGCAAGGAGGGTGATTCGAGGTAGTATAGATATTTTATTGCATTATGTCATAAGGTTTTTTCTATCGATTAGCATCATTGGTTATTGTTTGATTTAATTTTTGAAATTAAAAAATGCTCTTCATGCTGCTGATTATATATCCATATGTTATGAATACAAAGAGACATCAAGTGCGTTAATTGTTTCATCTTTTTATTTTGATTATAGCTGTGCGCGCGCGCGTGTGTGTGTGTGTGTGTGTGTGTGTGTGTGTGTGTGTGTGTGTGTGTGTGTGTGTGTGTGTGTGTGTGTGTGTGTGTGTGTGTGTGTGTGTGTGTGTGTGTGTGTGTGTGTGTGTGTGTGTGTGTGTGTGTGTGTGTGTGTGTGTGTGTGTTGTGTATGTGGGAGTGTTGGAAATAGTAAGTGGGAGGGGGGGGGGAGAGTGTGGGGTGGTGCCGCACTTTCCGAGGTCACTTTCACTTACAACAAGCCCCGCATAGACTAAGCACAAACATCAAATGGATATAGGTACTATGCATACACTTCCATCATCAAATCTTACTGTTTTGAGGACGGCACGAATTTAGCAGTATCGTTCAAATTTAGTTATAATCAGATAGACCTCACCGGATTTTTTTGCTGATATACAGTATTCATTTGGACGGCTTCCCTGTGATGCTTAAGGAGGCTTTTATGTCTCTACACTCCGTTACTCGGCAAATATTTTCACATCATCCTTTTCAAATGGAACAGCCCGAATTCAATTAGTACTTCGCGCACAATTGCAAAACAACGAAAATTACAGGTAAAAAAAGCACTTCTGAGAAAAAAATTTACTTGAAAATCATAATCATTGTGCAACGAAAAAAAAAAAAAATTCACAGCTCTCCATCTATACATCTGAAATTATATGCCAGTCACTCACGCACGCATGCGCGTTAGCTTCGTTCTTTGCTTCGGACCAGCAAATGGCCGTTTGCTACTTTGCACTGGTTTTCTTTTTTCTTTCTCCACACTCTGTCAATAATAAAAATCCGCCGCTATGAGGCGACTCTATATCGACTTCTAAACTGCTTATAATCATCAATTCACTCGCGACAAAGCGGAAAAATACTCTAATTCAATCATTTTTCTCCGCGTGGCACAATATTAACCGCACTAACAAACACAATTAAGCGGATATTAACTCTTCCTCTGGGTGCGGGGGCAAAGCACAAAAAACAAAAAACGGGGAAAAACTACAGACCATCACAACTTTCGGGAGGGAATCGATTGTATTCACTACATCTTACACAAAACACGTTTTTTTAGTTTGTTTTGAAAACGATTTTTGTAAACGCAAAGTGAATTCTTGGCGGAAAAAAAGCCCGAAAATCTGCCTGTAAACCATGGTAAGTTATGTTAAATTAACAAAAATGTTTCAGATTATACAAAGAAGAGTGTGAAATGGTCGGGAATATAAAAAGAAGAGTGTTTTTCATTGTTTATTGTTCTTTTTGATCGATTTTTTTTACAGATGCCTACCACGAAACGGGGAAAAAACTTTTCTGCGACCGAGGACCGACAACTGCAGCTCGTGGGCAGCTGTCTCGGAAGACCCTATAAAAGGGACAGACCAAAGTCTATCTGTCTTCTGGGCTTCTGTAAAGGAGCATGGCAGGTTTGAATCTCGTCAAACCGATGGATTAAGTCAACGATGGGGCATAATAAGCCAGGCAGTTGCCAAATTTGTTGGCTGTTATCACGGAGTATGTCTGCTGAATCAAAGTGGTACAACCCCAGAGGACAAGTTGGACAAAGCGCTGACCGTGTATAAACATGAGCAAACGGAGGACTTCAAATTTTTAGAGTGCTGGGACATTTTGAAAACTAATCCAAAGTTTTCAACCAGCACCACTAGCAGCAGCAGTCAGAAAAGTAAGTTGAAAATACGAGTACGTAGAAGAGGAGTTGTTCCTTTTTCATTCTGTTCATGTTATGACGAAAAGGAACAACTCCCTGAGCAATACATTATCCACACTGCAAAAAAAAGACGGAAACCGAAATGACCGTAATCTTTCGGAATTAATTATGAGTGCCGCAATATTATATTGCGCATTGTGCCCATTAAAAGTGCGCTTATAAGTGCGGATTCTTTGCGCTATAAGCAATCATTAAAACTAAAATGTCTTTTTCTTTCTCCTTCAGCTTCAACATCATCTCAAGATTCGGAGACACCATCCAGCACACGACCAATTGGTCGTAATTCAGTCAAAGCTACGGCCATTAATAGCCAATGGAAACAAGACGAATAGAGATTTTAGAAAGGATTGCTGCAGCTGCCGAAGAAAAGGTCAGATTGTTTAAGGATTACACTGAGGCACTAGATCAATCCAATCTCATCCGAATTGCTACATAGCCATTAGAAGGATTAGATTCTGTATATATCGAGCTGCTCACTCTTCAAAAGCAGCAGTTATTGGATAAAATGCGCTCAAACATTGCAAATGAATTGCCGATTCGTTCTACATACGAACCAGAAACTATTGAGACAGATGATATTATTGAGTATGATGCAGAATATGTTGAAGAAGAGTTATAGCACAGTATGTAACATATATTCATAAAAATAAACAATTTGAACCTTGCATCCTATTTAACTGAAGTAATGGATTCACTTATATATCCGCATCTCAATCTTAATCATCCCGGGACCCTATTTCAATCATGGGGTTAACATTTACTTACGCGCTCTTTTTTTATGCAGAATTATGCTTCCGAGGATGCTACATATAATCAAGCATGATACTACAACAGATGAGCGCAATAATTTGTTATTAACCCCATGATTGGACTATGGTCCCGGGGTGATTAAGCCGTTCCCTACCTTATATGGTAAACGCCCGCATAACGAAAAACAATTTGCTTTATAGTCAAAACTATATTTCGAATGTAAGATATATTATCACATTTTATTTTATTGTTATCAAACAGTTTAATTTCATTTTCACCATACAACCTCTACATTAACACATATTGTTAATGCATGCCATATTGTCATTGAAAGGTTTTTTATTGTCTGCACTCGGTCTGGATTATATACCAACTTTTTGGCATAGAGTACACCAACAAAATTTTCCGTGAAAATTGTCGTTTTTTAATAGTAACCTAACTTAACCACCTATTCAGCATATTGTTATTTGGCCTTTTACCATCTGACATATTATAAAAACTTTACAGGAGAGTGTTAGTTTATAGTTGTCAACTATTAGGGTAAATGTCGTAACAATAACGGAAACGATCGTCAACAAAAAGGGTAATGGTCCCGGAATGGTTTGTGATAATGCGGGCGAGAACTAATAACCCTATCATGCGACTCATCAAATCACATCGCCTTTTCAGACAAGAAGACTTATGGTATGACACTTCTTTTTTCTGCATTGATCAATTTCTCTTTATCATTTTCTGTAGTGGTATTTGGCTGGAGTGGCCCTAAAAAGGGTCGTTTTAACATTTACTTCCAAAATGCTCCCACACATGATCAATGAAATCATTGCGCAGGAAAGTTGATTCCTGCGTTTTTTTAATTTTTGCTCGTTTGCTACAATAGTTCTCAAACAGATCATCTACGTTCACACTTCTCAATACCAATATCCTCAGTGGTACTTCCTGCTTCCTCTTCAACGCTTTCGGAGTGTATTTTATATTCGACTCGCATGTTATGCAGTATGACACACGCCTGCATTACATCTATTAAGGCGTTCAGGTCGAATAACCGTGCCGGGTAGGCCAAAATGTGGAAGCATTTCACTATAATCCCAAACGCTCGCTCCACATCTTTCCGGTAAACTTCCTGCAGTTTCGCGAAAAGCTTCTCCTTGACATTTGACGGATTGGAGATGGTCTTAACAAACACCATCCAATCTGGATAAATCCTATCAGCTAACAAATATCCTTGATGGCGCTCTTTTCCATTAAGCCGATACATAGCCTTCAGCATGCCTCCCTAGAAAAATCGAAACTCATAAAATACAACCAAACAACATTGAATTGCACAAATAACTAACATTGATGATGTTGTTGACAAGAGGTGACCGATCAAGGATGTTTATGTCATTTAAGCTTCCGGGAGACCCGAAAAAGCTGTGCCAAATGTACGTTTCTTTGGAAGCAATTGCCTCCAGCATAATGGTGGCCTTGACTTCCTTGCCAGTGAATTGACCTAATTGTAAATAAAAACTGATTAGACAAAAAGAAACTGTTCCTCCGCTAAAAACACAATCGAGTTTTTGATTATTTGAAATTATTTATAGTGAATTTCAGCCTCTTCAGGTTTTTCAGGTGCGAATTACAATATTACTTACCGTTGTTAGCTGTTGGGCATTTGTCCCACTGCCAATGCCAGCAGTCAATACTTCCTAGCATCCCCGAGAATCGTCTTTCCTCGCCCTCACGCAAAAGCCACTGAATATCTGCAGCGTTTGGTGAGCGTAGGTAATGCTCACCAAACACTTCGATTAGTGACGAGCAGAACTGCTTCAAACAAAGCATCGTCGTGGAATCGCCAATTTGGACGTATTCGTCTGCTGAATTCGAGGAGGATCCATAAGCCAGCATTCTGACCGCTGCACAGACTTTCTGAACAGTAGAAAGTCCGCGTTTTCCAATAGCATCAACTCTTTGCTTAAAAAAAATCGCTATGCTGCTTCAAGCCGTTGGAAATGCGCCAGAACATCTCCTTTGTCATCCGGAATCTCTTCAGGATCTTTCGATCATTGTACCGAGGGTTTTCGGAAAAGTAATCATCGAATAGCCGCTTTTCCGCTTCCACGAAATCACGCCGAACATAGGCGCGCGATAATGCTACCCTTTGCCCGGCCAGTGGAGTGTGCTGTTCCATCTCGGAAAGCAGCACTTCCAAGTCGGAATTGTCAATAAATTCCTGTAGAAGAAAATCGTCGAAGTCTTCCATTTTGCTACTTTCAAACTGTAGGCACTGAAAACTGTGACTTATTTTCGTTTCAAATCTCGCAATGTTTACACAAATACACACAAATAATCATGAGCGAACAATATTTTTAAAACAACGCATTGAGATTAACGTGTTCCAGTTTTATTTTTGTCAGTTCCAAGTTTTAAAACTGGCAAGCTGTTTGCTACAAATATGTAACTCAGCGTTGGGATCAGCCTAAAGGCAAACAAATTTAAAACAATATTGCATCCGTGTTTCAAATCGCGGTGAAAATAGAACAGAGCTGTCGAGCAGTTGCAAATCTGTTGCAAACATTTACTCGAAAATTAGAACTGCAACACAGCATTGGAATTGGCTTGTTTCAGTTCTAGTTGTAAACTATAACAGCTCATACAAAGTAGAACAGCGTTGGGATTGGTCTCAGGATGCGAGTTTTAAATATTTGTTGTGTGTCCCAGTAGGCTGCGGCTGGATGACATTGTCAAGAGATTTTCCTCGGGAAAATCTTGCTGTCGTTGTCCAGTATAGGTAGAGGAGCCAAACTTGTGAACCGGACGCTTCTAAACACCAGCCTTGGTCCCGACATCCACAACCCGAACAAATCCATCCGCTCCGATGTACGAATTTTCAACCTCTCCCAGTTTTCAAAGTAGCGGCGGTAAGTTTTCATCTTTTATTACCACCACCGTTCCGGGTTGAATGTTTTCTTGCTCCCTTTTCTATTTCTCCCGGGCCTGTAGTTCCAACAGGCGCATCCAGGACCATGAAGGCGCTGGACGTATTTCCATCTAGACAATCTATTAGCTGAAATCCCGTCATTGCTCGGCTCCGGAATGGGACACAACGGTTGATCAATCAAAAAGTGACCCGGGGTCAGCGGCTCAAAATCTGACTGTTCCTCGGAGGGAGCATACAAGGGCCGGGAGTTGAGCTGAGCTTCAAACTGGCAGAGCAAGGTTGAAAACTCAAACATCCTTACGTATCTTGATTAAAATTTCTTTTTCAGGATAGTCTTGGTGCTCTTGGACTCCTGCCTTCCATATTCCACCCACATGTGGCGCATTAGGAGGAATCATTTTCCAGTCAATCTGCCTAGGTAGGCAAAACTCAAAAATCTTGAGGTCAGTGGCTGGCTGCTTGAATAGCTGATTCAAATCGCTAAGCTCATTTTGAGCACCGACGAAATTCGTCCCAATATCTGCTCTCGGACACCACGACGTAAGACAAAACCGAAGCAACGCAGATAAGTTTTCAACTACCTCCAAATGAAAGCCCTTGGTGAAAGGACACGCAAAGACACTAACATTTCCCATTACATGTGCCCCTTTTCTGCCAGTCTGCTTGATCAATATGGGCCGTGCAAAATCCACACCAACCTTCACGTAACCTGGAGCTCATTCACATCTTGCGACAGGAAGATAACCCTGAATTGGCTGGCACAAGGGGGGTTGATTTCGAAAAATTGCACACAACTTCGTAACTTTGCGCACAGCAGTACGAGCTCCCACAATCCAGAAATTTCGGGGAAACAGCGCCAAACGCTCGATGATTTCATCTCATCTTTCTTAGTTAAGATCCATTGATACTTATTGTCGTAAGATACCCTTGAATTTCACAGTCGTCCGCCGACGCGAATAATTTTCTCATCCAAAAGGGGTTTAACGCGGAAAATCGTTTGCTCTACTCACCAGACGTGATGATGACTAGTTCTGTACCGAAATGCTGCATCTGAACCACCCTAACAATGAGTTCAACGTATAACGTAGTTTACTTACGATTGGGAATCAAGGTTCTGTTCTGGTGGCTGGTGGCCAAATTTGGATTTTTCAGATATAATCCCAAATCGGTTATAGAATATTTTTCATACATGAATCATCTAGAAGCAAAATTGGTCTTGTTCAAACCTTAGTATGTGCAAAAGTGGGACCATCGTCATCATGAACGGTGTAATGCGCTGCACTCTTTTAAAAGCAATCCGCATATCATACAAGTGCGAAACTCCATTACTAATCGGAATCATTGTCTTGTCCAAATGTTTCCCCAAATCGTTTACAGTTCTCTAAATTATTCCGTTGATTGAATTTCCATGTACTGCTGTTATTAAATTTACAACGCATCAGACCATAGCAAAACTCAACACAGTCAACCCTTCAAATCTCCTCTTTCCATCTCTTTTCGACCTTTTACATTCTGCACTTTGGTCCGCCTTTTTCTGTTTGCTCAAGATATTGAACAATCACTTGTAACACTCCCCTTGTTTTCACAAGAGGTAAGTGCGAACGGTTATTTTTCTCTTCCGACCATCACTCCGGCCGAGCGCCGTTCCATTTGATTGTCGTCGCGTTGAATCGTTGAACCATTACCGATTGATACTGGCAGCAAATTTCCATTCTATTAATCCAGTCGAAATCTTCAACCATATCACAATGGGGGCAAAGCTAAATCGTTCACTTGCGAAGTAAAAAGGGTCACGCGCTACGCTAGGCTCGTAAATAAGGTGTCGAACACTCGGGTGTTGTGACGGATATGTGTCCGTCAGCATGCTTCCGACTGACTGAACGAACATTTCCCAACAGCGCTACATGAAGTTATGAATCATTTGCGGAACTAAGCATCCTCTTTCTAGCCCGTGGAAGCATTCGAGTCAGTTCAACTGCAAATTGAATCCCGCACCACTGACTGGTAGCATTGTAGGTCTAACACAGCTGCACCTCTCGTGCCCTATGTAGTTATTCGCTTGAATAACTGCACGTACGAGATTACATCTCGTCACCCTGGCATAAATGCGCAGATTGGAACGTGAGGGAAAGTGAATTGTTCGTGTGGCAGCAGCAGTGGCACTCCAGAGCATCATTATGCACCGCGGGTGGTAAATTCGCGTTATGATTTGATTTGGATTTATGATGCGTGCATCGGGACTTGGTAGCCGTCGGACCGGTTTAAAACCGGGGGTTTGAGGTGTGTCCGTGATCTGCTGCGTGAAATGGAAACCGTTGTTGGAATAAAGGATTGGTGTCACGTGGATCTAGCTGCACTTTGTTGGTCAATCGGATTTTGTTCACAGGCCGCCTTCCGCATCTGTATTCATTGTGCGATTCTTCTTGCTGCCAGTTAATAACGAATCTCACAGATCACTGTCAATTTTCATGTAAGTAGGGTAAAAGTATTGAATTTCACCCTCACCCTCCACAACATGCATTTTATCTTAAAGCGACTATAAATCTTGAATTTTTCCTAAACTCTTGGAATAGTTCAACACATTATAAAGACCCTTTATTAACATATTATATTGAATTATAACGGTTTATTGATATTGATATGTTTTGAAATGTCACCATCCCTGTGAACCAATTTTCGCCCCCGTATTTTGTAGTGTCGAAGAATATTGAACAATCATTAAATGTATCAGACAAATTAAATAATTGCGTTTAATCCAGTGTGGTGTGTACCGTTCCAAGTATACTTCTCTGGCACCTGGGGTAGCATAAGCATTAGCATTAGCATTGACGATTACACACCTCGTGCATGGAGCTACGATGAGGAGAATTCGTTGGAGACATTGCATGTCACCATGAAACGTATCCAGTTACTGATATGTTTCTTCGCGCAATAATCTCCACGAAGACACTCCTCGATCGCTCACCTGGCCACGTCCATGCAACCGTTGTAGATAGGGAGGATTTGATATCCACCATAAGAAGACACGGGGAACCCACGTAGCCTTCAGTAGATATCAAAGGAAAAAGGGAAATGAATAGTCGTAGAGAATAGCTAAACAGAATGCCCTGTTTGGTGTACAGAACAAAAATTTATTTAAAATGGTCGTTGGGAGCAGTCTAAAGCCTGTACTCGAAAAAAATGCACTAGACAAAAGTGTTCGTCAAAAATTTATTTAAAATCGGATTTTTTTGAAAACTTCAGGGAATGAATAATCACATTAGAATTATGTTTTGGCATGACTACTTAATTCAATTTCCTTTCCATCGCTGAAAGCTCGCACCTTTCCCTTAAGACCCCTCATTACATTTTGTGTAATGGTGGAGCCGACCTTTTTGGTCACTTTCATCCATTCTTTCTTCAACTCCAGCTCGTTCTTAAATACCTTGGACGATTTTCGAACTTTGGCCTTCATTATGGTCCAAAATCTTTCCACCTGACGAATCTCTGGTGAATTCCGGGGGTTGGCGGTTTTTGGTACAAAAACAACGTTATTGTCTCTGTACCGATCCAACGTCGATCGCGCGTAATGGCATGATGCCAGGTCTGGCCAAAATAATGTCTCGCCTCCGTGGGACCGCAGGAAGGGCAACAGACGCTTCTGGAGGCACTCAGTGCGGTAAATTTCGCTGTTGATGGTACCCGTTGTTATGTACGGTTTACCCAGTTTACCGCAATTGCATATGGCATGCCAGAGCAAGTATTTTTTGGCGAATTTTGTACAGACTCTTCAGAAATCGTAGAAGCCCTCTTTGTCCAAATTTGCTGGAAGTGTTTGATGTCTTTGATTCCTTGCTTCTTTCCAGAAAGCTTCCGCTTCATCTGAGCCCAATATCTCTCGATTGGTCTAAGTTCGCAGAACAACAAAGTTGACCATCTACAAGACATTAATTAGACCGGTAGTTCTCTACGGCCACGAAACATGGACGTTGCTAGTGGAGGACCAACGCGCCCTTGGAGTCTTTGAACGGAAGGTGCTGCGTACGATCTACGGTGGAGTGCAGATGGAAGACGGAACGTGGAGGAGGCGAATGAACCACGAATTGCACCAGTTGCTGGGAGAACCTCCCTCGTACACATCGCAAAAATCGGTCGACTACGATGGGCTGGGCATGTCGTAAGAATGTCGGACGACAGTTCTGTGAAAATGGTTCTCGAAAACGAACCGACAGGTACAAGAAGAAGAGGCGCGCAACGAGCAAGGTGGATTGATCAAGTAGCAGGCGACCTGTGGACCCTCCGCAGACAGCGAGGCTGGCGTGGTACAACCATGGACCGATTACAATGGAAACAACTTCTGTGTACAGCAGAGGCCACACCGGCCTTAGTCTAATTGGTAAGGAAAGGTAATCTCTCGATTGGTCGTAGCTCTGGACAATTTGGCGGGTTTGAGGTTTTTGGTACAATGTTCACTTGATTTGCTTGGTACCACTCCATCACAGTTTTAGCATAGTGGCATGATGCCAATTCGGGCCAGAACAAAGGTTTTTCTTTGTGACGTTTGATGAAGGGTAGCAATCGCTTCTGCAGACACTCTTTCTGATAGATCTCCTTGTTGATTGTGCCTGTAGTGACGAAAGATTTACTCTTTTTACCACACGTGCAAATTGCTTGCCACACAAGATATTTTTGGAAAATGTCGATGTCTTCTTCGTTCTGAAATGCTCAGCTGTAGCATTTCTGGCCATAGCAGAATAAAAAGCCAGCCCTGGAAGCTGCTTGAAATCAACCAGGACATAAGTTCTATCGTCCGTAACAATGCATGAAAACTTCGTCAAATATTCGCAGTACAAACGTCGAGCCCGTGATTTTGCTGCCAAGTTCTGTTTGTCGTTGCGATTTGGAACTGTTTTTACTTTATACGGCTTAAATCCCAAACGTTGTTTTGATTTTTGGACAAAACCAGGCGACATCCCTATTTTACGAGCCACCGTTCGAATGGAGAGATTTGGGTTTTTCGTTAATATCTTTTTCACCTTTCGGTCAATGACAGGATCAGCGCGTCCAATGTTTTTGCCATTTCTCGGTTTCCTCTTCACCGTCAAACGTTCCAAAAATAATTTGAGCACATCGTGAACAGTGGATTTAGGCAAATCCAATGTTTTTGCAAGGTCCCGTATTGACAAGTCAGGATTGCCGTACGCCCGTACAAAATTCGCTCGCGCACTTGTTTTTCTTTCGACGCTATCTTGAATACTAAACATGAAATGTAAACATCAATTATTATCTTTTTCATCATAGACTCTCAGCTGAAATTTTTCATTCCTACGTGTAATATTTCAAAAGTTACAATGATTTGAAGGTGTCCGGATTAATGTGGATACAGACGTTAATAGCACTTGCCTTTGTCTGCCTGTTTTGCCCCGCACCATCGTGAATCAGGCACTCCTTCACAACACATTTTTAGGCACACCTACTACATACATACTACTGCAAATCTTTCTGTTACCACTTGATCACACCTATCAGTAGTTTAATTGTGTTTTTTGTGTAAGATTAAACGTATTATACTTTGACACCTACAATTCAATTAACGCTGCAATGGAGGCAACCTCGGCGTAGTGCTTAGCATCCAAGCAGGAGAAAATAACATATGAATACCAAATTTTGATCTTGAATTGGCCTTGGTATTTTAGAGCAGAAAATGTGTAAACTTGAGTATTGGGTTAATTCGTGTAGCTAGTGACTAAATTCTGTCGAAAGTTTGTTTGTTTATGTTTACTTTCAAGTGCTGCATCCAAACATTCTATTTGTTTTATTGCAAATTCGTCAAAATGTTCGCGAAAGAAGTGATCACCAGTTTTTTGCTCGCCCAGAAGAAGCCGAAAGAGATTGCCAAGGTGGTAGGGTGCCATTTGGCAACAGTTTATCGCATCAAAAAGTCCCTGCAGGATGGTCCTAAGCAGCGGAAGCCGGGTAGCGGACGTCCGCGCTTTGCACGCACGCCGAACGTGATCAAATCGGTCCGTGCAAAAATTGCTCGCAGCCCGGTGCGTTCCATAAGAAAACTTGCAATGGAAGCCATATTTTGGAGAAATCCATGCAGAGAATCATCAAAGAAGACCTGCATGCATCTTCCAGAGCCAGAGTGAAACGCCACTTGATTACGGACCGGGTCAAGGAACTACGAGTGACTCGTTCAAAGAGATTGCTCTCCCTGTTTAAGAAGGAAAAAATGATAATCCTGTTCTCCGACGAAAAGCTTTTCACCATTTTTGGCTTTGTGGCGTCCAATGGTTTGAAAATGCCGCCTGCTTTCATTGATGCTGGAGTTCAAATCAATACCGTAGTGTATATCGGTATTTTAAAGGACCAAGTGCTTCCCTGGGTGAAGGCCAACTTCTCCGAGGACCAATCCGTTGTCCTAGAGCAGGATGAAGCGCCGTGTCACACGTCCAATCGAACCCAACAATGGTTGAACGATAACATGAAGTTTTGGCCGAAGGATTTGTGGCCCCCTAGCAGTCCAGATCTTAATGCGTTGGATTATTCGATTTGGGCATATGTTGAAACACAAGCCTGCAAAACATCACCCCCTACTGTGAAAACCCTGAAGTCAACCATAACACGAACATGACAGGCAATGTCGGAGGACTACTTAAAGGGCGATACGGTCAAAATTTGGTCAATATCAACTTGACGTATTTCTTTCAATTTTGCATTTAAAAAACCTGAACACCCCTCATTTTGAAGGTGTGTGTGTGTAGAATGTTGCTCCTATTTTGATTTTGGAATTCACTCTTCAGTTGTCAAAATGCCGTCCAAGCAAGAAGAGCAGCGTATCAAAATTTTGCTCGCGCATCGCGAAAATCCGAGCTACTCGCACGCAAAGTTGGCAAAATCGCTAAAAGTTGCCAAATCAACCGTTACAAATGTAATTAAAGTGTTTGGGGAACGTTTGTCGACAGCCAGGAAGTCTGGATTGGGGGGAAATCGAAAACCGGAAGCCGCTGAGACGACAAAGAGAGTTGCCGGTAGTTTCAAGCGAAACCCTAACCTATCTCTCCGAGATGCCGCAAATAAGCTGGGTGTATCGTCTACAACCGTGCATCGAGCCAAAAAACGAGCCGGACTATCGACTTACAAGAAGGTAGTGACTCCAAATCGCGATGATAAACAAAATACGACGGCCAAAGCGCGATCCCGTAGGCTGTACACGACGATGCTGACGAAGTTTGACTGCGTGGTAATGGACGACGAAACCTACGTCAAAGCCGACTACAAGCAGCTTCCGGGACAGGAGTTTTATACGGCAAAAGGAAGGGGAAAGGTAGCAGATATTTTCAAGCACACGAAACTGTCAAAGTTCGCAAAGAAATATCTGGTTTGGCCACTATGAGAAATACTGGGCTATTGTCAAGCGGAACCATAAGAAGACCAAAAAAAACTGCTAAGGACGAGCAGCAGTTCAAGGCAAACTGGCTTTCTGCGGCGAAGAAGGTGGACAAGGTGGCTGTACAAAATCTGATGGCAGGGGTCAAGCGTAAGGCCCGGCAATTCGGATTTGGAAAAGCGGAAGCCTAACTGAATATTTTTCCTGAATTTTATACTAATTGAACTTGAAAAAGAAATTTAATTTGATTTTTGAAATAAACGATTTCACCGATTTACACGCGTTTTCCCTTGACCAAATTTTGACCGTATCACCCTTTAGGCATGCTCTGGCTTCCGGCGTCGGCTCGAGGATGTTATTAATAAAAATGGAAGACATATTGAATAAATTTGTTTAAAAGGACTTTATAAAGATAACTGCTCTCGAAAATGTTGATATAATTGCTTGAATTATTTGAAAATGGGATTTGAAAGAAATAGAACAAATTTTCGCATTATTTTCTGCCGCACCCTATAAGAATTGCAAGCAAAATATCTCTCGAATAACAAAACTTGTTATTTTGAATATGTGTGAATAACTAAGAGGTATTATTTTGGTATTGTATAACATTGTGGAAACATTGTTATGGTATTATCCTCAGGTATTTTACCTCTTATGCAGCGCTCTTAAATACCAAGGCCAGTTATCAAGTTATTCGTTCCTGCTCGGCCATCCATATCTCTCACGCTAAAGGCACGAGTTCGAATCCCACCCCCGGAAAAGTAACAAAAATATCCAAAAGGGAGATGAACCAGCACTGGGCTGAAAATCTCGATAATCAAGGAACTAAAAAAAAAAAATAACGCTGCACAGTAGGTTTTATAATTATCGGTTTCTCATTCATTGTGTCCACCAATACTAAAAATTGGCAACAAAATTTATGCATTTCATTCACTTTCCTGGATTCTTACGAGAATTGACTGTTTGCGTATAGACTAGACTACAATATCAGAATATTTGTCACGGGTAACATGAACGTTTACATGTTTTGAGGGAAGGCAGATGGTTTTTGAATTCACCTATGGATTTTATAGACTAACATAAGACCATTGTACGTTTTTTTTGTTCTGCATTCTATTGAACAGCTATCAACCAACACTTAGTGTAGTAAAAAACTGCATGTATTCGAACTGTAGTTAATGGTTCAGCAATCCAAAATTATATTTGCATCAGTACAAACAAAACAAAACCAAATGCAAATCTGAAACCGTTTGTAAACACAATACACTTTTTTGCACATGCATATAGGCTGTTGAATATCCATCAGAGCGAAAAGCCATAGACAATGAATATCTGATCGACACAAAGCAACCAACCATCAATCCCAGATGGAAAACCTCATCCTACCCCGTTAAAAATCTCCGCAGAGTGTAGTGAAAACCAGTGACAATTGCATTCGCAACCCACGTAACCACTCCGTTCTTCAAATACCTATAGCCTCACCGCTCTATCAAACGCAACGATATAAAACAGACACCAATTAAATATTTGACGTACATGACTAAAATATATTTCAACTTCGGGCATCAATTGGGTCCGCAGCGCTTGGTGAAGGAAACCATGCTGAATATACATACGACAGACACGTCCAGCAGGACCAACTAACACAGGAATCTGGCTGACTGTTTGCCGAGTGATGATGGAGCATCAGGGATGCAATAAAATGCAATCCTTCATGAAGCCTATAAACGAGCACTTGGTGTGTTGGTTTCAGGCAGTAGAATGGGTCGCAACAAGGACACTAGTTCATTCGGTGGATCCACGTGGAATTGAAAAAGCGAACTGTGCCTGACATTCCTTGCATTGAATGCTGTTTGTGGAACATGCAATGCAGCTTGCATTTCCATAAGACAACATTTGGGATGAAACACGTGTGTACCGATGGAATACATAATTTCTGCTGTCATGTAACTTGTAACGTCCCGGTTGAGTTGTTGAATGCAAGTTGCCATTGAATAGACAATGTAGTCCTCAAATATATGGATGGTTGTTCGCCAAGTCCACAACGCAGAAAAAAAAATAAAACATTATAATTCAGCAGCAGTGTCAACTTTCAACCCCATTTGTCATAAATTTGAATTTGATCTTATCTGCTGCTAAATTATGATTCATTAATCGTTTCATCTGATTCTCACGCTTGGACGTCCACCTGAAGTCTCTAAATTTATAGCCTGGCGGAGAACTCGAATAACCGGCAATGCTAGTTTCAAAACGTAAACGGAAAAAATACTGTTGCTTGAGATATTGCCTCTGTAAAAGCTAAAAATTTTTTCGCGAAACGTAAGCTGCCACACTCCAACTTTCGCGCCACCAAATCATGCACAGCTTTGACCGACCTTCGCCATTTTTCAGCGATAATTATTCTGTTGCCTTTTTCCATTTCTAATGTTCACCAACACTTTTTTCCCCCGCTAGATAATCTTTGACCATATTTGACCAACGATTACTGTCGGACAGATTCAAAAAAAAATGTCAACCAACAGTTTTGCCTCATTATCCCACCCGACGACGACCAGCGCTTGCTCTCAACAATCGTAGGTAAATTAGTATGTAAATTAGCTGGTCGTCTTCGATGTGGTCAAACAATCGGTTTTTATGTCTTTTCTTCTCATCTCAAATCACGCCACAATGTGGATGTTGTGATCATAAGTTGCTCAACATAAAGATAAGCATCCGATTGGAATATCTTCGCTTAGCTGAGGCGAATATTTCCCTCGTCTGTGTAATTTATGGCTCGTTCGATGGGAATTTATCGGTGCGCGGTGTTTGGCCTTTTTTGGGTGACATTTCAAGGAGGAAAAGAAACCGCTTGCTGATTAAGGGGCCCTGTGAGATTCGGGGAAGGTGGTTGGTTTATTTTGTTGTGGAGGTGATAATTTCTGTGTTTGCTTAGAGATAATGATGTTTCTTTGTTTAGTTGATCTGCGGTAGCCGAATGTCGATATATTCAAAGGGTAGTAGGTTGCTTTGTGTACTGTTGTTAAAATTCAATTAGTAGTCTAACACTTCCAGGTCATATGAATATTATGAGGAATTCAGAACTTTTTAACTCTGAAAAATCTAACAACATGAAATCACATTTTGATTTCATCGCTAAGGTTCTGTGCGAGGCTCCAGTTAATACCTTTCTGTTGTCCACTACAAACGATTCAATGAATTCAATCAAGACCTTTTGATTCAATTCGCGCACAGTGAAATCTCAAGGGTAGCGCGATTGCCTGTATTTGACCATGCGAGATTTTACAAGTAAAGAATTTGGTCAAACCAAAGCCTCTAGGAATAATATCTGAGCTATTCTAGTTTAGGGAGGCGTGAAGGGAGTGCGTATGCTGGATATCTTGCTACTGAACTGTTAAAGACTGTATTCGATGAAATTTGGACACACGCAATTGTTCGTAACTTTTTAGCGTGTGGGTAAAAATTATTAAAATTTTAACTGAATGTATTTCATTGTGTTGTGTCAATTGTGTAATGAGTTTCGTGAAAATCGGTCGAGTGATTTCAGTGATGGCTTCGAATGAAGAAATAGTGCGCCAACAAATTTTGGGCACTCACTTTGAAAACCCAAACGCATCTCATCGATGGATCGGAAAACAGCTCGGAATCGCACATTCAACCGTATATCATGTGAGCAAAACGTTCAAGGACCGTAAGACAACCAAGCGGAAAAATGGTTGTGGCAAAAAACGTGGCACATCAAATCCGGAGAAGGCCAGGATGGTATTGAACCAATTTAAGCGTTATCCCAACATTTCGATCAGGGATGTTGCGAAAAAGGCGAAAGTTTCAGTTTGTTTTGTGCAGAAAACAATGAAACGTTCTGGATTACATGTGTACAAGGTCCAGAAGGCACCAAACCGGAGCGATAAACAGAACTCGGTGGCCAAAACTCGTGGCTCACAAAACCGTTCTGCATTGTGATGGACAATGAGACCTACATTAAAGCCGACACCAAACAAATGCCAGGACAGGAACACTACGTCGCCATCTCTAAGTTGGCCGTTCCGAAGAGTGTACGGAAGAAGAAACTGTAGAAATTCGCCAAAAAATTCGTTGTCTGGCAAGCGATCTGCGGATGTGGCAAAATGAGTCAGCCCTTCATCACCTCTGGGACCGTCAACGGACAAATCTACAAGGACGAATGCCTCCAAAAACGACTTCTGCCCTTCTTGAGATCTCACGATGGCCCGACACTGTTTTGGCCGGATTTGGCATCTTGCCACTATGCCCGGCCCGTCTTAGACGGGTACAAAGATAATAATGTAGTTTTTGTACCAAAAGACGTCAACCCTCCAAACACTCCGGAACTTCGCCCAATTGAAAAATTTTGGGCAATCATGAAGGCAAAGCTCGTTAAAACTCTAAAACTGATAGAAAATGAACTTGAACTAAAGAAAGTGTGGTTAAAAGTACGTAAGCAAGTCGGTCCTATCATCGCCCAAAATTTGATGAAAGGGGTCAAGGCAAAGGTGCGGGCATTTGGGTTGGGAGAAGAGGTTCAATAAACCAATGATGTCAAAACTTAACCATTTAGTAGTACTTTATTTCCAAAAAGTTTGAAAAGAATCGGGCTCAAGGAAATTTTTGGTGACCTATTTTGTGTGTCCAAATTTCATCGAATACAGTCTTTAATTAAGGTATTCAAAGTTGGATTCTTGAAATTACCTAATTAAAAGAAAATCTTAAGGACAGTAAGAATATTTCTCAAGCACCTCATAATCATCGTTGATTTTCTAAAATGCTAGACATTGATTTGTACTATTTCAAAAGAATTATTGACATGCCTTGTCACACCAGATAGTACTCGTTGTTTCTCACTGCATTAAAAAATTAACAGCAACGTTGTAGCTTAATCTGTAAATAATGGCAAGAAAATTCAAATCCCCAAGAGTGTATCGCAGATGTACTTCGAGTAATTGCGATAAGAATCCCTTTCAGTCGTCAATTATATTAAACGTAATTCTAATTCGCTAGCACGCTTTCGTTATTATTGAATTTCCCTTATGGGCGTACAAATTGAAAAATATTAAATTGGGAGCCTCACAAAAATGGTCAGCTTTCATATATTCCTCGTTTAAATTTCTTATCTCTTGCATCAAAATCTCTTTGTACTGAAAATCGAAAATCTCGTTGCACTGAAAATTTATATTCGTGAAGAAGCTTTCACGCGTTTCGTAAACATGGACTTTGTACATAGAACAAAAGTCTCGTATATTGTATGAAACATTCATATTGCTTTTTATCTGGTGAAATGCTATCCTTACACCTTTTTGTATACTGTACGAAATGGATTGAAGACCAGCCAATCGCTGCTGTCGAGAGATATAACATGGCCATGTGAGATCAACCACCCAAGTAACACCAAAAACATCTTCTTGGGCAGTAATCTTCAAATTTGGTTGTACAAGAGTATTAAGAATGAAATGAAAAATATTTTTTGTCGTATACAAGCTGAGAGGATGTTGTCGCAGAACATTTGCGTTTCATACGTCACTCGTGTATTTTTCGAGAACATATAACTTAATTTTCGACTCGAATATGACCAAAATAGCGCAATTCTCGGGTTTTTTTTTCATTAAGGCGAATCTAACATTGAGAGATTCTCTTCGAGCTTACTCTCTTTCATTTATTACAGCGCCATTATAAAACTTTCGAGGGATTCTTTAGTACAGATCGAAACACAAGAGTGCTGGCTAGCATACTCTACAAATAGTAGAATGAAATACGTAAGGTGATTGGAATATGAATGAAAGAGAAAGTAATCAAAAAGAGTCTCTCAATGTTAGCTCCACCCAATGAAAAAAAAAACCTAGAATTAATCGATATTTTGATAACATCTTTTAAGTCGCATAGAAAGTTCTAAAGATGCACTGCCTAACATGCTTTTGACATGAAGATGTATTATCTAGGTAGTTTATAGTATCACAATAACCAATAGGTTATAATCAAGTTATTAAAAAGTGAATATAAATGCAGTTATGCATGAGCATCACAATTAAATTTCACAAGTGTCAAACTAATAGATGTAAATACAGATTGAATTTGACAGGAAGGTTTGTTATGGATATGATTATTTTATTTATGAAATCTCATTGTTTTTCATTATTATTCAAACCGATTAAAAAGTGGACTCAGCTCATTTGCCAGATATCTTCTTAAAAAACGGTTACAGAATTGGTCTAAATACATGAAAAAAAAACAAACATATTTTTCGGAACTAAAGCATGCAATAAGAATCACCATCAGCAGTTGATTCATTGTGATAGTCCACAAGACACGTACTTTTTTCTAAAATTTTTAGAGTCAAATGACATTTCACTAAGAAGATGCTATAATATGGTTACTATGATTTTTTTTTTTTGTTTTTGTCTTGATTATCGAGATTTTCAGCCTTGGGCTGGTTCATCTCTCGTCGTAGTTACTCAAATTCCCTTTTTGGGTATTTTCGTAACTTGTTCGGAGGTGAGATTCGAACTCGTGACTTTGGCGTGAGAGGTATGGATGTTAACCACTACGCCGGGGTCGCCCCGTGGTTACTATGATGTTATAATAACTAACTCAAATAATTTGCAATGGACCACCATGAGTATGTTATTAGACTGCTCTAATGATGTATTTTGGACTCAATTTCAACTTCACGCCATAACTATGGACTAAACTACAGTGCAGATTGATACTATGATTATAATTATCACCAAAAATTTCGAAAGCTGCGTTTTTTTGTTGTCGAATATTGAGATGATAATTTTTGAGTATGCAAGAAAATTGCTCGATAATCTGGACATTTATTTAAGTTTTCAGAATACTCTTAATCGACAGTGTAGACCATGTGTCTAATCCACCATGACGATTTTTGATGATTCTTACAGAGATGCTGCAAAATTGCAAAATATAAGATAATTTTCTGTTGCATTTTTGTATCTTCAGAATGGCGCATAAATTATGCAAGGGTAAAACCAAAAGTTGCAACATAAAAGCTGCCTCGCATATGATATTTTGGTAAGGGTTATGAGCGTTAACCATCTTTAGAATTCTGATATTTATTAAATAATCGATTTGGCCAAAAACGATTGTCATTTTTTTTTTCATAATGAGTTGTGCATATTCTCCTCATAAACAAACATTATTTTAAAATTCAATCTTTGTTAACTTCTGTTCGTTTGACATTTCTCAATTTAGCATGTTATGTTCATGTTTTATCGCAATTGTTCTGACTTTGGAATTACTAGATTATAACCCATTTGTTATTATGATGCTAGAAACTACCAAGACAAGACATCATCATGTTGAAAACATATAATTCAAAGTATCTTCAGAACGTATTATTAGTTCTAAATCTGTATCTAAAAACTTTTTGTGTGACCTTCAAATAGATCGATTTATTGCGCTGTTTTGGTCATGTAAGATACCAAAAATAAGTTATGTGTACTAGAAAAATACATGCGATCATGTCTTAAAGATGAATTTTTGATGATTACATAACAAGTTGTATTACTTGGGCACGGATTCAATAACAGCTCTTCCCAAAAATACAGGATTGAATCCCATGTCAGAAACATCTAAAAAATGCTGGACAACTCCACGTGGATGCGCTTGTTTGTAAATTACATTTCGAGTCGATAAAGTAGATCTCTCAGTAATTCAGGCAAACATCAGAGAGACGTTTCTTTTCAAATTGAAACAACATATTCGTAGCTCTTTGTATTGTTTTCGTACAATGCACGAATATGTTTTACGTGTCAACAAATGCTTCGTGCTTTTGACAGTTGCGCGTGTGCCACTAATTACGAATGTATCTTCCTAAAAAGTACAAATCAGTTTTGATGCGAAAACAACGAACAGATTCGTTAGTTCTACCTTCGATTTCATAATATAAACTAAAATTAACTTTCAGTGCATTTATATCCTTATCTGAAATTTCCCTTTAATATTGTAAAGATCATAGACACAGGTAGAGTGGAGTTTCATTTCGGAAGAAAACCGATTCAAGTTTTTTTAAGTTAATTTTTAAGGTACTAAATGACTTGAGTTTTTAGACATGATTAGCGTTTGTGTGGGACTAAAGGGTGTTTCGATCAAAAGTTGGTCAACTTAAACTTGACGCATTTCCTTTCATCGTGCATTAAAAAAGTTAGCAAACCCCTCATTTTGAAGATGTGTGCGTGTTGCATCATGCCTCTATTTTGATTTTGAGATTAGCACTTCAGTTAGCAAAATGTCGTCGAAGGAAGAGAAGCAACGCATCAAAATTTTGCACGTGCATGGCGAAAATCCAAACTACTCTCACGCCAAGTTGGCGAAATTGTTGGATGTGGCTAAATCAACTGTTACCAACGTATTAAATAGTGTTCGGTGAACGTTTGTCGACAGCCAGGAAACCTGGATCGGGGGGGGGAATCGAAAGCCGGAGGCCACAGCGACGACAAAAAGAGTTGCCCGCTGTTTGAAGGACTTCCGTCGATTTCACAGAGAAGCTGGGAGTGGCGCCTTCAACCGTGGATAGAGCTAAAAACGAGCTGGACTGTCGACTTACAAGAAAGTGGTGACTCCAAATCGCGACGATAAACAAAACACGTCGGCCAAAGCACGATCGCGAAAGTTGTACACGACAATGCTGACGAAGTTTGATTGCGTGGTACAGGACAATGAAACTTACGTCAAGGCAGACTTTAAACAGCTTCCTGGACAGGAATTTTATACGGCAACCGGACGGGGAAAGGTGGCAGATATTTTCAAGCACATTAAACTGTCAAAGTTCGCGAAGAAATAACAGGTGTGGCAGGCCATCTGTACCTGTGACTTGAAGAGTAAACGTTGCTCCGGAACCATCAACCAGGAAATTTTTCTGCACGAGTGCCTACAAAAACGTCTACTACTTTTCCTAAAGCGACACAAATGATCCTTTCTATTTTGGCCGGACTTGACATCTTGCCATTACGGAAAAAGGCCATGGAGTGGTATGCTGCCAACTACATTCAAGTGGTGCCCAAAGACAACCCTCCCAACACGCCAGAGCTCCACCCAATCGAACAATACTGGGCCATCGTGAAGCGGAACCATAAGAAGACTTCAAAAGCTGTTGTGAGCGAGAAACAGTTCAAGGCAAACTGGCGTTCTGCGGCGAATAAAGTGGACAAGGAGACTGTACAAAATCTTATGGCAGGTGTTAAACGAAAGACCCGGCAATTCGCATTCGGTAAAAAGGAAGCTTAGCTGATTATTTCTCCTGTATTCTGTATTAACTGAACTTGAAAAAGAAAAAGAATTTGACTTATTAATAAAAACTTTGATCGACTCACACACATTACTGTTTCACCAAATTTTGATCGGAACACCCTTTATATTTTAATTTTTTAAAACCCCCAACCCCCCCCCCCGAATACGGTTGAGTTATAGCTAGTGGGAGGGGGAAATGGTGCTCTCTTCTTCTATTTATTTTTATTGTAATTGATTTTTTTTTTTATTTATTTTTTTTTTTTTTTTTTATTATTTGTCTAAATCTAATATTAATCAGAAATCAGCTTTTCGTGAGACATAAGACGAAATTATATACTCTTAATGCATCAGCTGGACATTCTTTACCGCAATTGAATCCCAAGAGGGCAATAGGATGACTATTGAATTCCAAGATGGGCTTGCCGTCGTTATATTAATTCTCACTGCGTTGATACAGATCTTCCATCCGGTGAAGTATTCTGACAGAACATTCGGGCTTCGCAGAAATTTCTCGGTGAGCACTTTTCTTACCCTACAGAGATCCATTTTCAGGGAGTGAGGGCAGAACACGGAATGTTCTGAATCCAAATAGTTCGTCGAGAAGGATATTGAGCTCGTCGACAGATGTGAGAAGCCGACGGAAGATTGCTTTCCCAAACAACGTTGATAATCCTGAGACGAGGCTGAATAGTTTTTGAGCTGCATGTTCAAGACTGATGATGTTTCGTCCGAGGTTGTCGAAGCTGACGAAGTATTGACTTATTTCAGCAGCCTTCTCTGCAGAAGTTATTAAGCGATCCTTAGAGCCATTTACTGTTTACTGGGATTAACTTTTTTTTGTCTACTTCCAAGAGGGCTTTGCACAATCTGGGCACGGATCATATCGGATAAACCTTCACCATTCTGGTCTTGATAACTTTAGTCATTACAATGACTAAGTGCGATTACAATGACTTTCTACGGTAGGCAGACCAGTTCTCTGGTATTGCCTTTGGGAGGCGTTGCGCAATTGTATCAAGTCTTAAGTCTATCAATGAGTACAGAGTTGATCACCTGATGTATCACTGCGATATGTTGCTCCCGGGCCTGAGAGATCGCTTGTACGATTCTCTGCAGTAGCCGATCGGTGTCATCAACCGACTCAAGGTGCACATTGTAATCGACGCTGTCGTCGACGTGCTGTAAGAACGTTTCATCTGGCGCGATAGTAGCTCTACCTGTTGATCCGATGCCGGTTGAACGAGTAACCAACTTCGGCCACCACTGGATAGTAGTCCGAGCTGAGCTCATGGTGTACGATGGACTGCGCGTTGTTGTTCCCCATGTTGGCGAGGAAGATGTAGATCATTGAGTGAAAACTTGGATCTGTTAGGTTGATTCGATTGAGCTTGTATAAATAAACGATTAAAAAAAAAACTATCACATCATAACAACAAAAACAGATAACAAAATGTATTTTGCCTCTATTTCCTGTAATGTCTTTCCATGTTATTAGGATTGATCTAAGGTAAGGATGATCCCAAAGCGCGCTGCAACTACGAACCTAATGTGAATGGTAAAATTTTCAATGTGACCTCCATTCACGCAATCCTCTGTAGCAGGAGGAAAAACTAGTTTTTGTGATATTTCCGCAATAGAACTACCTGACCAATTATAGAAAAACTTTAATATATACTACACAACTCTTTAATTTATTGACGCATCAATATTAATGCTGCAGCGTATCAGCATGAATTATAACGAACAGAGGATGAATTATGGAAGATACCTTAAGCTGAAGCCTTCTTAGAAGAATTGGTTATCCATTCAGGAAAACAAAGGTTCTCAATAAAAGGCACGAACGTGTTGTCTTTGGAGTGGAATCCTTCAAAACTGACATTATATCGACAATATTCTATTAAAATAGAACTTAAATAGTCATGTTCTGCATTGCTTCTTATTGATCGATGATTGAGAGCTTACATCAAATTTATTTTCTTCTTCTATGATGTGGGTATAATTGTTCATTTTATGGCAACAACCGATTTTCACTGGGCACGGTGGTCACAGTATCCAAAGTACGAAATGGATTCAATACAGCTTCCTTCACAACTAAAAAAGGCAACATGATCATTTGTAATCGAAAAAAAGAACACGGCAAAATCATGTCAAACCTAATTGGCAGCTCAAACATTGAGAATGCCATAGCACTGTCAGCATCACAGCCAAGAAACCAAGAAATATCATCATCATCCCGCGTGGGAGCGAATCCCAATCCTGTTTCATCCAGACTCTCTCACTCGAACTAAACGATACAGGAAATCGGAAACCTTATCTTCATCGCCTGCTGAGTTGCCTTGAAGAAGAAATGGCTGCCTGTTTGCATCATACAAGCTGCATATTGCATTGGTCCGTCGTTCGCCGAGTGATAAAACTGTCAAAACAGCTAAAGATCTACGTAAATTTGTATTTCATGTGCGCTCTCTGAAATTTGACTCTTAATTGGACGGAATTTCAACTGGGAAGAAAAGGCACGATGAGGGGGTGACCAACACGAAGAAAATTAGTGATCTAGTCGAGATTGCGACGTCCCCGGAGTGCTAACGAACCAGTCCAGATAGAAAGAGGGAGCAAGAAAAGGGCAAGTCAGAAATTCAAATTGATCAACGACTTGGGATTTGGTTTGAACGGTCGAACCACAAGAATTAACTACACATGCCGTGACAGCATCGCCATAGTGGTTGATTGGGGACAAGCTGCTGGAAAAATGAATGTGTTCTATAATCGTCAGACAAATCCGACTGTTGTTTGACATTCGTTTTTACACCTCTCCTCCGATTAATCGGTTCAAGATTTAAACCCACGCCACTTTGAAGAGACATTCGAGGACCGATGACGTGAGCGGTAACAACATCGTTAACGATCAATCATCGAAGGATGAAAGCAAAGATTACAGAGGTTCGTTTTTGCTCATTAACAAGGACGTTGGGATTGTACAGGTGATGTTTAAAATATAAATTGAAAGGAATTGAGTCCTTGGCGTGATGGCGTATGTTTAACGGAATTCAATATCATCGCCCCCAACGGCACCGATTCAAGCGAATTGCTTCAACCCGTCGAACCAATTTCACCAATAACACCCCTTTATCTCTTCGCCCACGTTCGGAAATAAGCTTCTCACGAAACTAGCCCAAATCGTCGGCTGATTACACGTGATTATCGCATAATGAAATTTTTAACAAGCATTCAAATCGATTAGCATACGCAAACGGGCCTTGGCAAATGCAAACACAAGCGCAAAGAAGCTGTAATCTGTCGATTTTCCGGTACCACGAAGCAAAAAAAAAACAATAACAACCGGAGAAAACAATCATCATCTTCCAACGAGGAACAAAGCAAAAACGTGTGCAAATAAAAGAACGTGCTACCAAAAGGTATGGCCCATTAAATAAATCATGGAAACGAGCAGCAAACGGGAAGAGGGAAATCAATTTCGAATCATGGTTGCTCTGCTTCGAGAAATTGTGCTGGAATGTCTTGATGTCTGAATTATGTGAACGGTTGGTTCGATGTGTTTAAGGAAATTGTTGATTTCACGTTACAATTTTCAATAAATCAACAATTTGTCCCCGAGTTAATTCTCCGGAATGAATTGTTTGGACCATTTTTTTTTGCATTGAAAACTCAGTAATTCACCACTGTGAGACGGTTCGCCAGTGATTGGCCATATCCTGTTGTCTGGTTTGTCTGAAGAAAAATAACTTCAAACCAACAACTGCTGGGCTGGGCTTACCCACCCACCGATAATCGCCATGCGTTGGGACAGACATGTCATGTCAATTGCATGCTTCACGCCGGCCAATCGTTCGCCGCCACCGATAAGAAATCCAACATGTTGCAAAGCCGTTTCGGTCGAAGCCCAGACTCAGGCGCCTTATAAATATTCATAGCCCAATTAAAATTCATATTCATGTCAGCGCGCTTTTAAGACAGCAAAATTATTGAACTGTGTTTATGCCAATCAGTACCTACTATTGGGACAAACAAAGAAGAACCGGAAAGACCGACGACGCCTGCCGCCTACCGTTTTTTGCAACGCTGGCCAAGTTTTAACTGCTCCACCCGGTTAATCAATTAGCGTCTGGGTGGCTAGACGACTTACGCTACTCCTTTCATTCACATTACATGCGTCACTGGTTTGTTCTCCTCTTGGGACAAGCAGGTTGTTTGTATGAGGCTAATCTGGTTTGAGGCCAAGCATTCTGGCTGTTAGAAGGAACGTTCTGATTTCAAAGCAGTCATTTCATGAATCCGAAGCTCCAGATGGTCACATCGAATATAAAACAACAGCTAAACAACTTCGGTTAGCTGGGCCACCAGTTATCTGGAAGAAACGCAAAAGTGAAGAAACGCAGTCAGGTAGTCAGATTGCGTTGATAATTGGCTATAGTTACAAAACGTTTATTCAAGATTGATAATTATAATTATCGTTTTTTTTTTCGCTGGGTTTGTTCTCTCATTTAACTTTGGCTCATGATGATGTTTGGAAGGTGAAGATACATTGTAGCCTTAGTAAATATACACAGTCACCGCCAGAAAAAGTGCCCACCTACCCCAGTTTCTGCTTTTTGTGCAGCAAACTGTAAAATAAGTGAAAGATTCCAAGTTTTGTTGTTTTGATGGCATATTTATTATGTTCTTTTCTTGTCTGGTTCATAAAAAAACACTTGTCCTGCAAATTCATTTTTTTTCTTTAAGAAAGATCAAACTATAGAAGAAATTATCAAAATATAGTGCCCACTTATTATTTTCTTTAAAAAAAAACAAGTTGTAGATCCAGTCTGTTGAGTGATCAGTAGTTGATGTGTCCTCCCCTGGCCTTCAGCAGTTTTTGCAAACGTTTCGGCATACTCTCCACCGGATTCTTCAGGTGTTGTGGGTCAAGATCTTCCCAGGCGTTCTCAAGAGCTTGAAAATAGTTATGTTTGTTGGTAACTCCTGTCTTGTCAACTCGTGAATCCTAGATGGCCCACAGATTCTATATTGGGTTCAGATCTGGACTCTGTGGGGGCCATTCCATAGGTTTAATACGGCAGGAACAGAAGAATGCCTTTGACTTCTTCGCGGTATGTTTTGGGTCATTATCTTGCTGAAACACAAATTTGTTTTCCAGCCCAGTTTTAACCAACGAAACCTCCAAATTCTCACGCAATATGTCGATGTAGGAATCTGCTGTCATAATACCATCGATTTTTACCAAAGCACCAACACCCGCCCAAGAAAAACACCCCCACTCCATCACGTTCCCTCCACCATGCTTAACTGTGCCCTGGATATGTCGATCATGAAGCGCCTCTCCAGGTCTACGCCATTCATGAGCTCGTTTTTTGTTGTTGAACAACTCGAATTTGGACTCATCAGTCCACAAAACAGTCTTCCAATACTTTAAAGGTTTATCAGCGTGTTCCCGAGCAAATTTGAGTCGTTTCGCTTTGTTGACTTTGCTAATAAAAGGCAACTTCTTACAAAACCTGTTCTTCATACCGTGTTCAGCGATCCTTCTGCGTAGAGTAAATACTGTCCGAGATCGGTTGTTGAAACACTTCCTTGATCTCCCTGAGGGTAGCCTTCGGATTTTTCTTAATTTCTCGAATGATTCTCACATCTGTTCGGGAATCTGTTCTACGTTTCCTTCCCCTTCCTGGGCGATCAGCTACTGAACCATAGGTGTTGTACTTTGCGAAAAGTTTGGTAGCCGCTGCTTTGCTGTATCCATACTTTTCACCAATCTTGCGATGCGATTCACCTTTCTCGATGTCACGAATAACACATTTTCGGATCTGCAAGGGAATAGTTTTGCTTGCCACCGTATTATCCATGGTTATTTAGATAACTCGCACTGAATCTTTCTGGCCGACAACTGAAATCCGTAAGAAGATCAACAAACACTTGGAAACGTCAAAAAAATTGAATACGAGGGGCGTTTGGAAGTAAAAATTACATACACATAATATTTACATACATTTTCAATTGGGCACTTTATTATGACACACCAAATTTACACCACGTATGGTTCAAAAAATAATTTTGCAAAATTTTGTATTATCCATTGCAACAATACACTACATTGCTTAGAAAAATATATGAATACGATATAATGAGTTTTTCAATGACTTCAGAGATGAAGCGTGTTCATGAGAAAAGTGGGCACTTTATTTTGGCGGTGACTGTATGTGAAATTGCAATTTTTCATACTGTGTTGATGTTTGAGAGAAGTGGTGATACCTTAGTAACTGGAAAGATCATTTTCCAAACAGTAATGATGTGTGTAAGAAGTGATGGATGCAATAAATACAATTGAAGAAACAAAATTAGGTGGCACTGTTGCCTAAACTTTGGTTTGAAAATTTGAATTAATGTTTCAGTTTTTAAAACCTGTATTATACATTAATTATTTCTGTAGCAACATAAGATAAGGGCCAAGGAGCAAAATGAACACAAATAGTTTGGTTTCATTCGTAAGAAAATAATGCTCATTTTTTACATTTGACTTGAAAAACTAACAATAAAAACCGTCAAAACATAACAATCGTGTATTTTATGTAGAAAACAGTGTTCGTCAGAAAAAAAAACAAATTTAAGCTGTTATAGGTCCTTTATGGTGAATGGGCTCGAGTCATAAAGGTAGCTCTTAGACCGGATGGTCTCATATAAATAATATTCAACTCTTTTCCCATTTGACTGCTCCCACCCGTTCCGAAGCGAATTGATTTGAAACAGAATATTTTAACGGCCCTTGTACTTACTTGACATTCCGTGTTGACGCAAAAATTGGTTGTGAGCCAAAATTAGGCGATAAAGAAAAAAACAGATTTTCTTGCACTGTAAAATACTTCCAACCAAAATAGATTAAATCTTACCCAGATTTATAAAAACTCAAGTCCTCAAAAATCAGTCGCCTAATCGAATTCAACGAGGCAAAAATAACCGTTGAGTTTTCAGGTTAAATAATTCCGTTAAGAGCTAATTGTCTTTAGTTCCTCAAGTGTCCCACTTTTCCAAGATCTTGATCCAATCAGTCTAACCATAGCCATTATTGTTATTTCGACAGTAAATAAAGGAGAATTAACACGGCATACTTACGTACTTGATCGGTAAATGACTGGACATAAAGACATAAAGGCACTGCGGTGTCTGCAGGTATAAAATGATATAATTTTTGCAATTTTGGTAATAAAAATTGAACTAAAGCACGATTCAAAGTAAATCTGGACGCACGGTATAATACACCACCGAGTCCCTGGTGGTTGGAACAAAAATTTTTTGAGCGGCATTTGTTGATGCTTCATTAACAAAGAACTTGGTGAAAAGTTTTTCTCGATTGATTGACGCATCTCGAAATTACGGATCGTGGAACTTGAGAAAAGAAAATTAATTTTGCACAAACATCTAGAAAAAACTTCGTGGTCTGCCTAAAAAATAGCAAAAGTGTTAAAATTCCCAAGGTCAACGGTGTGTCTGGTAATCAAACGTTACAAGGATACTCTGAGTGTGGATAGAGCACAGCGCATATATCCTAAAGACTGGCCTCGGAAAAAATGAGACACACAAAAATGATCATTTTAAATCGGATACTTCTCAAATTTTCAAGGATTAAATAACTATATGTCAACTATGTTTTGGCATAATATATTTATTGAATTTCCCCCCAAGCTGAAAGCTCGTACATTTCTCTTAACACTGCTCATGAGATCTTGGGCGAGGCTTTGTCCATCTTCCTTACACAATTTCTCCCAGTTTTTCTTCAAAGCTTCATCGGTTTTGAATGTTTTTCCGCTTTTCTTCAACTTCTTCTTCATTATCGCCCAAAACTTTTCGATCGGACGAAGTTCTGGTATATTTGGCGGGTTCGCCTCCTTCGGGACCACATTAACGCCCTTCGCTTCGTACCAATCCATTACAGGCTTGGCGTAATGGCACGAAGCGAGATCCGGCCAGAACAGCGTGGGACCACGGTGAGAGCGGAGGAAGGGCAGCAAGCGCTTCTGCAAGCATTCCTCTCGATAAATCTGCCCGTTTATGGTGCCGGTTGTAACGAACCGATACCGTCCGCACTCGCAGATCACCTGCCACAACAGATACTTCTTCGCGAATTTGTCCATCTTTCTCTTCCGAAACTTTTCCGGAACCTCAATGCGGGACGTACCGACAAAAAACCCGAGGCTGGGGATTTGTTTGGTGTCCGCCTTGATATATGTCTCGTCGTCCATGACGAGACAGCCTGGCTTGACCAGCCACTCACGGTACAGCTTCCACGCACGCAATTTGGCCACCGTGTTCTGCTTGTCAGCCCGCTTCATGGTCTGCTGGATGAACCACTTCAACGAACTGACCTTTTTGGCCACGTCTCGGGTGGAAAGGTTCGGGTTATTCTTAAAGTACTGCCTTATCTTCCGCGCCTTTTCTGGGTATTCCGTTTTCGGTTTTCGGCCGCTTCCAGCGCGCCGCTCGATGGTCTCCGTCTCCTGGAACATCTTCACAACGCGGGACACGGTGGAATGGTGGATTCCAAGCCTTTTGCCGATCCATCTGTGCGACTGACCAGGATTATTGATCACCGCGCCCAAGATTTGCTGGCGTAGCTCTTCTTGTTTCGAATGCATCTTGAAAACTACTTGACAGATCACGATAAAATTTTGCACACATAAACATAACACTCTAAACTAGTAACAATTTCATTAACTTTTACTCACGCGATAAAAAGTAACACCCAAATCATAGTGTCGCATTTTTTCCGAGTCCAATCTTTAAAAGTGACATTAGGGACAAAGAGCTGAGGAGAAAGTTGTTGAGGTACTTGAAAGGAAACTCAGGTGTCTCCATACGTGATTTGGCAAAGAAATACGATTCAGACTTTTTCACCGTGCGTAACATCCTTTCAAGAGAAGGATATAATTCCTTTTGTGCCTGTTGCAACACTGCATAGCGGTGACTTTGAGTGCCGTCGTTATATAGAGAAAGAGTGGGAGAACAAAAAGTAAACAAATGATAGATGTAGTAGTAGTGGTAGAGAGTAGAATAAACAAAAACATAATTCGCCATCGAATGATTGAAAACAAGTCGGTTTCGCTGCGTGGTTGGAGTTTATTTTATAGATTCTTTATTTTTGGTTAACGACCGATTTTAAGGAACAAAAACGTTCCTAATCTTTTTCCCGGCCCTTTAGGAAGGAAAAAAATTTTTTTTTTGTATTCAGTTGAGAATAACCAATGTAAATACTTACTCTTCGCATAGCTTATCTGCAGGATCGGTGAACGGTGCATTGTGGAAAAGATTTTACAGAACTATCGATCTGGTCGCATCTGGTAATATTAGCTGGTTAGGCATGTAGATAAATATTAATATGAACGGTCTTTATAGTGCCGGCAAATTCACCGAGCAACAAATAAAACACCCAAAGTTAGGGTAGTTGGACCGAAACTAGGACGAGAGGCGAACTAGATAAATCCCTAAGAAACCGTGAGTTTAAGCTTAAATTATATAGTGATAATTGATCTAAAATTGATTCAATTTATAGATTTATCACGATAGGTGTTCAGGGAAGAAAGTTAAGGAGCCTTTGATAGTGGGCAAGGAAACCACTTAATTGTAAGCCAAAAATAATACATCTAAATAACACTCGAAATCCAAACTAATGTTAATAAATATTTACAGTTTGAGCGTCGCCAACAAAATACGTTGGCTGCTACAAAAAATTGGATTCCATCCGGAACAGTGCCAGTAAACATCCAAATCGCTCCTTGAAACCAAATTTAGTGTCCAAAAACCGAGCATACTTTACGAACGAGTTTTGACCAAATAAAATGGCTGTATTTTAATGGATGACGAAACATAAGTCAAAATGGATTATAAACAAATCCCCGGACGAAAATTTTACCTGGCAACTGGTCGTGAGGGTGTTCCTTCCAGGTATACATTTGTTTTTGCTGATAAGTTTGCTCGGAATGATTTGGCTAGGAATCTGCAGTTGTGGCCTTCAAACCAAGGTTTTCATCACATCTCACACAATGACGTCAATGGTTTACATTAAAGAGTGTCTGAAAAAGCGGATTTTACCCTTCATTCGGCAACACAAGTTTTGGCCGGATCTAGCTAGCTGCCACTACTCTAAGGAGGTACTAGAATGGTATGCTGCAAACAATGTTAATTTCGTCACCAAAGAGATTAATCCTCCGGATTAGTCTTCATTTATGCGAATTCTCATTTTCTATTTGATGTTCTATAGTTTGAAGTGGTTAGGAGTAGGATTCTGATGCATGGTCAGTATCGGAGTCATTGTTTGTTTTGTTTGCAATGAATCCGGTTTTGACTGATAAAGGGGCGCGCATTTGAAGAGTGCTGTCACTCACAAAGGGTTTAAGCGGTGGAAATAAAAAAAACTAGATTCATAGCTAACAAAACAAACAAAGACAACTGTAAAAAACACCGAATACTTCATCATTCCTCAATAGTGATGAAGTAACTCGACATACACTAAACAAAGGATTCGGGATATACTACAATACTAGAATTTTTTTTTCATTAGGGCGAATCTACAATTGAGAGATTCTCTCCGGGCTCGCTCTCTTTCATTCATTACAGCGCCATTATGAAACTTTCGAGGGATTCTTCAGTACAGATCGAAACACAACAGTGCTGGCTAGCATACTCTCCAAACAGTAGAATGAAAAACGTAAAGGTGATTGGTTTATGAATGAAAGAGAGCGAGTCCGGTGAGAATCTCTCAATTGCAGATTCGCCCTAATGAAAAAAAAACCCTAGAATAGATCAAATAACTGGTCGCAGTGGTTTATGTCCCGGACAGAGGAATAACTGGGACTCCCTATATAAGAGAATTTCGTTTTTTGATATTTTTTTATTTCTTCAAGAGCATGAAAATATAAAGTTCAACATGCTATAACAATCTTAGAACCATAAATATGATTAGCAGCAGGTATAATCTTGATATTTTCTCAATAATAATAATCTTTAGTACGATGGTTTTAGTTTATTGAATCAAAACGATTTAATAGACTCTTTTTCGGATTACATATTCATTTATTGTTGCTTTTTTAGGACAGCACACAAAATAACAAAAATAGGAACAATTATTTTTGCTATTCGAGATAAGATAATTTCAACGTAAGACAGCATTCCGCAGCGCAAAATTATCTTATTTATACCGAGATTCTCCTGTACGTGAAAAGTTCAGATCTCATCATAGGTAGATAAACTCCTGCTTTCAACGAGCGTTTTTATGTTTTCTTTTCTCATCTACCGATTCAACAACAGCACCCCAACCCACCTGTCCACCTCATTTAGCTTTGCTCCGTAATTCATCCACACTGATTGTGCAGCAATCAAGGGGGACCAACCATCAACTACACTGTCATGATTGTTGGCACAAAGGAAAGTCGGTGGATGACATGGAAGCACCGAGAAGATTAATTCCCTTGCACGAGGAAATTGATTTAAAGTAGCTGTAAATTAGTCCGCTTTGTGATAAGGGACAGCGAAAAACCACAAACGATATTCCCTTCACCTGAATAATTTAAGAAATGATCAACTGCCATGCACCAGTGATACTAGCTGCCATTAGCGGATCAAACGGAATATACTTGAGGTTGAATTTTTAATAAAATCTTGTATGTTACTTTGATTTTAATAATACAACATTTTATTATATCCACGAAGAAGGCATTGGCGTAGCTTGAAAGGTGTTTTTTTTTTCTGAATTCCCACATTCAATTATAAGGAAAAAATAAATTTCAGTACAATGATGTTATGTGATAAGAACCCACCATCAGTGCAAGGATTACCTATGTCTGCAGGACTATCTTCAGCAGATTGCCCCGAAAATATAGCCTACGTGATGGCTTGGTGTAGCAAGGCCAGTCGATCTCAATGAAGACCTTCGAAAGACTACGGGCAGAAGGCCACGTGTCTTTTCATGACAAAGGACTGGCGACTTCACGAACCCTTGTCCAGTCAACAAATCCTTCGACTGCCTTTGGCTACTCCCCAAATCCCAGTTATATAGTTGTTTTAGGAACAGTAGAAATTTTTAGCATAAATGATGATTTAAAAAAAATGTTAAGATACATAATGCAGGAAATTTCACGGCCCTAATGAAGCTTAGGTTCAATTAATAAATTTATTAAAGTTTTCATTGGTACTAGTGAATGTACTGAGATATTGCAAATTTCTACTGTTCCTAATAAAATAGTTGCTTAAAATTTAAATAACTTACCATAGAAGCATACCAGTCTCTATGTTTTATCAAATATTTAATGAAAAAATTAAATGTTGATTTAGGGTAAAATGGTAAAAATTGGGTTGGATTTAAAAAATTTAGAAGGAAAAAAAAAATAATATAAAAAACGTTTGCATTTAAAAAAAATGGACAAAAATTGCCGATTTTTCATGGGTTTACCTTCACCCGCACTGACGAAACTACCCATACAGCATCAATCATAGTAACCCGTGAGTCAGCAGACAAAATTTGACAGCTCTATTAATCGAACTCTAACCGTTATGGCAAAAACAGTGAAGCAACTCCGTTCAGAAGTGTGCGCGTTCGAAGTCACTCCGCCGCGTCGAAAACGGACATCGTACGGCACTTTGTGGACGCCGGATACGCCCGTTCTGGCATCTACAACATTTTGGCACTATTAAACAACAGTCAGAACATCGAAAGAAAGCCCGGTTCCGGACGGCCGACGACCCTGAGCAACAAGAAGCTCCAAAGGATGCTGAAGAGGAAGACCGAGAAAAAAGTGACTACATCGCTGCGTGCGCTTGGCCGGGAGGTTCAACCGGCCAAACAGTGAAGAAGAACCTGACGAACATGAACATACATGTCAGGAAGCGGAAGTTGCGTCCACTGGTTTCGGAGCTGCAGGCAATGACGCAGCGGCAGCGGTTGAATAAGATAATCAACTCGATTTTCCCGGTGAATCGCGACGTGGCGGTGGTGATGGACGACGAGACCTATCTCACCCTGGATGGCAACGACTGGCAGGGCACTTTGTATTTTACTTCCCCTACGAAGGAAGTGAGCTCCGAGGTGAAGTTCATTTCACACACCAAGTTCCACAAGAAGGTGCTGCTGTGACTGACAATCAGCGAGAAGGGGATATCAAAGCCGTTCTTCTTTCGCTCTGGACTGGCCGTGAACGAGGATATTTATAGTACGAAATGCCTGCCGGAAGTTGCGTCGTTTATCAAGAAATACCATTAGGGCGAAGACGCGGTGTTCTGACCGGATCTGGCGTCGGCCCACTACTCGAAACGATCGTTGGAGGAGATGGAGCGGTTGAATATCGATGTTGTACCCAAGTCGGCGAACCCACCCAACGTCCCCAGCTGCGTCCTATCGTGAAATTTTGGGCCAACCTGAAGCGTAAGATCTACTCCAACAATTTTGTCTTGGAAACGGAGGAGGAATTGATAAATAAAACGCAGAAAGAACTCAAAAACATGCCTACACGCATGTTTTCGTCCACCAAGGCGAATGTTCCGTCTAACTGCCGGAAAGCCGCTCGCAAGGGCGTAGCATTTTTTTGCAAGTTAGCTTAAATAATTGCCTTCCATGGGAAATTTATCAAAAACTTTTATCTGTCTTACCTCTTATTTGTCACCATCCCAAAAAAGTCCATTTTTTAAATGCAAACGTTATATAGCATATTCGGAAAATAAATCTAAACAAGGGGCTCGTTTGAGAAATTTGAAATTGTCGTCATGAAAAAATTTTTGGGGGAGAAAATTGTAGAGGCGGCCACCATTGGAGGGATAGAAAATTAATGATTAGGGCGGAGGACTAAATACGAGAGGGGAGGGGGGGTGGGGGGGCGGGGGGCGGGGGGGGGGGTGGGTAACAAGTTGGAGCGTTACATTTAAATTGTTTTTTTTTTGGGCCGGTGTGGTTTTGGCGTGTGTAAAAGGTGGGTGGAATATTTTTGTGGGGTTGTTGGGGTGGGATGGGGGGAAGTGTCAGGAAGGAGGGAAAAGTAATGAGGAGGATACAAACATGCAAAACCTCTGGTTATGATCAACTACTTGACGACTATTCAAGAATTCAGTGGCATGGCATCTGCGGGTAAACAGGTCAGTTCTGTATCGTGAAAGCAGCATCTGTGTTAGCTTTTTTTTTTATTATCACCATTCGAATAAAGTCCATTTTTTTAATGCAAACGTTACTATGCACTTGTTGATTTTAAAACCTTTTAACAAAATATTATCAGACGTATTCATATTCAGTGGTTAATACTAAAATGCTGGTCACTTGCTGTCAAGATTGTAAAATTGTAATATTGTAGATATTATTTTATAAGACATGTTGTTAAAACATGTATTTATACTGTTCTAGTTAAATTTCAAAGACAGCAATTGGAGTGATCGACAAGCCCAGTGTGGTTTAAAAAAATAAATGGCTTATCTTATCATAATACCACCAAACACAATATTAAAATATAATCCTATACTGCTGATAAGCACATGCCAGTCTTTTTCGAACATAGTAGTTAATATTCAGAAGTGCAAATTTAAAGTAAATATTTTGATGAAATGCTGAAAAACTAATTGAGCCTTTCATCCATGTCACGTTGCTCCAGGCTCTTGAGATAAATGGTTTTGGAATGCAAAGATGATTCCAAAGCCTGCTGAAACTTAATTGATATGAGAATTGAAAATTATATGATATGAAGACCCCCGCTATTGTCAAAGGCAAAGGGAAAGCACCCCGGGGAAAGCCCAAACGGAAAAAGCCCAGAGCGGCCGGAAAGCACGGAGGAAACCCGGAGCGCGCGAGGGGCGGGCGCCGGAAGGCGCGGGCCGGGAGGGGGGACAACAAACGAGAAGGGCGGAAGGGGCCGAAAGGAAAAGAGAGGAAGGGAGGAGAAGGAGAGGGGGAAAGAAGGAGAGGAGATACGAGAGGGGAGGGAAAGGGGAGGGGGGGGAGGGAAAAAAGAGGAAGAAGAGAAGGGGGGGGGGGGGAGAGAAAGAGGGGAAGGGAAAGGGGGGAAAAAAGGGAAGGGTGGAAAGAGGGGGGGGTGAGGAGGAGAAGGGGGGGGAAAAGAGGAGATAGGAAAGTAAGAAAAGGGGGGAAAAAAAAAAAAGAAATAAAGATAGGGAGGGGGGGGGGGGAGAAAGGGTAGGGGGATGGAAGAGGGAAAAAAAAAAAGAAAAAAAATAGGGAAAAAGATAAATAAAGGGATAAAAGAGAAAAAAGAAAAGGGGTGTGGGGTGGTGGTGGGGTTGTTTGTTGGGTTAAAGGGGGAGTGGGTGTTGGAGGGTGATTGTGATGTTGTTGTTTGGTTGGTTTATATGGGTGGGTTGTTGTGTATTGGGTGGGGATGTGGTAGAGGATTGGGAGTGAGGGGAGGAGTTGGGTGTAAAGTATTTGTGGGGAAAGGATTGGGGATTAGTGGAGATGGAAGGGGAAGAAAAGAGGGAATTGTTTGATAGAAAGAGAAAGTTGTGTGTATATGAAATAAGGAAGTGGGATAATTAGTTGTGTAAGGAGAAGTAAGTAATTATTATAGAATAATTTTTTATAATGTAAGATTAAAAGAGAAGATAATGAAAATTTATGAAAAAGGAGGAGATTTTTTTTTAAAGTGTTTTTTTTATATAATATAAATAGATTATATATTTGTATATGTAAATAATTGAAGATAGTTTTAAAATGATTGTAATTATAAAGATTATGTAGTTGTTGTTTTTTTTTGTTTTGATTATATTTTTTGTTTTTTTTTTATTTTTTTTTTTTTAGATTTCGGAAGATTCAGCTCCTCCCAACATTCGTTGAACTTGTCTTTATCTTCTTCAAAAAGGGTACAAGTTCGAACGAAAAGCATTTAGCATAGACATTTTTAAAATGCTTTAGTACCTTAAAAAGACAAATGAGAAATTCATTATAAGCAAATATTCTAGAAACATCTATTGAATACTTACATTATAATATCCAACCAGATTTTCGTTGTCTTGAAGAACATTTGCAGCACCAATTAGACCATGGCAAGCTCGTCCAGTAAAGTCATAGGCTAGTTGTTGATGGCGTACATGTGCTTTATGAACCCATAAGTCTACCCAATCTGCATTTTGCTTTTCAACTGCCTGAAACACTGCGTTAACGATTCCAAGCGTTATATGCAGTGGAGGAGGAGGACAAATTTCCAGAATAAGTTCATCGTCTGGTCCAGATACCAAGGGTGCATGGACACAGCTTACGAATTCATTTCGTCTCTTTGATTTAGCACCTTTGGAGGCATGTTCTTTTACATTATCAACCGTTCTTGGTATTCCATTTTGTGACGATAGGTCCTTCCTTCCGATATCGCAGTATGCACAAGGATGCGACGAAGAGTGTGCCATAATTCCCACGATAATGTTTATGATCTGCAAGTCCCCGGCGACAGTATATTCCAAGACATTAATTTTTAAAAGATTATTCCATATCAATGAAATGTATTCGTATTTCTCCGGAATATTAGGTGCCAATGCTATGAAGTGTTTACACCACTTTCCTTGAACAAATCAATTATATGAACAGATTTTCTCGACAAGACAGATAGGGTTATCTTCAAAAAACCTCCTCCACCATCAATACCAAGCTTGATGAAGTGATCATTGCTGTCTTGGTCTTGTCTGGATTTCTTAATCTGTTTAATAAGGATGGGCACATTATTACAGTAAACTATTGGAACATTTGTGTATTGACCCAACCTTATTTCTTCGGCTGAAAACAGTTTAATTTTGAATAATTTTTTTACAAGAACAAACATGCCAATTTTTAGTTCCGGACACTTCTCCAAGCTCAATCATACTAAAAAGATCGCTTAACTGTGAATTCATCTTCAAACGCTTCTTTTTAGTTCCAGTTTCAAACATTATTCCGGACCGCTTAAGACGCTTCATGACGCCTGTAAACAATTGTGTAAAAGGCTAGTTCATTTAACAATCTTACACAAAACATTACCTAGAGTTTTCCGCATGCTTAATGAATTTTCCGTTTTAATCTTAAACAGGTCATCTGAGCACATTTTGGCTTTATTGCTTGAGGCTGATGCGAGTGATTTTTTTGGTAAAGAGACGGCTTACCTCGACGATTAGAGAGAAGAATCTGATTGCCACCTAAGCAGATGAAATTATTATTATTATTGATGTCCATACCGGAAGATGACGCTTTCTCAGTTAGAAAATCGGGCACCGCAGCTTCTGCCGATTTCGACGGAGAATTTTTAACCTTCAGAATTTGAGACAAATTTTCTGTTCGCTCAGAATAGTTACATCCATGCTTTTTACCTCGCTTATTTTCAGACAGGCAAACGTTACAAATGCGAACCACTTTAGCCACATCAGAAACTTTCTTTCTGGGACGGCCTGGCTTCACCTTCTTCGGAACTACACCGGGTAAATTTTTCCCAATTACAACTTTCGCAGCCCGGCAAATGTCACAATTGCATGTAGACCAGTAGACCTGGTCAGCTGTGTAGAGTCATATTTGTACTTGTACAGGTGCAAGATTTGTGACTTTGAACCATTTTTTGTATTACACTTCACTCTGCACGATGTACATATAGATGATGGATGATACCACTGTCGATTGGCAATATAGGGCAAATGATATGTTTATTTTATTGAATCAACCAATGGTGTTATGCTAATATAAAATCTAAAATACAAGTCAATAATTATAACTTAAAAACATAAAACTGTTATTCACGATTAATTGTGCCGGAGTAAATCTGACTAAATCTGCGCCGAAGTGTCTGACGTGGTGCATTGAAATCGAATGCTGAGGCTACTCTGTTGAAGACTCTTTGAAGTCCGTTGATTGCTCCATTCATTCCGTGATTTGTACGACGAAAAGGTAGACTCAGCATCGAATTATTCCTTAATGCACGCGGTCGTACATTTAGGTTGATTTGCTCGAGTATGGTTGGGCAATCCACTCTTCCTTGCAAGGTATCGGCAATAAATAAAGCTCTGGCAGTGTCTCTTCGTGTCGAAAGTGGCTCCAGATGAATCAGTTGGCATCGATCCTCGTAGCTAGGCAAACGGAAAGGATCTCTCCAAGGTAATAACCGAAGCGCAAAACGCAGGAATCGGCGTTGGACGGATTCGACTCTTTCAGCCCCATTGTTGTAGCTTGGATTCCAAACTGCAGAGCAATATTCAAGAACTGATCGGACCAACGAGGAGTATAATGACTTCAGGCAATAAATATCGATAAAATTTTTGGTGATTCTAAAGATAAAACCTAACGTTCTAGATGCTTTATCGACCACATATGAAATATGCTGCTTGTAAGTAAGTCGCGAGTCCAAAATTACGCCTAAATCCTTCACGTGGCTCACCCGTTCAATGTCTATCCCTGACAGATTATAGTTGAAGATGATCGGGTCCTTTTTTCGAGAAAAGGAAATAACTGAGCATTTAGTAGGATTCACTTCCATTCGATTAACGATGCACCAGTCTGCGAAGGCATGTAGCTGACGCTGAAGAGTGTGACAATCGGCAATGGAACAGATACGGAGGTAGAGTTTGAGATCATCAGCATATGATAGTCGAGGTCCCACAATGACAAGGTTAACATCGTTGAAGTAGAGCAAGAAGATCAGCGGTCCAAGATGGCTACCCTGAGGTATTCCCGATGTCGCTGGATAAGTATCGGAACGGCAGTCACCTATAGCAACCATGAGTTGGCGACCAGTAAGATATGATTGAAACCATTGTAATAGAATGCCATTGATCCCGAGTCGGCTTAGCTTAGCAATAGCAATAGCATGGTTCAGTTTGTCGAAGGCAGCTGACAAATCAGTATAAATCACATCTGTTTGAGCTCGGTCATTCATGCTATCAGTTACATACGACGTGAGACAGAGCAAATTGGTAGTAGTGGAACGACCTGCCATGAAGCCATGCTGATGATCGCTCAAAAAATGCTTGCAGTGAGAAAGTAACGGGTCAACCATGACAAGTTCAAATAGCTTCGATAACGCGCTCAGTGAGGTAATTCCGCGATAGTTGTTGACGTCTCGCTTGTGTTACCGTTGGGAGGTTGGGCATAATGTTTATAGTTAGTATGTTTTGTTTTGTGGTGTTGTTGTGATTTGAGGAGATAGTTGAACGATGAAGAGGTTAGTACCCACCATGATGGTGGGAGGGGCCAGAGTAAGAGGAGATGGGGGTGGGGTTCGGTCGGGGTTCGCCGGGGACGAGAAGTTAGAGCAGCGTTTAGTGAGTTGTTCGGATACCGACAGGAAATAAGGGAGGAGGGGGGGGGAGGAGGGGGGAGGGGACACACAAACACAACAAAAAAGGTAATAAAAAGAAAATATATATATAAAGAAAAGTGACAGTGTGTAGTTATTTGTTCCCTTGATTAGCCTCAACCTTGAAAAAGCCGACCCTGAGAGTAAGAAGGCCTCAAGCTCGAGCTAACCGGTCGAACAAAGAGCCGAGACCCACCCTCAGGTCCCCGGGCTTAGACCAGGGATCGAGGGCATTGAAGGAGGGTCCGTCTGACCCCCTAGTAACACTTGCTACCTTTTTTATGAACAGGAAACATGTGAGCAGATTTCCAGCATGAAGGAAAAGTACTACTGCGTACTGACAATTGGAAAATATGGCCGAGCGGTGTCAATAAGGAGTCGATATTCTTCTTGAGAAAGATTGACGGGATTCCATCGGGCCCAGGATGACAGGAAGATTTCAGTTTGGATGCGGCTCTTGAAATAGTCGTATCGTTGAAGTCTATACCGCCCAAAGTGTCACCGTGCATAGGGACGTTGCTTGCAGCGAGATTAACGTGTTCTTCGGTTAGGCTCTCATCGGTGAAATATTGATATTGACGAATGACTTCTTTCACAGCATAGGAAATAGGTCTTACATTTTTTTTATTGGACAGGCATAGAATGCACACTTTTTTCCGATTGGATTCATGACTATTCATTGTTTACTTTCAAAAAACAACCGTACTGTATTCGTTGTAAACACACCTTGTTAACAATGTTATAAATACCAATGCTTGCTATGATTAACTTTTTTTTTTATCATCTAATGTCGTTTTCGTTTTTGCGGTGTAGCTACACCAGAACTGCGCCGCCGTACACCGGGAAAAAATCGAGTGTAGCTATCGGTTACAAACAAATGATGTTGAGCTGTCAAAGACCCGCGCTTGTTGGCGCTCTACACTTTTTGGTGTTACACCGCAAAAATGAAAACGACATAATATTCTCTCAAACATAATTATGAAACGTGTTTGTGTCATTTGTATTTTATGTGATATTGTAGTAATTTTTTTCTCGATTTTTTGTAGTTACGACCACAAAAGGACGTAAGTTTAAATTACGCCGATCTTTTTTAAAATTCGTTTGAAGATGTAGAATGACAATACGAACATACTGGCGTTCATCATTTTGATGATAAATGTGTTTTTATTTATGTTATATTGATTTTCATTCGATTTTTTAGCTTTTACGACTTAAAAAGGGCGTAACTCAAAATTTTGTACAAGGATTTTTTTTTCATATACAGTATTGGACAAAACATGTGCAACTCAAATCGAGCAATCATAAAAAGCATCAGTAAACTTCAATGTTTCGAAATCGAAATCGAGCAAGTTACTGCAGTTGACGGTTCAGGAGTCTAGATGTTTGCTACATGATTATTGCAGCAATCAGCTGTTAACTGACAGTTCACCGGCAGTGTTTTTTTGACAAGAGCCATTTTGCGCTGGTCAAAACAAGTGCAACTTCTCGCTTTCTTGGACTTATTCCTCTAGAAGTGTTTAAAAAAAGGTGGAAAAGGTTTTGTTTGTTGGCAAAAGTGTTCTTATTTGCGTTATTGCACCATAACAAGGTAAATATTGCATGATAAACATTGAGAAAGGTAAATACTCATGTTTTCCTTATATTTATGTTATTAGACACCAAAATGGCTCATGACAGCCTTGGATTGGAACCACGAAAGAAAATAATCGATGATTACAAGAGCGGAATGTCACAAAAAAAGATTTGTGACAAATACCAGGTGAAAAAATGGACCGTTTCAAGACTGTGCTCAAAATTTCGTTCAACCGGGAAGATTCCTTTGGACAAAAGAGGTGGAAGACCACGGTCCACAACGTCAAGAGAGAACTCTATGATCGTCAGATGCATTAGCAAGGATCCTTCCAAATCTTCCTTTAAGGTGCAAGCGGATTTACAGTTATCTGTGTCGGACCGGACAATCAGACGACGTGCCGTTGATGCCGGATTATTTTCTCGACGCCCTGCGAAGAAATCTCTGATTTCACTTGGGAACCAGAAGAAAAGACTCCTGCTTGCGCAATCTCATATTGACTGGGATGTGCAGAAATGGCGGACGGTTCTGTTCAGTTTTCTGCGAACGGCCTTGGTGCAATTAATCGAATCGATGGAATCATGGACCGTTTCATGTACAATAACATCCTGATAGATGTTATGCTGCCTTATGCTGAATGGAATATGCCATTAAAATGGATATTCCAACCAGATAACTACCCCAAGCACACTGCCAAATTGATCAAACAGTGGTTTAAGAATAACCAAATAATGGTAATGGACTGGCCGCCCCAATCTCCGGATCTGAACCCTATCGAGAACCTGTGGGAGATCGTGAATCAGCGAATTGATCGTGAAGGTGTTCGAAATAAGGATCAGTTGTTTGCACAAATCCAAAAGGCTTGGGCAGCAATTCCACAAACCTTCATTGACCACCTGATCGAGTCTATGCCTCGCAGATGCAAGGCCGTAATTGAAAATAAAGGATACGCTACGAAACATTGAAAGCCAAATTGAATTTGGTAAACAACACGCGAAGTTGCACTTGTTTTGTCCAGGAGGAAAACATTGACTTATTTTTCTTTTTTTTTTCATGAATTGTTATGTATGAATAATGCTTTTTTTTTGTTATAATAAACATGAAAAGTGCTGTTTCTACCAACTAAAACACATTTTTCTCCCAATTGACTTTTTATAAACCTTCAATGTAGAGTTTTATGATTGGGATTGACTGGTTGCAAATGTTTTGTCCAATACTGTATAAGTCCAGACGTGTGGAATGGCATAAAAAACCAACTGGCGTTTATCGTTATGATGATAAATGTGTTTTTCTATAATGTTATATTGATTTTTATTCGATTTTTATCTTTTACGACTTAAAAAGAGCGTGACTCAAAAAAAATTGTCCAAGGATTTTTTTGAAAATTTGCCAAGAGGTATAGAATAGCAAAACAGGGCTTCAACTTCGAAGGA
>JAHHFK020001922.1:0-108890 GCA_024533555.2 Aedes koreicus
GTTAAAAGCATGTTCTGATAGAAGTTTGAACCCCTTCCTAGTCAAGAAGAGGGGATGCTTGAGCTACTCTTACTGCAATATTATGTACAAGAAATAAATCTTAGGTAAAGCAGGAAAAAAAACGTTCAAACTGACAGGATACGGCGTAGTTTGAAGATTAAATTTTTATCTATGAAATGCTTCTGCACAGAAAGAAAAACCATGGTAGAAACAACCGAGCGTTAAATTAAAAACATACACATACTTTTTTTTTGCAGAAAATAATTTCGTCTAGTTCTACTATGATGATTCACTGGTATGTAAACATTGCACGGGAAAATACTAGGATCTGTCAAAATTTATGGTAGTTTTCAAGTGCAGATCGATAAATTTATGCAACGCAACTACGTTAACAAAACGCCCGATAACAAAATATTGCGGAACAAAGTATCGACACAACCGATTCAACCGATTCAACCGATGGTCGACGCAAACCTATTAAAAGTAAATTTGATTAATATAGATGCAATGGGTAACAATTTCTTTCCTTGCTCCACGTCCTTGAGCACTTACTACCTTCCTCCTGAGTATCAGATATTGTCTTCAAAATTTGGTAGAAAATTCTGTCAAAATATCAAAGCGAATCAAAACAAAAACAAAGTATCTAGTACCGAAATGCGCAAGACTGTATTGCAAGGTGCAAGGTTCAAAGTGTATTTGGACCAAGGGGTTCTAAAGCACTGAGACAATTTTGGAAATCCCTTTTCTTCCTCTTGATTGTAGCTTGTACTTACCCTTTTCTTAAATTCATTGTAGTACGTACTTGAAGTATCAGCAGGACTTCGAACTGAACCATTCTCAAAGGTTCAAGAAGATTTTTGAAATTTAATGAAAGTTCCTTCACAAAGCTTTAACGCTTCCAAGTACAAAGATTATTTTTGAATGAGTCTTTCGTAACATCAAGCAACTATGATTAATTCACATAGAAGTAAACGGCACTGAACAATAAAATAGGATGAGCATTTGTTCCTCTTTGCCAATTACTTTCACTTTAAAAAAAAACACTATTTAAAAACTTTTTGAGCGTATTAGTAGGACGTTTGTGATTGGGAAACTAGGAGAACTAAAATTGAACTCATTTGATCACTTTTTAAAAAATAAAAAATAAAACATTGAAACACTTATTTCCTTATTATCACTAGTAAACGCGAACAAATTCCTTTAGGTTACTAGAAATTTAAATTTTAAATTCCCCTAGAGAAATTTTAATTTCAAATTCCACAAAGTTTCTCTAGTGGAATTTAAAGGAATTTGCTCACGTTTACTAGTGATAATGAAATTGTTAATTTAAAATTCTCTAGTTTCCCAATCAATACTATTAGTAAATGCGTTGACTTCTTTAAAACGATTAAACTGTAAATGGAGTTTTACAAACAATATTCTTTGCGTAACTAGATAGCTCTCTAATCAGCAGTCCACTATCAATAGAAAATATGGCTTAGCTCAAAAAACTTGCAGATTATTTTTTATGTATTAAAAAAGATCACTGAACTTAAGGTCGGTTTGGATATTCACGAAGCTTCGAAACAAGGTGCTGAAAAATCTGAGAAGTTTTCTGAGATATTTTTTATAAATATAGAACAAAAAAACATGCAAACTTTATGTGGATAATAAAATCGTTTCAGAATCGTTTACATCTTATTGGTGGAAATGAATGTCCATAAAAATCTGTAACTTCATCGCAATATCTGTATAATGTCTGTGAGGTCTGCATGGGGGGGGGGGGGGGAAAAGGGGACGGGGAAGAGGGGGGGAGAGGGGAGGGGGAGGGGGGGTGTGAGCGAATGAGAGAAGAGAGGTGGATGAGTCTGACAGCTAAAAGCACCGCCACCGAAGTCGCTAAGCGGGGCTCTATCTCTATTTCCGAGCCCTATATAACAACTCACGTCCACACCGGTTGTATTTAAACGGGGATAGGAAAAAAGAACGCAACCAAAATAAAGCGATGAGTTTTTATGTTTGACACCCCGCTAAAACTCTGCTTTGGGTTGCAATTTTGTCGGGACTGTTATTTTCACTATCTTTGCTTACGTTTTGTGGTTCGGTTCGTTTCCTAAGTTTCAGGAAGGATGAACAGCAATAGCAACATTAAGACGATCTTCATCGAATGTCCAATTTTTGCCCGCGCTTTGCGTGGCTGGATGTCTCCCAGAATCCTATCGTTTAAACGAACGAAAAGGCTGAAATGATCTACGGCAGAACTCACCAGAAGTTTGCAGAAATTTGCCGGGAGAAAAACTATGATGTCGAACCAGAGCTTCGAACCAGAGAAATAAAGTCTAGGTGGTCAATCATCAATAAAGGTGTGTCATAGCATAATACAAATAATTAAACAGCGTTTTAGATGCAGAAATTTGAGTTTCATTTGTATGGGAGCCCCCCTTTCAGACGGTAGAGATGCCTCGAACCATCATAAGAACCTTCTCCGGCCCCAAAAACCTCAGAAAAAAATCATAACCGGAGGGATAATTCTCATATTTGGTTTGAATTTGTGTTTCATTTTTATGATAACTCCCCTCTCCCCCACTCCTATACCATAGTGAGGAGGGGTCTCGAACCATTTGTTGCCTCCATAATCCCCACATGCCCAATACGGTTCCATTTGCTTTATTAATTCTCGAGTTATGCAGAAATTTTTGTTTCATTTGGATGAGAGACCCCCCCCCCATCCCCTTCTAGAGAAAAAAGGGGTATTAAACCACCATAGAATCATTTATTGCTTCCAGGAAATCCCACATGCCAAATTAAGTCTCCTTGGCTTGATAAGTTCTCGAGTTAATCAGAAATTTGTGTTTCATTTGTATATGAGCCCTCCTTTCAGAGAAGGGAGGGGCTCGAGTCAATTCAGAAACATTTCTTGCCTTCAAAAACCTCCACCTGCCAAATGTGGTTCGATTTACTTGATTAGTTCTCGAGTTATGCTGAAATTTGTGTTGCATTTGTATGAAAACCCCGCTCCCGCCCCTTCCAGATGGCGGAGGAGTCTCAAACTTCCATAGAAACATTTCTCTGCTCCAAAAACCTCCACATGCCAAATTTGGTTCCATATGCTTGATAAGCTCTCGAGTTATGCACGAATTTGTGTTTCATTTGTATGAGAGCCCCCCTCTTACAGAGGGCGGAGGGGTCTCGAGTAACCTTAGAAACATTTCTTGCCTTCAAAAACCTCTACCTGCCAAATTTAGTTCCATTTACTTGATAAGCTGTCGAGTTATGCAGAAACTTGTGTTTCATTTGTATGGGAGCCCCGCCCCCTACCAGAGAGAGAGGAGGGGTCTCGAGCCACCGTAGAAACATTTATTGCCTTTAAAATCCCCGCAAGCCAAATTTGGTTCCATTTGCTTTATTAGATCTAGAGTTATGAAGAAATTTCAGTTTCATTTGTATGACAGCACCTCTTCTAGGAGAGGGGAGGGGTCTCAAACCACCATAAAAACATTTTTCGCCACCAGAAAACCCTCCACGCCAAATTTGGTTCCATTTGCTTTATTAGTTCTTGAGATAAGCAGAAACTTCTATTTCATTTGTATGGGAGCCTCCCTTTCTAGAGAGGGGAGGGGTCTCAAACCACCATAGAAACCTTTTGGCCTTCAAAAACTCACACATGCTAAATTTGTTTATTTTGCTTGATTAGTTGTTGAGTTATGTAGAAATGAGTGTTTTATTTGTATGGGAGCCCATAAAGGGTGTTCCGATCAAAATTTGGTCAAACAGTAATGTGTGTGAGTCGATCAAGATTTTATTTATAAGTCAAATTCTTTTTCTTTTTCAATTTCAGTTAATACAGAATACAAGAGAAATATTCACCCAAACTTCCGTTTTACCGAATGCGAATTGCCGGATCTTTCGTTTAACACATGTCATAAGATTTTGTACGGTCTCCTTGTCCACTTTATTCGCCGCAGAACGCCAGTTTGCCTTGAACTGTTGCTCGCTCACAACAGCTTTTTGAGTCTTCTTAAGTTTCCGCTTGACCATGGCCAATATTGTTCGATTGGGCGGAGCTCTGGCGTGTTGTGAGGGTTCTTGTCCCTGGGCACCTCTTGAACGTTGTTGGCAGCATACTACTCCATGGCCTTTTTTCCGCAATGGCAAGATGCCAAATCCGGCCAAAATAGAAAAACATGAATCCGCCAAATTGCTGCTTCAGGAAAGGCAGTAGACGTTTTTGTAGGCACTCGCTCAGATAAATTTCCTGGTTGACGGTTCCGGTAGCAATGTAAAAGTTGCTCTTCAAGCCACAGGTACAGATGGCCTGCCACACCAGATATTTCTTCGCGAACTTTGACAGTTTAATGTGCTTGAAAATATTTGCCACCTTTCCCCGTTCGGTTGCCGTATAAAATTCCTGTCCAGGAAGCTGTTTAAAGTCTGCCTTGACGTAAGTTTCATCGTCCAGTACCACGCAATCAAACTTCGTCAGCATCGTCATGTACAACTTTCGCGATCGAGCTTTGGCCGACGTGTTTTGTTTATCGTCGCGATTTGGGGTCACCACAGCTCGTATTTTAGCTCTACCCACGGTTGAAGGCACCACTCCCAGCTTCTTTGCGACATCTCGGACGGAGAGGTTGGGGTTTCGGTCGAAACAGCGGGCAACTCTTTTTGTCGTTGCTGTGGCCTCCGTCTTTCGATGTCTCCCCGATCCAGCTTTCCTGGCTGTCGACAGACGTTCACCGAACATACGTTGGTAACAATTGATTTAGCCACATTCAACAATTTCGCCAACTTGGCGTGAGAGTAGTTTGGATTTTCGCCATGCACGTGCAAAATTTTGATGCGTTGCTTTTCTTCCTTCGACTACATTTTGATAACTGAAGTGCTAATCTCCAAATCAAAATAGAGGCATGATGCTACTGGTACACATCTTCAAAATGAGGGGTTTGCAAATTTTTTTAATACACGATGAAAAGAAATAAGCAAGCAACACAAATCTGTAAAAGTTGGTTGCAGCAACTTGATTGTGTCTTAATTGAGTCACATTGAAGTTACTTTGACTAAGTTGCAACATGTGTGCTACTAGGGAATGCATCAAGTTTAAGTCGACCAAATTTTGATCGAAACACCTTCAATATAATAGATACGAATGCTTGTACTATTTTTCATTAACATAAATATGTACACCATTATATAAATATTTCATGGGAATGGGAGGGACCATCAGGGCACTCGTTTGAAGCACTCTGGATGAGGAGAGTGGGAATGCCAACTCCCCATTGCTAACAGTTTGCGAATAGAAGGCGGGCTCTTCTCCCCGCTCATTGGGGCATCCTCATGATAGATAGCTCGCTCTTTTGACCAATTGTTCAGTCTTGTTGTTGGGAGGAGATTCTTTATATCCCTGTGGATACGTATAAGTGATGTTGCCTATCGATCCACCCAACCCCTTTTTGGCCCTTCATACAATGGCATGATTAGGATAATCAGTGGTTATTAAAGCTTGATCAAGTGTAACAGAGAGGAGAGCCCATTGCTGTCGGACTAGTTTCCGTGCTACAATGGGTGGTAGTACATGTCATACATCATCATACATAACCGAGGGATTCCATCCAGAATGTGCCGGAAATCCCAAAAATCATACCCGATCATCATTGATTTGGATGAAACTTGGCACATGAGTTCGGTACGTTGGAAAAAAAAAATTCCACTGGTGTTAAGATAATTTGGGTTCAAGAGTAACTTTTGAGATGGGCGTATGTGTTTTTTCCAACATTTTACTTGAAAAATCGTAGTTCAAAAACCATTACATTTAGAGAAAAACTTTATATAAGGGAATTGTAGGGAACTAAAAAACCTTTCTTAAAAAAATATACACAGAAAAAAATTTTTTTTTTTTCATCAAGAAAAATCAAAAATAATTACTAAAAATAAAATATCTAAAAAAACATATTTTTAATATTTTTTTAATTTGTTGTATGGAAATTTGAGGAAAAAAGACACGTTTTAAAAAAAACTCTAGGATGGACGCTCTTATAATAAAAAAGTTTTTCAAATAGCGAACTTTGGTGTATATTTCAAATTTTGGTTATTCATTCTTATAAATAAATTTTGATGTTACAATATGGTTTTGGAGATCATTACAAACAATAATGATGATAATGATAAACCACGTAAACGCAACCGTTTTCAAGATATTTCTGATTTTCTTTCAATAAAATTTCAAAACCTCAAAAAATACGCCCTTTTCATAAATTACTCGTGATATTAAAACAACAATAGCTAACGATTGTTTCTCTTGTGTTTTTAGCCTTTTTAAAACACATGTATGTGCCTCTTACTTACTCTTAACAGCTCGTCGATTGAAAAAGCTTCACTTAAAGTTATAAGACAAAAATAATGAATTATGGTTGGATTTATATTTATATATACCATTTATTAGTCTCGGTCATTGATAATATTACATAAACATTATATAAACTATTGATTGCTTTTATATATATTATGAATCCTGCCTTCTTCGTCATTCGAAAACAGTTTTACAAAAACTTCGTTTTCTGAAATTGGAACGAATGAGTGGTACTTTTGTGTACCTGCAATCGTTTTAGTCTGTCGGTAAATTTCATTCCATTCTGCTACCCCCTGTTCATACTCTTCATGTGATACATAACAAAACGACATTTTTGTTAAACAATCATCACTTTTTTGGTTCGCCCATTCGAATAACTCTAATGCACTTTTTATAGGGTGTTCATGTTGTACAGCAAGGCTTGCATATCTTGCCATTCGTTTTAATGTACCACCAATTGCATCGCAAGGTCCCTTACCGTGGGATGTTGCGAAAAAATGCCATTCAGCATCAATATTGTATTTCTTTTTAAACTTACAAAGGCTTGCAAAGTTCTTCCTATTTTTATATTGGGATGCTGCCCCGTCAGACATAAACGTAGCTTTCTTTACTTTAATTTTTGTTTGCAAAAAGCTTATTAGTTTTGAAATAAACACCTGCACCGCAATCGTATCATGTTTCAACACTTCTGAGATAACAATGAAACTGATATTTTTAAGTATTCCAGATTCCGTGTAATAAATGACAAAAGGGTGAATAGTGGCTTGCTCATTACTCCAATAACTACTTTGAACAGCATCTTGAAAAACAAATGAATAATTTTCAGAAAAATCACAAATTATTATTACTGCGCCGTCTTTAAGACAACTTTTATAATCTCTCAAGAAACTAGACTGCTGAGATTTGACAAAATCGTGGGATACTAATTGTTCCAACTTTTCACAAAAATAAGCAATAAATTCATCAATTGGTTTAACAAGTGTCTCTAAACTACATCTATCAGTTGAAATCCATTGCTCAAAAGATATTTCAACTAAACCACGTTTTTCTAATTTGTCTGTTAAACTACTCTCAAAATCTGAAAAGCCTGGACATCGTTCGCATTCACGGAGGTAACATTTTTTAGTTCTAGTTGATGAGCTACATAATATTTCTTCAAAACACAATTTATAATCATTCTCGAATGAATATTTTCTAAGACCATGAAGCATCAAGTTAATGTTCTCATGAATGGTGCAAACACAAATGTTATGAGAACCTGTGCTGCCAAGTAATTTGCAATGCTTTGGTCTTAGTGCTGCAAAAGAGCTAAACCCAACAGCATTTTGATGCATCTCTTGAAATTTAATGAAAGCTTCTCTTAATGAACAAACTAAAAGGCGCTTTTGAATATGAACCCTCTTACCTTCACTCCTCACTGAAACGTAGTCGTTCATACCAGGGGTTGCTCGTGTAATCTCATCACTGTCGTAAAATTGCAAAATTTGGTTTTTTATTTCCGGGTTCAGACCGTGTCCCAGCTTTTCGTTAGGGGCAGCTAAAACACCTTCGTGCTTTGCAAAGAATTTAGCTTGTGATACGATGTACTTGTTTGTTATTCCAAATTCTGCCATTACTCTTTGATTTGTCCAAGATTGTGGTAAAACCGAAAGTATCCTTACTTGATCGTCCCTCGAAGTTTCTGGATCAGCATACCGGTCCTTTAGCTGCGCGATTATTTCGTCATATTCGGCTGCTTTCACTTTCAATTGTTCCAGGTCATCCTCCTCCGCTTGATCCCCAAATATGTGTGTCCGAATGCCGTTTGAAACATCTTTGAACTTTTTGCGGGCATAATTTACGTTCAGGAACTTTTTAGCCGATATTGGCGAAACGTTGATTCCAGCTACGCCCTTGTTAAATAGCTCAATATTATGGCGCCTTGAATAATCTTGCACACTGCTATCAGATGGCACTGACATTAATGATATTGCCGATGGCGTTTCCTCGAGACCATACAAGTCTACTTGCCGTGATGTAGATGGTTGTGGATCCATAATGTTAGTAATTGATGGTTTCTCACTAGGCTCCGAAATTGCAGCATGGGATTGTTCCGTTCTATTTAAATGCAAACGACAATTATCACAAATCATCAAAGAAGTGTCCAAATGTGTTTTGCCCATAAACTTGAGTTTTTTGACATTTTGTTCGGTTAATTTACGAAGGTTTTTTGAGCACCGTTTAGTGGGAAACGGCATACAACACTTCTTCATGTTAAACTCCATTTTCAGTTCACTCAGATAGATTTTACTGATGAATGCGACTATGTATGAGCATATATATTGGCTGTGGTACCTTTGGAAATGCAGGTATAAAACATCTCTGGTAGTTTACAGGCAGCGTACATTAGCTGTTTTTTTTATGAGAAGATATACCTGACATACGTTATAGCTGCTATTTGTCTACCTACCTTAAACAATATGTGTTACTTTCATCGCTACATCACCGAACTGTTCGGAGTGTAGTTTTCACACACTACACCCGACCTCTAACATCGTTGGAGCTTGGCAAAATAGTCAGCAGTTCGATTAATATGCTTCTTCTATATGACCCTCCGCATAATTTCATCATCTGTCCATTTCACACTTGTCGCCCCTGCGACATCTATCTCGCTGTTACTTTCATCGCTTTAGCAAATTCGCTCCCTTCATTCTCTGAGCGGCCCGACCGATACAGCCATAAAACAATTATAAATATATTGATTGCAATATTAAAACAATAGTGCTATTTATCTTGTTCTTTTCAAATGAGTCTTCTTATCATCCTGATATCAAAAGAAAAGAGGACATTAGAGTAATGTGAACGTTATAATATGAAGATCTTGGAAAATTTATCATTTCTGGTGGAAATCTCGATTAACTTAAGAAAAGAGCGAATTTTCTTATGTTTTTTCATTCTATTGAAATAAAATCCGAAAATCTCGAAAACGGTTGCGTTCAGGTGATTTATCATTATTATCATTATTGTTTTTAATGATCTCCAAAATCATATTGTATAATTAATTTTCATTTATAATAATGAATAACCAAAATTTGAAATATGCACCAAAGTTCGCTCTTCGGAAAACTTTTTTATTATAAGAGCGTCCATCCTAGAGTTTTTTTCAAAACGTGTCTTTTTTTCTCAAATTTCCACAAAACAAATTTGAAAAATATTAAAAATATGTTTTTTTTTATATTTGATTTTTAGTATTTATTTTCGATTTTTCTTTATGAAAAAAAATTTTTTTTTTCAGTGTACATTTTTTTTACAAAGCCTTTTTAGTTCTCTACAACTCCCCCATATAAAGTTTTTCTCTAAATGTAATGGTTTTTGAACTACGATTTTTCAAGTAAAATGTTGGAAAAAAAACATACACCCATCTCAAAAGTTACTCTTGAATCCAAATAATCTTAACACCAGTGGATTTTTTTTTTTTCAACATACCGAAGACGTGTACCAAGTTTCATCAAAATCGAAGATAGTTGAGTTTGGTGACCGACCGATTTGGCGTGGAATCAGTCCACAATCAAAATCCAGGGGCGTCCCACCGGTGGATTGCTAAAAGGCTTGGAATTGCAAATACAACTGTGTCTCGTGTAATAAGAACCTTCAAGGAGCGTCTGAGTGTCCAAAGGAAGGAAGGGAGTGGTCGTAAAAGTGGTCCAACGGACAGTAAAATGGCCAGGAAAGTCGTACAACAATTCAAGAACCGTCCAAACATGTCAATTCGAGATGTCGCTAAAAAGTCTAAGGTGTCAGTCGGTTTTGTGCAGAAAACCATGAAGCGTCCTGGGTTACATGTTTACAAAGTGCAAAAAGCCCCAAACCGGAATGAAAAACAAAACATCACTGCGAAAACCCGCGCCCGGAAACTTTACACGAAGCTGCTCACCAAATCCGGTTGCATCGTGATGGATGACGAAACATACGTCAAGGCCGACTTCCGTCAACTTCCTGGGCAAGAATATTTCGTTGCCAAGTCGAAGTTCGATGTTCCGGAGGATGTTCGAAAGAAGAAACTATCGAAATTTGCAAAGAAGTTTCTAATCTGGCAGGCGATTTGCGGATGTGGTGAAATAAGTGCTCCCTTCATCACTTCCGGAACAATAAACGGTGCGATTTACACGGAAGAGTGCCTTAAGAAGCGTCTCTTGCCATTCATTAAGAAGCACAAAGGATCAACTCTGTTTTGGCTTGATCTAGCATCCTGCCACTACGCTCGAAACGTATTGGAGTGGTACCGAGCCAACGGAGTCAATTTTGTGCCAAAGGATATGAACCCACCAAATTCACCGGAACTTCGTCCAATTGAAAAATTATGGGCAACTTCGCAAACATCCCAAAACTATAAAAACAGAGCTAGAATTGAAGAAAATTTGAGTAAAAACAACAAAAACACTGGGAAAATCGGTTGTACAAAATTTGATGGGTGGAGTGAAAAGGAAGGTGCGGGCATTCGGGATGGGAGACGAAATTGAATAAAACAAATGTTGTAAATCAAAACTCATTAGTAGTTCTTCATTCCCTGAAAATTTCAAGAAAATCCGATAATCAGTTTAATTTTGATGAGTATATATGTGTGTGCCATTTTTATCGAATACACCCTTTACTTTCAATCTTGGCACCGACGTGGGAACAACAGCACTATAATTTTCACCCAGATTGCTTTCTATACCATTTTTCACATTAGTTACATTTGCTCCGATGGCACATTCAACAATAATGGCACCATCTTTTCCATTCCTAAAATTACTAATTTTGTGTGTTTTTGGATCTAAATTAGTTTTCACAAAATTACGAGTATCATCGCAAGCTTGTTTGGACTCTTTTGGTTTGACAACATCTTGGCACTATTAGACAACAATCAGAGCACCGAAAGAAGCACCCGGTTCCGGACGGCCAACGACCCTGAGCGACAAGAAGCTCCAAAGGATGCTGAAGAGGAAGACCGAGAGAATAGTGGCTACATCGCTGCGTGCGCTTGGCCGGGAGGTCGGTTCGGCGGGCCAAAAAGTGAAAAAGGACCTGGCGAACATGAATATACATTTCAGGAAGCGGAAGTCACGTCCGCTGGTTTCGGAGCTGCAGGCAGCGGCTGAATAAGATGGTCAACTCGATTTCCCGGTGAATCGCGACGTGGCGACATGGTGGTGATGGACGCCGAGACCTATCTCACCCTGGATGGCAACGAGTGGCAGGGCACTCCGTATTTTACTTCCCCCACGTAGAAAGTGAGCTCCGAGGTGAGGTTCAGTTTACACACCAAGTTCCCCAAGAAGGTGCTGCTGTGGCTGACAATCAGTGAGAAGGGGATGTCAAAGCCACTCTTGTTTCGCTCCGGACTGGCCGTGAACGGGGAAATTTATAGTACAAAATGCCTGCCGGAAGTTGCGTCGTCCATCAAGAAATACCACAAGGGCGAAAATGCGGTGCCTGGCCGGATTTGGCGTCGGCTCACTACTCGAAGTGATCGTTGGAGGAGAAGGAGCGGCTAAATATCGATGTGGTACCCAAGTCGGCGAACCCACCCAACGTCCCCCAGCTGCGTCCCATCGAGAATTTCTGGGCCACCCTGAACGCATGTTTTCGTCCGCCATGGCGAATGTTCCGGTTAACTGCCGGAAGGCTCCTCGCAAGGGCAAAGCATTTTTTTGCAAGTAATCTTAAATAATTACCTTCCATGGGAAATTTATCAAAAGCAATTATCTGTCTTTGCTTCTTTTTTTTATCACCATCCGAAAAAAAGTCCATTTTTTTAAATGCAAACGTTAGTTCCCCATCCTTAGGCTTCGCAAATTCCAGTTGAAGTTATAGTATAAGTATTTTATAATTTAAAAATCAACACTTATAATGCCCCACGGGCTGATTTGTATATTAAATATTAGACTAAAATCCTTAAGGTAGTTTTAAAAAAAAATGATCATAGATAAAGAGTCCTAAAGCAGGGCTAAATCAATTATCATGTAAATTAGTATGTACTGTATGACTGTATAGTAAAAAAAAACAATGTTACTACTACCTCATGACTGATTTTGAAATTTGACTTGCAATAAAGTAACTTCTAGTCAAGACCTTTCATTCCGGGAGTAATCCGAACATATCAATTTACAGGAGGTTTTCACTTTGTGGTACTCGTGGCTAACGGGAACTAACATTCTCTATGTAGTATACAGACTGAAACACCATAGATAGCTCCAGCTAGTTAATTGAATATCATGCTGAAGCACAATTAAGGTGAACAACGATATGATCGCAAATTAAATAATAAAAAAGAGTCCACCATGCACCCGCAGTTCATTTTCTACCACTATGAGCAACCAGTTAGTTCAGTTCATCACCTTGCTGTTCTACGCAGCGACGATATCCGCAAAAATGGAAGCGCAGTTGGAACGGTTTGAGCAGGTCTCGGGGTTTCACCTGGCTAACACTACTGGAATGCGGGTTCGAAAATACAACCGAACCACATGGATTTTGGACGGAGAAGGGGAAGTGTTCCAGGATGTGGGAGACGACCATTGGTTCACCTTGACTGCGGCTTACAGTCGAATCGGAAACAACCAATTCAACGAGTATCCGCTGAAAGTTCCCAAGGACACGGTATGTAATGTGCTCAATGGACCGTACAAAGAGTATCAGCCATACTTCATCGACTGGACCAATATGCCCCGTGCTGGCGACGAACGGCTTTGTCCGTTTCCGAAGGGCCACTACTGGGTCAAGGACTTCGCCCCTGAAGGTGGTTGGATTCCGCCGGTAGTTCCCGATGGTTATTGGCGATTGACGGCTGACGTGATGGATTCTGAGGATAACGTAGTGGTGAGGATGATTGCTCACTTACGCATTGTAAGGAGTATCATGTAGTTTTGAAATTGTGGCGATTGTAGAAAATAAATCAGTACACAGAGAAAAGTTTGACAGTATATTTTCCCATTACTAGGGCTTAGGATGACTATGGCAGTATAGTGAACTGACTATGATCATGGTCAAGGAAAATTACCGTTCCAAATAGTTGATTCAACATTTGCTCTAATGTCAGAATACCCAACAAACATCGGTGTCGAATAACCGCTTGTTCAAACAAATTTGGAGAAGTTATTCAGCTTTCTAGAAGGAAAAGCTGAACAACTTCTCCAAATTTGTTTTAACAAGCGGTTATTCGACACCGATGTTTGTTGGGTAGGCCTTCACAAGTAACCACAAGCATTATATTATTGCACTTATTCAACTCAAAATCAACATCAATTATTCCACAGTTGTCAAGTAATGAAGCGTTAGAATACAGGCTGCGCCAGAAAATAATGCGAAAATGTTCAAACTTGAGTTTTGGGTTAACTCGTGTAGCTAGTGACTAATTTCTGTCGAAAGTGTATTTGTTTATGTTTACTTTCAAGTGCTGCATCCAAATATTCTATTTGTTTTATTGCAAATTCGTCAAAATGTTCGCAAAAGAAGTGATCGCCAGTTTGTTGCTAGCCCAGAAGAAGCCGAAAGAGATTGCCAAGGTGGTAGGGTGCCATTTGGCAACAGTTTACCGCATAAAAAAGTCCCTGTAGGTTGGTCCTAAGCAGGCTTTGCACGCACGCCGAACGTGATCAAATCGGTCCGTGCAAAAAATTACTCGCAACCCGGTGCGTTCCATAAGAAAACTTGCAAAGGAAGCCAATATTTCGGAGAAATCCATGCCGAGAATCATCAAAGAAGACCTGCATGCTTCTTCCAGAGCCAGAGTGAAACGCCGCTTGATTATGGACCGGGTCAAGCAACTACGAGTGACTCGTTCCAAGAGATTGCTTTCCTTGTTGAAGAAGGAAAAAAATGATAATCCTGTTCTCCGACGAAAAGCTTTTCAGCATCAATTCTGTGGCCAACAGCCGCACGGATCGGTTCATTTCACCGCAGAAAATGGAGAACGTTCCGGAAAAAGTGAAATTCAAATTTCAAACCAAACATCCGGCTGGTGTCATGATGTTTGGCTTGGTGGCGTCCAACGGTTTGAAAATGCCGCCTGTTTTAATTAATGCTGGAGTTAAAATCAATACCGAAGTGTATATCGGTATTTTAAAGGACCAAGTGCTTCCCTGGGAAAAGGCCAACTTCTCCGAGGACCAAAACGTTGTCCTACAGCAGGATGGAGCGCCGTGTCACGCGTCCAATCGATCCCAACAATGGTTGAACGATAACATGAAGTTTTGGCCGAAGGATTTGTGCTCAGTCCAGATCTTAATCCGTTGGATTATTCGATTTGGGCATATGTTGAAGCACGAGCCTGCAAAACAACACACCCTAGTGTGAAAACCCTGAAGTCAACTATAACACGCACATGGCAGTCAATGTCGGAGGACTACGTCCGAAAGGCATGCTCTGGCTTCTGGCGTCGGCTCGAGGATGTTATTAATAAACATGAAGGATAAAATTGAATAAATTTATTTAAAAGGACTTTATAAAGCTAACTGCACTCGAACATGTTGATATTATCGCTTGAGTTAGTTGAAAATGGGATTTGAAAGAAATAGAAAAAAAAACTCGCATTATTTTCTGCCGCACCCTGTATTGAATAATATCCGAACTTCTTTGAAAGCGGTGAGGAACAGGCCATTGAAAATGATTTTCGTGAGCTGAGGACGATAACCATCTGCAAGGACAACGAGGTGGAAGAATTAGAAGACTTCGAAACTTGTTGAAGAAAACGCCGTATGGAAAGCTGGCTTTTCACTTGCTAAGAAAGTTCATTGCGAACTTTTTACTAATTCCGCATTCTTTTGCAGGAGTGAAGCGAGTTTTCTGGGAATACAATCTGAATAAAGTCCAAAATCCGGAACCGCCTTAGTACGGCCATCATGGAGGCCAAAGGAGCAAAGGAAGAGCTGATCAGCTACAATTAACATCAGAACTAAATTCTAAATTCAACAAATTAATGTGCACGGATTATAACAATAATTGATTTTTGTCAGAAGAGCTTAAGGGCAATGATCGATTTCCCCCGAGAACATGAATCTTTCGTATACTGATCTGTTTTCCTTTTACAACACAAAATTTGAAGTTAAGATTTTTTCCAAGATTTTTTACAGTTAAACACAGATAAAAAACTATAAGGGACAGCCCAACGGGGTTGTACGCAAAGTTGACGTGGGACTACGTAGCCATGTGTAATGAATTATTATTATTTTTAATTGCTAGAATAGAGGCTGCATTGATCGATTGGATCAAGAAGCCTTGCCGAAAATCAGTGTATAACACACGACCAGTTTATGTAGACAAAGATAAACCGTTTGATGCATTGTCTGGCTCAACATGTTAGATTAGTTTCGTTCGTTTCGTAGAGCAACATTGAAACGTAGGTGCTGTTCTAATGGGACGTTGGATCGGCATAGATAAGAAATCATGTTAGAAAATTCTATAATTTGCTCTTTACAAATCTTTTGGCGGTGCTAGATTGCATTTAAATGTTGGTATGATGAAAGGGCAACGGTTGTGCTGGCAGTGGTGATTGTGTCTGGATTGCGAGCATTGAAGCTGTTCAAAGAAAATTTGTTCGTTATGCTCTCCGTCATCTACTGTGGAATGATCCTGTCAACCTTCCATCGTACCAGGATCGTTGCTCACTCTTGGGTATTGAAACGTTGGAACATAGGCGTACAGTCATGCAAGCAGTCTTCGCGGCAAAAGTGCTGCTAGGTGAACTCTCCAGGAATTCTGGCAGAACTATCTATCTTCGCTCCTGAAAATTTTCTGCAGCTCGGAACCCGTGCTGCAAACTACTCTGAACTCTACGCCCTGTTTGACTTCAACTGTTCCGCTGAGACCTTCCGTCACCGGATTCAGCGTAGTTGGATGGAAAGCCGCTAGTTCGGAAATGCTGGCAAATACCACATACTGGATACCAGACGACTGATTCCATCACGAAAGATTATTTTTAATTTTACCGACAAGTTTTGTGTGCGTACTAGAATTAATTCTGTTTACTTGCTTTGTATTCCTTTTATTTTTGTTGATTAGGGGGTTTTTACTCCACATGGCTTTTCCCTATTACATTTCAATAAGATGTTTAATCAGTTGGAATTATATAAATAAATAAATAAATAAATAAATAAATAACATGCCAGCAACCAGCGGGCTACGATTGCAAAAGGCAATGAAACTTTTAACGACCCTGAGTTATTTTCTATACCGAAACGTGATTTTAAGAAATATTTGGTATTTATCGAACAGAAATAGTGCGAAATTCAGGATCGCCCAGGATTTACGAATTAGGTAAGGTGTCATGCGGATACAATGAGCAAACTCTTATAATAATGCAGTATAACACTCTTTCTCAATCAGAATAGTAGCCCTGAAGAGATCTTTTTGTGTGAAATACATCATATAATAGTTATTGACATTTTGTCGAAATTTGGGAACCAGGGCGCTAAACACAGATGGTTCTACCCTGAAAAATGCCGTTCTGCCTGTATAGACATAGTGATATCGGATTTTTGACACTCAAAGTTGCGTCTTATCTACATATATATCGATATCATCTTCAAACATATCAATATCATCATCAAATACATTTATATCATCTACATATACATCGATATAATCTACAAATATATCAATACCATGACCATATATCATTTACATATATTTACAAATAATCTCCATATATGCCTATACATATACATGTACATCATATTGTGATATTATTCAAATACTGAACTCGAAGCGTAGAAAATGTCCCGATCGATTGGTGCAAACATTTTGGAAATAAATCGTGGAATGACTTAGTTATTAACGTTCAAAACCTATATATTTTTCGTGACGCTCCAAATTTTCGCAATTTGAACGTGTACCCCAGTATTGAAAACACAGACGTAGTCCTACGTCAAAAGATTTTTTTGGCAAAATTTAAAGATGGGAACGAAAAATAATGTGGCAACCCTGTGTCCAACGTCCATCGTTCACCCGCACGCGAATGCGCGCGAGACCAGGTTCCGTGAGTCGTGAGAACGTTTAACAAAAAAAAAACTCACTCACCGTATTTCATTCGCTGAGAGTGAGAAAGAGAGGACTGAGAGAACCGAGAAAACAGCTTTGGCGTTTGCTTGGCCTACTGCCACCGCAGCCGATCAAAACATTCGAGTATCGCACTTGGCCAGCTTAGCACGCGTCTTTTCTTATAAATTTTCCCTTTTTGTCCGCTGCTTTCGCTCGCACGCTCAAAGCCGCGGATGTTTTGTGTGTGATTGTTCATCATTATTTTTGTCACCGTTGAAATAAGTTGGTTCTTTGAAAAGAAAAATAACAAGTGATGCAATACAGGCTTATTGAAGAACCGCTGCAGTAAAGTGCAAAAGGATTTCGAAGAATAAAGTGCGTTTTTTTTTTTGTTGAGTGAATAAAACTTACGAGGAAGTCGAACGTGTGATCTGTATTGATGTGACTGAGTGTCACAGTGCTAACGAGTGAAATTTGGTGGAAGGCGCAAAAATTCACGCCCCACGAAAGAGTGTTTTGTCAACGGTGTTGTTTTTTCCTGGGTTCAAGAGAAGGCAGTAAAAAAGATCGGAAAGTGTGGAAAGTTAAAAATAGTTGCGGTAGGTTCCGTTTAGAAGTTCCAGCAGATACCTACATAATCACGTGCTAAATAGTTTGGAGGAAAATTTATCGAAGATCGTTGAAATCGTGCCAAATTAGTATTCATGCTAGCGCGCGGGGATTAATACTCGAATGTTTGTTTTTTGTTTTGTAAACAACGTTCAAAGTGTGTATTGCGTGTTAAGGTGAAAAGTTCGTTAGCAAGCAGGTATTGAGTGAATTACGTTGTTGAGGGCTGGGCAGTGATAAATAAAACAACATTTTAATAGGTGTTTCTCGTGTAAAAGATAAATCGCTTGCTCTAGTACTGCCGTTTTTTGAGAAGAAAGATAAAGAGCCCAATCAAAGTTGGCGCTGGACGGGGGTGAAGTTGGTGAAGAGGCTTGGAGTCGAGATTCTTGTGCGATAAGAATGAGCTTGAAGAAGGCAAGCCGCACCAAGAGTCTATCGCTGAGCGGAGATGACTTTCCGCTGCGGCCGGCTAAGCCACGGGCGGCCTTCGTTACGGCCAAGCGCCCGGAGGACACGATGAAGATCATGAAGTACATCGACGACAACGTGATCGGGAAAGGAGTTGCGTTTCTCGGCCCGTTTGGACGACGAAAAGGTAAGGCAACCTAGTTATTGTTTTGTTTTGCAATATATGTACAGAAAAACCTTACGCGGAATGAGGGAACTGGTTCTCCGTATAGAGTCACGAACAACAAATCATGCAACATGTAACCACTCAATTCGCAATAACCTTCAATTAAAAACTCATTCATTTGCTTTTAGATAGATCTTAAGCTGTTCGCGAATTACCTGGCTTTTGGCAACAGCATTCCGTTTACCTTAAGCTCAGTGACGTATCGCGGGAGGGAACGCTCAACAAAGCCTGGAGATACGACTCCAACTGTTGACCATCAACGCAAAGGAAAAATGTCGTAAACATTCCGCCGAATTGGTCCACGTCGCGAACGTGATCAAATCTAAATTAGTCACCTCTTTTATCTCCTACTAACTACTGTTCGGAAGAAAAATCCCAAAACCAAACTACTACTGCGCTGCGTCGCTCTCGTTCGTAGACGTCGACGTGGTGCCTACACCTATGTATGCTTACGAAAAAGAAAAATATGCTCATGCTCACATGCGTTCAGTCGCAGAGATAATTGGCATTGGCCGCCGCCGCGCCACCGTGTCTAGCATGACTTGTTTTGCTGTGTTCTTTTCCACTCTTTCACACGCTTCGCACCGTACACCTTTTCGCACTCTATCTCCGTCTACAGAGTTGTCAGTCTCTCGTCTCACTCCCGGCCTACTGCGCGGTTAACCGGTGGCAAGGCCACCTCGGCTCATGCAAATCGTGCCCTAGGGTTTTTTTTTTCTCATGCTCGCGGGAATTTAGCAAACGGCGATCGAGGAAATTGTTCAGCGGCTTGACCCTGTCCCTGGTGTCCCTGGCGTGTATGTATCGTACTGACCGAAACATCGGTGCAAAAAAGGCGATCCGATCCCGTCCTAATGTTACCCACTGTGTGTAATGCTATCTTTGTTTTGGAAAAGTACTAGATTGAATCGACAAGGGGGGGCAATTAAGTCTTTGTATTCTGTTATCAAATATATCGTGCAAATGGCGAATTAGCTGGCCACTTAGCTGTGCGCGTACCTTTTTTTTTCAGACGGTGTTTAATTATATGATTATCAATGCAGAGGGGTGTTTAGTGGAGTGAGTTTGCGCTATTAGCAGCGCGGTGTAGTTGATAGCGAAACGATCGAGTATAGTTCATGGACGGACGGCCGAGTGCGGTCTTTTCATTCGATAGTTTCTTAGGGAAATGATTATTGTTGGCTAACTGTTGATGTCCTTTCAACCTTCAAGAAATTCGAAGCAGCACCACACTTAACAAACGTGAGCTTTGCGGACAGATTTACTTTGAACACTTTGAAGACACAATTTGTAGTTTTGGAAAGGTTTTTTTTTGAGAAACCCTAAGCTGATATGATTTTGTCAAAATGTTTGAATTACATTGGGTTGTATTACCTGTAAGTTGCTTTAATTTCAACGAGTTGTGTATCAAGGGCAATTTCACTCAAAAACGGAATTCTCGCATAACACGATATCTTTGTTGATTGATAATCTTTGTACACTTTTTCATGTTGTTAACTTGTAGCTTCAAAAAATCGATTCTCCAAATTCGCTTTGTCTTTTGATAATCATTTCTGAGCAAAGCAAAACGCAATGTTTTCATCACATACTTTCAAGTACATAGAATGTCAAACATGTAAAGAAAATTGTTTACAGCTGAAAGATTACCGAAAGAGAATATTTATTTGTAGCCAGATGATTTTATATGACTTTCTTTTTACAAGATCTTAGAAGATTTGAATTAAAATAATTAATTAAACTTGTGGGCAGAGGTAAATTTATGCTTAATTTACGGTTTTTAGTTCTTTTTCTGATTAGTTTATATTTTTATGGATGATTTTGATTTTCTTATGGAAATTGTTACATCAAATCTAACGGTTCAAAAGAACGTTTCCGAACTTTCTCAGTTTGTTTCAAATGTCAGATACGTCTATTTGGAAAATTATGCTGGAAATGTTCGATAGAAACTAATAATTAGTTTTCGTTTTATTATGAGCATTTGTATTTTTCTAATGGAAATTTTTAATTGCTACCACTCCTATTTACGTACTGGCAAATTTAGATTTTTTTACAGAAATCAACTATAGCTGTGTGACATGAATTAATCTGCTAAGTATCTTAAGCCATAAAAGTTATCTCATTAAATCCCAGGATTTCATGTTATGGTAAATATGGCCTTAAAAGACTTCTGGGGTTGCTTTTTCAAGTCTTTAAGCATGTTCCACAAGGTTTCTAGAAAGGAGCTAAGTTCTAGCCTAACATTTGAAAAGAGCGGAAGAGCCAAAATGTAAACAAATCATATTGTATTATATTTTGATTAAACAATTTCAGGGGGAGGTAGCTCATCAAAACTTCCGGTCCGCCTCTAAGCATATTGCTGGGAGGTACCAGGTGGGTCTCCACCGATTGCCTGTCGATCTGCCAATTCTGGAAGTCGTCTGCATTGAGCTATCTCAAATTATAATAATCCGTCCACTATATCACAACGCATTGCGATTGGTTGAACGGATTGGAGATTATGAAATCATTGGGTATAGGACCAAGTCTCCCCCGGTTGGTGCGAAAAAGATGAGCTTAGGAATCAATAGAAGCGTCAAGTTATCCGAAGGCACGAAATGCTTCCAGGGACGCTAATTTCACAGAATCCTTCAATCGTAATTCAAGGTATAGATTGCTTTTTAGGACGCATAAGTTGCTTGTTGCAGATGTGAGTTCCAGTAGTAGGATTGTCTGTAGAATGTAGTTGTACATATTCAAAGTTTACGGGAAAAGAGTGCTTCGAGCATCTGATGTGAACGGTTGCGTTGATTCTTTCTTATTCACTATTTTGTTATAGAGCATAGCGCGTTATCTATAGTTTTCGGTTATCTCTTTTTTCGGCGGCGCGAGTGATCGATTAACAAAACTGTTACTAGGTTAGATATGACGGTAAATAATTAAAACATCTATCCTATTAGTTCACCATATTTGCCGTAACACCATGGTGTCGATGCTTTGTTACGAATTGCTTTGTTATCGTTTATAGCGCGTTATTTTTAACTTCGGTTATCTGTTGTTCGGCGGCGCAGGTGATCATGTGAGCACGAAAAAAACAATGAAGCTGCTTCCCGGTTTGATCTGGTGGTTCGCCGGGTATGGTGGGCCGGTGGAGGGGATTATAATTGGTTGTGATCTGTATCATTCGATTGGCAATACTCGCCGGGCCGCCATGTCTTGGAACAGGTGAACCACTGTCCCATTGTGTGATTGGCTGCAATAGCTTCCTTGCTTTTGATAAGAATCGATCCAAAATGGCTGTCAAGCGTTAATATCAAACACATTTTGTGAGTGCTTTATATTTTACTAGACAGCTTATACAATAACTCTTAGTATCTTTTCAGAGAAATGGCTAAGCTCTTCAAACATCCGGGTGACTACAAGGATTTCACTTACAGAGGATAGGCAAAATAATTGAGATAGGCAAAATTTTGCCCAAATTCAATTCCTTATAACTTTTTGAAAAATTGTTGAATTTGGACAAAACCGGAAGCATTCGACGGCAAATTTAGTCAAGATTCAGGAACATGCATGGTCACGAATACTGGCCACCGGGCACCGGAGATGTTCCGGATTTTGAAAGGGCATGTCAAAAAGACATTTTTTCTGCTGCTCGTATTTTTGTGTGGTGTGAAGTTACATCGATGACCCCTATTTTCCTAGAAACTAAAACTAAAAACTTCCGAAATGTGGCCATTTCCGTAAAACTGGTTCCCGATACTATGGTCAATCATGTATATCCCTCCAATTATGTATATATCACCAAAACATCAAGATTTTTCATGGAGGTGCTTCAGGGAGCATATTCAGGACGATCAGTTGCCCTGAACACTCTGTAGTAGTTCCAGGTTCCAAGTGCCCCAGCGAAAGTGGCCAATTTGGTTCCAGGTGCCCCGGGGGAAGTGGCAAATTTGGAAAATGTCCGGAACCATATCAATATGGGTATCAAACTTCAAGATTTTTCGAGTCGATACTTCTAAATGCATTTTAGAACCAGCAGCTTCCATGACCACTCTGTAGTAGGTTCCAGGTCGACGTTTAATAAGCTCATAAAGAACCTACTACAGTGTTCAGGGCAACTGATCGTCCTGTATATGCTCCCTGAAGCACCTCCATGAAAAATCTTGATGTTTTGGTGATATATACATGATTGGAAGGATATACATGATTGACCATAGTATCCGGAACCAGTTTTACGGAAATGGCCATATTTTGGAAGTTTTTCAACGGATCTTAGTGCAACCGCCGGCATTATGAAAATAGAGGTCATCGATGTAACTTCACACCACACAAAAATACACGCAGCAGAATAAATTTCTTTTTGACATGCCCTCTGAAAATCCGGAACATCTCCGGTGTCCGGTGGCCAGTATTTGTGACCATGGTGTTCCTGAATCTTGACTAAATTTGCCGTCGAATGCTTCATGTTTTGTCCAAATTCAACAATTTTTCAAAGAGTTATAAGGAATTGAATTTGGGCAAAATTTTGCCTATCTCAATCATTTTGCCTATCCTCTGTATATCTTTGTTCTTAATTTTGTTTCTTTTCAGGCAACAAATAATTTATTTCCACCAAATTTTGAAGACAATATCTAATATCCTGTTTTTGTTTTGTTTTGTTTTTTGTTTTGCTTGTCTCTTCTCAGTCACGCTTCTGGAGGCACTCTTTTATGTACACCTGTCCTTTCATCGTGTCCTGGGTCACGAAAGGTGCACTTCGCTTCCCGCACGTGCAGATGGCTTGCCAAACCAGGAATTTCTTCGCAAATTTGGACATCTTCTGAGTGCGGACATGCTCCGGAACGCTGAACTTATCCTTGGCCGTGAAAAACAGGTTGCCGGGGATCTGTTTGAAGTCGGCCTTCACATATGTTTCGTCGTCCATGATGCAGCATTCAACTTTCGTCAGCATGTTGAGGTACAACTTCCTGGCACGGGTTTTGGCGGACTTCTTCTGCTTCTCGTCGCGATTAGGGGCCTTTTGTACCTTGAACGTTCGAAGCCCAGCCTTAGTTTTGGCTATCTGGACAAAACTTCGGCTTAGGTGCAGCTTCTTAGCCACATCCCGAACGGAGGCGTTCGGATTTCGGTTGAAGGCCCCAACTACGCGGTTGTGATTTTTGGTGTTGTACGGAATACTTTTTCCTTCACTTCTGGGCTTCCGATCGGTGGTCAACCGTTCCTCGAACCGCTTAATCACTCGCGACACCGTGGAATTCGCGATTCCCAACGTTTTAGCGATGGAACGATGCGAGAGATCCTTGTTCTCGTGATGAATGCGCAAGATTTTATCACGCACGAGCTGTTCTTTCGACTCCATTTCCGCGAGTTTTGATCACAGGACTTTAAAACTTGCAGGATGTAAATAATGCACTATGAACTAAATCCAACGAAATTTTCATTAAATTCTACCCAACGGTTAAAAAGTTAGAGCAATTTCATAGTGTGGCAATTTCATCGTGGACACCCTTTAATGGGACAACGGGGCCCGTTAGTGAAAGTGGCGGCATGCTATACGAATTAGTATGCACGAACGCTTAGGCTATGTACACAGAAAAAAAAATTGAATTTTCATTGTGATGTAAATATCAGAGCATGTAAAATTGTATTTCCTTGCACACGAAGCAGCAACTTGCATGAAATAGTTGTACTGAAGACGAGCTTTTGTGGACAACATTTTCCGCAATGAATTGAATGTCCCAGAACTTTACACGATTTATAATGTTAACTTGAATGTTTTGTGACGCTCCATTTATGTGCATGATATTGAACAGAAATTTACGCTACTTTTTGGAGCTGTGTAGGTTCTCACTCAGCTTAGGTGCAGATCGGTGGGTAGTTGCCTGCAAGGGTGGGGGCTGATCAATAACAAAAACAATAACAATATATTGATTTAACAATTTCAGAACCACTAATTAACCTTGTTTGAAATTGGAAATATCCTTCTTATCAACATGCAACCCTAGGAGTGGACAGCAAATTCTGCTAGAACCAAAAATGTAAAGAGAAAGCATTGATAGGTCCCGCACTGGGATAGCTAGGCAAGAGATTGTCTGCTTGATCGGATGCCGCCTGTCAAACATGCCCTACAGTCAATTTCAACTACTTCTATTCAATTTCACAACCTGCCGAGCTCTTACGAACCTATCAATACTTTCTCTTCACATCTTTGGTTCTCGCAGAAATTGCTGTCCACTCCTAGAGTTGCATGTTGATAAGAAGGATATTTCCAATTTCAAACATTATTTTTGATTACGTGCTTCATGCAACAACAAAAAAACATGATTAGTTAAATGTAATGTACCTTGACAATGACATTAAAATCAATTATGCACTTCCTTAAACAAGAAAAATAAATTATCGCGATCTTCTGGATCACACAATTATTTTGCTCTAGTTATTTTGCTGTTCCGCCGCCCTTTTTCAGTTAGCATCAAATCCTGGCTAGTTTAACATTTTTACTATTCTATTCATCATATACTTATTTCGACTTGAGCTTGAAGTATATATTTACAGTAACTTCTTTATCAAAACTTGAAAATTATCATTACGCCCTAATCACAAAGCAGAAGTAATTTCGCCGCATATTTTTGCCCGTTAAAATGTCAAATTGGAATTATGCCGTGAATATAATGATGTTGATTTCCATTGATTTTTGTTACGCCGTCGATAGTTTTTACCTGTTTTACTTGTTAAGGATAAGGTTTCATCGAGATTTCATTAAATGATTTTGCTTCGCGTTGAAGAAAACGAGTGAAAAGTAGGAGAAGGGATTTTGTAGGAGTTGACGAATGTGCATTCTCCTGAGTTTCTTGTTGTTGGAATCGTTAAGCGATTATTTTATATTTACGGATTCTTTTTTTTTAACACGTTTTTTTGAATGCCATCCTTAAAATCTTATTACAAATCGAGCAGAATAATACAGTTCCCTTAACTCACAAAAGCTGGACTACTTGTGGGCGGCCTAGCGCATAAGGGCCAGTATGTTGAACAATTACTCTCGTTTCCTCTTAACGCGAATTTGCGTACCAAAACGATGCTTCAAGAACTTCAGGACACGCTTATCGTTGGACACCTTCAGCAATTCCATGACCCGCTTCTCTTAAGGAGCGTGGCCGACAACCTCACGGACAAGAAAGCACACGAACTTGGTGTACCTAGTTTGAATACCCTTGGGGCAAGACGGATAAATTCCTTAACCTTATGATCTTCTGGGCGGTCTTATGACCTTTGTTCAAATAAACTCAGATTTTCTAACGGCGAGTCATGTTTTCTTCCTCTGTGTAGACAGCCGGACAATTATAAACGCCGTATATCAGCCTTTGCTAAGCAAGAATATTAGCGTATTTCTCAACTTCTCTTTCCTCCACGGGCACCAAAAACAATTTTTTGCCCCCCCCCCGGGTCCCCCCCTTTGGGGGGGGCGGTTTGTTTCCCGCGGGGTTTCTTTGCCCCTAAATTAAAAACATGATTAAGAATCCGCAATTCAATTAGTACAATACGAAAAACGTTCATTCGATAGAATCACTTACCTCTGTTTTTCCTAGTAGTACCTAGACTCATCTAATTAGTAAAATTAACTGTTTTGGTACGTGAAGCATAGAATTCGACATCTTTAAAAATTGAAAACACTGGGTCGTAATTTCTCGCTACTTGATCAATGTGACTGAAGAGCGTAGGCTTAATGACAAACAAAATGCCAGAATGTCATAATTTAACGGTGAGTTTCCAGTGCTGGCAGTTCATCAAGCGTAAAACGTAAGGCGTTATAACACTCTAAAAATAAACAGGGCGTATTTTGATTTTTATCAATTTTTAACTCAATAAAACATATTTCTGCACATATTGTGTGAAAAGTTTAAGCACTGCATTATTATACAAGATGTGAACATAATAAATGGTTTATTGGAGCTTGCTATGGAAAATAGGATTTGATTTTCGTATTCCAATCTTTGCCTCCAGTTTTCTCGGTTTCGTGGAATTTTGGAATACCGCCCTTTTCAAATGTTAATCTAGAGTTGTTCTCACGTCGGCGAAATAAGTTCTTTGATTCAATATAAAGATTTCGAAGGGTTTTTTAGGGAAAATAATGGAAAAAATAAAAATTTAGGTTTTTTGGGGGTGGGGGGTTGGGGGGGCGAGAGGAAAAACCAAAACCAAAGGACCCAGGGAGGGGGGGGAAAATCTCTTTGGGGGGGAGTGTAGGTTGGGGGGGGGGGGGGAGGGAGAAGCACCAAAAGTAAGGGGCCCAAAAAAAAAAAAAAAAAGCGGGCCCCGCGTGGGCTTTTGGGGGGCTGGTGGGGCGGTTGTTTTTGTTTTTTGTTTTTTTTGGTTTTGGGTGTGTGTGTTGGGGTGTGTGTCTTCGGGGGGGGGCGGGTTTTTATTGTTAAATCTTGGTTTGGGGGTGTGGAAAATTTTTTTTTGTGTTGTGGGGGGGGGGGGGGGGGGGGGGGGGGGGGTTTGTTTTGTGGTTGGGGGGGGGGGGGGGTGGGTGGCGGGGGGGGGGGGGGGGGGGGGGGGGGGGGGGGGGGGGGGGGGGAGGGAGATAATGTTGGGGGGTGTTGTCTGATCATCACCTTGAAATAGTATTTCATCAACCGACGTACCTTTAAAAATTTCTTCACCAAAACAGAATGAAATTTGACTGAAATTTTGATTTACTGTCAAAATTTCAATCGCATGAAAAGCCCAGCCAAAATGAAGGAAATTTACAAAAATGTATTATGCTCGCCCTTTTCGGTAATTCTGGCAACTGAAACTAGCTGGGATGAAAGCGTAAGAAGTGAAGAAATTTTTGGAAGTACATATAACGTATTCAGAGACGATACAAATTTTCATGCGTCTCAGAAGAAATCAGGTGGCGGAGTTCTAATAGCTCTTTCAGCTGATTTCAGTTCAGAAATTATTCCCACATCCAAATTTAAAGAATTTGAGCATGTTTGGGTGCAATAACACATAGCATGTGTTCGCCTCTGTTTATTTTCCACCAGACCATGCTCATAATAAACACTTATGATTTTTTCTTCCAAATTGCTGAGCAAATTTTATCTCAACTTCCTCCTGAAGTAAAAGTTCACATCTATGGGGATTTTAATCAACGGAAAGCTGACTTCATTCTGGACTCTGAAAATCAAAGTATATTACTCCCAGTCGTTGGGGATAACGAAACTTTACAGTTCGTTTTTGACAAAACGGCCAATTTGGGACTTAACCAAATTAATCCCATAAAAAATCAACAAAATTGTTATTTGGACTTTTTATTTACGAATATTTATGAAGACTTCTGTGTGACCGAATCATTAACTCCATTGTGGAAAAATGAAGCGTTACACAAAGCAATCGAATAGTCTTTATTCGTACATGAATACCAAAAACCCAACGACTGCGAATACGGGGAAGTCTTTGAATACCAATTAGCGAATTATGAAAACATTAAACTGAAATTAAGCAATGTAGATTGGCAAATAATTTTAAGGAATGAAGGAAATGTCGAAACTGCCGTAGACGTCTTTTACAAAATTTTAACAGAAAATATTTCACAAGAAATACCTCTGAAGAAAAAACGACGTCGCAGAAATACTAAATATCCAATCTGGTACAACAGACAAATAAAACATGTAATCAATCACAAGCAAAAAGCTCATAAAACCTACAAAAAAACAAAAACAGTGAAAATTTAGCGAAATATTTGGACATATGCGATCAATTGAATGTTGCCACCAATAATGCATTTGAAGACTATAATTCAAAAACAGAGCTTGAAATAAAATCTGGTCAAAAGAACTTTTTTAAATGCGTAAAAACCAAATTAAAATCCAACAGTTTTCCCTCAAAAATGCATCTTGAAGGAAATGTTGAGAATAGCTCGGAAGAAAATTGTAACCTATTTGCACATTTTTTCCAAGAAACCTATACAACATTTTCTGAAAAAGATCGCGACCGCGATTACTTTGCATTTTATCCAGAATTGCCAAGGGACATTGGCGTCAATCAGCCTTCAAGTGCAAGATATTTTACAGGCTCGAAATAATTTAGACGCCTCGAAAGGCCCTGGACCAGACGGAGTTCCTCCAGTATTTATGAAAAATCTAGCAATGGAACTTACTGCTCCACGGTTTTGGATTTTTAATATGTCATTGGAATCTGGAAACTTCCCAAAAATATAGAAAAACTCATTTTTAGTCCCTATCTTTAAATCTGGAAGGAAATCAGACGTACGTAATTATCGTGGTATAGCCATCATCTCATGCATTCCAAAACTTTTCGAGGCAATTGTCAACGAAAACATATTTCAACAAATCAAAAATAGAATAACTGACAAGCAACACTGCTTCTTTATAGGTCGTTCGACCTCAACAAATTTGCTTGAATTCATAGACTACTCATTAAATGCGATGGATAATGGATATCATGTAGAAGCTCTTAATACAGACTTAAGCAAGGCATTTAACCGCATTGACATACCAATGTTACTCTTTAAATTGCAAAAAATGGGAATTGAGGCAGGACTTCTGAAATGGCTTGAATCATACTTAACGAATCGCCAACAAATAATAAAACTTAACGGAACGAAATCGAATCCTATTCAAGTCACTCGAGGTTCTCATTTAGGACCTCTTCTTTTTATTCTATACGTAAACGACATTTCCTTCATTCTCAAAAAAATTAATGTACTAACTTTTGCCGACGACATGAAGCTCTTTCTGGAGATTAGGAATGAAGAAGACATCAATAAATTCCGCAATGAAATACAATTATTCTACACATGGTGTAAAAAAAGCCTATTGGAATTGAATGTAAAAAAATGCAAGTTAATATACTTTTGCAGAAACAGAACATCATCAAACATTACAATTGCATTAGGAAATTAGAATGTAGAAAGAAGTGAAAGAGTTAGGGATTTAGGAATTATCCTAGATTCCAAATTTACATTCATTGACAATTACAACACAATAATTCACAGGGCAAACAATATGTTAGGCTTCATCATGCGATTTTGCTATAACTTTCAGGACCCCTATACAATTAAAACACTTTATGTTGCCTATGTGAGGTCAATACTGAAATATTGCAGCATTGTGTGGTCTCCTTTTTCAATCACGTACGAAGGAAGAATACAATCAGTACAAAAGCAATTTTTATTATATGCCCTTCGTAAACTAGGTTGGACTTCATTTCCTCTTCCATCATATGAAGCACGCTGCATGCTTATAAACATCCAGACATTAAAAGAGCGCCGTGAATATGCAATGGTTTCAATTGTAAACGATATTGTTTCGCAGCGCATTGACTCAGCAGTACTTTTGTCAAAATTAAATTTCTATGCGCCTACTCGACAACTAAGAAGTCGAAATTTATTTTCCATAAACCATCATCGCACAAATTATGCAAAATTTGGGCCACTAAATCGAATGATGGGACGATGCGAAACCGTTGACTTTACAATGTCTAGGCATAAACTTAAACAATATTTTAACATCATCCGGAATCACAACTCCTAGGAAGAAATAATAGAAAAGCAGACACTACTTAGTTTTTATTTCTTTTCCCATAATTCTAAGCCAAAAATGTAATTTTTGGTTTTGGGCATTTTGGGCAAAACGTGCCAACACACAACATGAAATTATCCCTGTTAAGTTTCTAAATGTGATGTGTGTAAAATTTATTCATTTTTACTCAAAATATATTGCGGAGATTGCAACAATATGAGCAGAATGAAGAGAAACCATCAATTTAGGGTGAATTGGGGCAAAACGAACCACTTCCCGTGCTCTACACAACACGAAACCTGTGCCTATCGATTTATTAGCCTATTTGCTTTCAGGAATGCATTTGGTTTGGTTAAAAAACCAGCGGCTTCACTTACTTGGGAATTTGGGTTCATTTTTTCTCACTGTGCACTGGTTGTACTTCTGTGTTCAAAAAATAAGGTGACTTTTTAACTTAAAAATTGCGCATTTGAGATATTGTCCAACAATTTTTTTTTTACGTTGGTACGCTTGTTAGTGACATATATTTGGCATTTAATGACATTCCCTCCATAATTAGTTTATTTACGCTTATGTTTTCTAAACGACCAAAAGTGCTTTCGGCGATTTTTACAATGTCTGAATTTGTTGAGCAAAGAAGTGCCATTAAATTTTGTTTGCGGAACGATAGTTTTGCTGCTGAAACGTTGAAGATGGTGCAGAAAGCCTTCGGTGAGTCAGCTATGTCGAAAAAAAATGTTTATAAGTGGTACAATGACTTCAAAGACGGTCGAGAACGCGTTGAAGACTTGCAACGTCCATGACGGCCATCGACGTCAACTGATGAGCAACACGTGAAGAAAATCAAAGAGTTAGTGTTTGAAAATCGTCGATTATCAATTAGAGACCTGGGGGGCGACCCCGGCGTAGTGGTTAACATCCATACCTCTCACGCCAAAGTCACGAGTTCGAATCTCACCCCCGGACAAGTTACGAAAATGCCCAAAAGCGGTGTTTGAGTGGCAACGACGGGAGATGAACCAGCCCGAGGCTGAAAATCTCGATAATCAAGAAACAAAAAAAAAACAAAAAAAAATTAGAGACCTTGCCGATATGCTTGGCATCTCAATTGGATCGATTCAATCTATTTTTAAGGATCAATTTTGCCTCAGAAGAGTCAAATCGCGTTTGGTGCCGTTCTTCGCACTCTTTCTTCGTGAGTTTTTTGCCAAAAATTCGACTCATATCGCTCCACAACCACCGTATTCACCTGATTTGGCTCCGTGTGACTTCTGGCTATTCCCAAAACTCAAAAGACCACTTCGAGGACACCGTTTTGAATCGATTGAAGAGATTCCACGAGAATCGCTGCGCGCATTGAGGGGCATCCCGGAAGCCGACTATATGGCCTGCTTCGCGGATTGGAAAAAAACGCTGGCATAAGTGCATTGCATCAGAGGGGGACTACTTTGAAGGGGACGAAATAGATTTCGATGATTAAATAAAGATTTTTTGAAATATAACAAAAGTCACCTTATTTTTTGAATACAGTAGTACATCAAGTTGTCCACTAAATCATCCACGGAACTGTGATGCTCCTACTCTCCGAAGTCAATCGGTCCAGCAAACCAAATCTTCGGATCAGTCCATCGTCTTGTCCATCGCATGCGTCGTTAGCATTAGTCGCGGTTTGGACAAGATTGAAGTTGTTCTTCTTTAATGTTAAAAAAAAAAATCGTTGTCAGCGCTTGATCACTGGCATCCGCATCAACCGCCTGGCCCTCCGCGGACTGAACAGCTCCCCACATTCCTTCTCTTATAAGTATCATATTCATTAAGAACACTTATGGTGAGTAGTATTGACGACCCTTGAGTGTTTCAATCACCGGAAAACTCACAGCATTCCCGTGGGCACGAACTACACCACCGGTTGTAGCACCGCGTCCAGTCGTATTCGTCCTATTGCTGCCTGAACCGCTTTCGTTTGCATTTTGTGCGTCCATATCACTCAGAATTATGGCTTTTCTTCTACGAACAAAATTATCTTGAGAAAAAGGAACAATCTTTACTTAAAACTATGAGCACGTCCTGGACCCATAATCACTTGTGATTTAATTGGTTTGGTCAAGGTTTGGTGTAAACTTGAAGTTGGAATTAAAATTAATTTTACTTGATTATACCTGGTAAACAATCAGGTTGTTATGGGTATGATAGTGAACTACACGGGTAACTACGTTATAGCAAAAGAGACCTTCTGGACTAAATTTTGCGGCCTTGTCAAACAAATGATGCGATCAAATGGGAATCATGACAAATCTAAACCTACACACTCTAAGGTCAGTTTACCCATAATCACCAAAAAAGTGCACATACTCATTTATGGGTAAAGTTGACTTTACCGATATTTGAGTAAATTTGTATGGGAAAAAATACTCAAATATGGGTAAGTAGTAATGTACCAGTAAATTGTTCTGTGCACTTTTCGCGATTATGGGAATTCTTCAACCATATTTGGGTAAACTGAACTTAGCGTGTAGAGAGGTCATGTGACAAATTCAATGGTTTCAATACAGGACATGTTCAAGTCATTCTTATCATCTTTAAAGCTTTTTATAATCGATCAATCGCTAACTTACAAGTAGTTATTTGTATGATAAATAGCAATTTTGCGTCTAAGAAAAGATTCTAGAGAATCAATCAAACTTTAAAGCAGAAAACAATCATCTTATAAAATCGAAAATGAAACTTATTTCCTATATTTCCTATTCTTGATTTTTATCATTTATTTTTCTGGACAAACTTAAAGCAAAAAGGCAAGTCTATTTTTGCGCCGTTTATCGTAAAATACAATCCTACATCCCAAGCATAACTTTAGAAACCTCACTAACTACTTCAAACTCATAGCTCTAGGTTTTTTTCCCCTCTCATAAATCGCAACGTTCAATGTGAGTCACATTTTTTTTGCAACTCGTCAAAAACAGATCCAAGTAGCTCACTTCGCTTTGCGAGCGTATTATTCTAGAACCGGCCCGTACCCTTCCGTCGTGTTAATAGCCATTAATCTCCGAGTCATAGAAGCCGATGGAAAGCCAATAATTATCCGCCGACTTTGTTTCGGGCCATTCGTCCCCCTCTCCGATCACCGTCGCACATCGATCAACGTTAGCCACGTCGACCACGCGGCGTAGTCGTTTGTAAGTAACACGGCTTAAAAATGTGAAAGGTGCGGTATTTTATAAGCACCCCCACACTGGCTCAGTATGCGCTGAGCAGGCCATGCAAACCGCACAAAACCGGTTCCCATCAACGAACGCATCAAGGACTCCCGCCTCTGCCAGTGCCCGAGAGCGGCCAGATTACCTGCTGTAAAGAACGTTTTGTATAAACATCTATTCATCTAGGAGGCAAATGTTATTAAGAAGGAAGTAATCTAGGAGTGGAAAACTCTAGATAGCGCAATGATTTACGACGCCTCCAGGCACTACTTAGCTGGGTGCGCACGAAATTGATTTTGTCCCATGGAAAATTTCAAAGACGCGCGAATATTCGTCGCTTGCTGATTTTCGAACGAAGCAGAAACACATCTGTCAAAATGGGTCAGTGTCACTCTACAAACCACTGAACCATCCTTTGTCTATTTTCGAAACGCCGCCGGCCGAGTGCGAGGAAAGAAAACACATCAAGCAACTCGGGACGGAACGTTAATTACGGCCCATTGCCAGCGGTAGACCTGCTGTCGTCGATGGCATTGTCAAAATTCTTGCCACACGCCGAGGTCAACCTACGATTTTGGCGAGCGCGTTTGTGCGAACAAACCGAGCGCATTCAACCAGGAATTCGCGGTCCAGTGGCGGTACGCACGCGGAAAAGGACACCCGTCACAGCCCTGGCACTCGCGGGGGTTGAGTGACACGCTCTGACGGGGATTTCCTTTGATTCAATCGGAAAACAGTGCGCACAAAGCCAGCGAAAGTAGTTTATGGGACAATTCATGTCAAAGATTGGCCATTTTTTGTTGCACAACGAGTGCGCCAGAGGTTAATCCTTTTGCTGTTATTGTACTCATCTTACCAAGAGATGAGGAAAATTTACGATTTACGAATCGACTTTAATGACTTTTATCGTTCGAATGAACGTCTCAACGCTTATGTGATAGAAAACAAAATTCAGTGTAAGGCCTCGGGTGGGGATCAAAGTAGATGAACACGGGGACGAGAAGCACACTGACCCAACTCAAGCGATTACTCGTTGAGGGGACGTAGTAGGCTTGGAATGTGGTTGATTCAATGTCTTAAATGTCAAACTAAGGCTATGAAAAAAAACGCCATTCCCATGCCTCTCCCCTCATAAATGATACTTTTTCTAACCTAGAGTCAACCGCGAGTAAATCGGTAAAATCAATCCTGCTTATTAGACCCCCACTAATAAACCACTCTAAATTGATACCGGATGTACAATTTTCGACTGCAACAAGCGTAACAATATCTGTAAGCACGAATTCAATAAACAAATAAACCTATAAAAAGCACCTTTTCGATGAAAGTTGAAATAACCATGCCACGCTTGCTTTGATGCGCATATTCTGGGCACATTCGGAAATATCAAATTGCTCGTGAGGTGGTGGCAGCAGAAAAAAGGGAAAACGGGGTGGTAATATTTTTGCGGGAAAAAAAGCCCTTTTTTTTTTTTGGGTTTGTAAAAAAACCCCGCCCTCGTGGGGGTGTGTGGAGGGGGTTCCTTTTCCTATTTTCGGGGGGTGGTTTGGGTTGGGTTTGGGCAGTTTTTGTTTTTTTTGTGGGGGGGGCGGGAAAAAAGGAAGAAAAAGTGGTGGGGGGGGGGGGGGGGGGGGGGGGGGGGGGGGGGGGGGAAAAATGCTGGTGGGGGGGGGGGGCGTGTTTTTTTTTTCTTAGGTGAGGGAGGGGTGTGGATGAAATTATCAGCCATTCCATAAAATACCGATATAGTGGGTCTCAGAATTTCGTGAAAATTGGTAGTTTTGTTCCTTATCACAAAATATTAGACACGTATTTTTTTATTTTTGCATTAATGTGATCATTTCCATGTTAGGGCGGTTTCAAAAATCGTTTTTTTTTTAGTTTTCCCGGAAATGATTTTTTTTAAGAAATCATAACTTTTGAATCTCTAGACCGATTTCAAATGTTAAAACGCCAAATAGAAGATAATTAAACATTCTCTAAAGAAAAAATATGATGTATGATGATGATGTATGATATGTACTACCACCCATTATAGCACGGAAACTAGTCCAACGGCAATGGGCTCTCCTCTCTGTTAGACTTGATCAAGCTTTAATAACCACTGATTATCCTAATCATGCCACTGTATGAAGGGCCAAAAAGGGGTTGGCGAATCGATATGCAACATCACTTATACGTATCCACAGGGATATAAAGAATCTCCTTCCAACGACAAGACTGAACAATTGGTAAAAAGAGCAAGCTATCTAACATGAGGATACCCCAATGGGCGGGGAGAAGAGCCCGCCCTCTATTCACAAACTGTTAGCAATGGGAAGTTGGCATTCCCACTCTCCCCCTCCAGATTGCTTCAAGGGGGGCCCTGGGGCTCCCATTCCCATGAAATATTTATATAATAGTGTACATATATATTTATGTAAATGAAAAATACTACAAGCATTCATATCTATTATATATGATCTTCGTTCGTCTGATCCTGAAATGCAAGAAATGTTGTATAGTGTTAAAGTGTTGAGTTCTGTGATTCGCGCTTAAGCACGCTTTCGTTCGTTTTCAACGATAGCAGCAATTCACTAAAATCTCGGTTTGAGGTTTCCTGAAAAAGTTTGTTACATCTTTTGAAATTTAATCATTTTATTTTACTCTTATTTACTGGTCACTATTTGCTGCTTGATGCTGATTTTATAACCTCATCTATGAAGTAAAATCAATAATGATAAAGTAATGACAAGGATTGAACTGTAAAATCAGACACAAGCTAAATAAATACAGCGCTGTATGAATCATATCCGCTCGAATTTGGTATAATGTTCATTTGCAAAACGGTAATGAAAAATACATTCAATAATAATTGCAAAAGCCTATCACCGACTCCGTTGCCACCTTCTGACATCTAATGGATTGTTACTGAAAAATAAATAAAAATTAGATATTTATTAATATCCTCCTAGTCGTGAGAATGCTGAAAAAGTATATATCATTCCAAAAAAAAAAAAATTAAATTTAAAAAAAATTTTTTTTTTTTAAATTTTTTTTTTTTTTTTTTTTTTTTTTTTTCTCCATGGCTGGATTTTGTACCTGGACGCTGGTGGGAGGGCCTAATCTCATGTTAATGATGCATCGGAGATAGCTGATTTATGATAGATGTCGCTAGGTCATGTCATTGTATGACCTTCTACTCTAATGAACCATTCATGGGAGAGCCAAAGGTTCAGCCACACAAAGTAGTGATAATATCACACTCGCTCCTCTTTCTATTTAATAGCCGCGTCGTAGCACGCATGTATACAGGCACTAAAGTTGAGTGTGATATTGGCGGGTTGGGCCGCAAATCACTAAAAATTTAATCATAGATAGATTTATTCAATTTTGAAAACGTTTAATATTCAATTTGGGATGGGAGTTTGAACTGTGTCCTAGAATTTCCTATGCAGTGGACTTCTAGACCGTGGCCAAAAGTATTGTGGTTGTGTGGGATGCGGAGGGCCCGATTAGGAACTCAGAGTCTCGTATCACTGGGGTTTGTCATAGGTGGGGTTGTTCAGAATGAAAGAAGTGTGCTCCCGGTGGGCTTTGACGCAATTTACGCTTAGACGAGGCTAGAAACAGTTTGTAGACGCCTGACATCAAGTAGTTAAGGGACACGACAGGAGGTGCATATTTCATTGGCGTAGCAATTCTTTCATTGATTGTCATTAACTAAACACCAAACATACCTTAATTGCAATTCTTACTCTTATTCTAATATAAATTATAATTTAAATATGTGCGGTATACGACAGCTGCCTTTCAAATTATAGCAAATCATAGAGAGATGTTACTCTGATATAGCAACTAGTAGCGTAAAAACCATCATGAAATTTACAGTGGCATCTCAAATAGCCTGGTCACATTGATACGAACTATCGTACTATAGGGAATGGCTCTCTCTATCTTTTCGGGATTTGCCGTGTATCATTGTAATGCGGAATTGTAAATTAACGATTTTATGATCTTCTTTTTGCAGTACTTTTAACCGGTCCAAAACGCCCTACCTTAAGCACCTACCCAAACCTATCCTTGTTCCTTCCCATGGAGTTCATGTGGCCTGAATAGACTAGTTCGCCATTACCCCTCCTTCATCATCGGCTTTGGACTGACTTGCGCTCTTATTGCCCCCACAAATGCTGCAAAATGAAAATGAAATTTTTTTTTTTTTTTTTTTTTTAGTAATTTTTAAAAGATAGAATTGGGAGTAATAGAAGAGTCTTTTTTGTTTTTTTTAAAAAAAAATTTTTTTTTTATAATAATACCGATAAAAAAAATTTTAAAATTTTATATTCTATTGTGGTTGTTTTTTTATTATTTTTGTAAATTTTTTTTTTTTACTTTAATAATTTCATGAAAAATAAATTGAGCCATTTATCCTTGTTATGTTGCTCCAGGGTCTTACATCGTTTTGGAATGCAAAGATGATTGTAAAGCGTGCTGAAATTATTATTAAAATGAGAATGGAAAATATACAATATGATTTAAAGGTACGCGATCTTCAGTCGCACCCCCTCACTTCGCTATTGTCAGATTGACAACATTGCCCAGGCTACGCCAACCAGCGTCTCCATGTTTCAGCTGGCAGTCTTTTGTGATCATATGACTCGTGGAGGCGTGAGGTAGGAAGTTGTGAAGACCGGAGGTCGGTTGCACCCTCCTTCGAAGTTGTCAACTCACCATTTGAAGCCCTCTAAAAAAAAATATGATGGCATTGAAAAATTGGAATTTTGTTTTGTAGAACATTGATTGTATTTGTATTTTTCGATTTTCATGGTGTCTGACTATTTTTTCTTAAAAAATTAGACTGTTTTACACAAGATATCAAAAAAAAAATAGAGGAGAATGTTTTTTTTTTCGTTTGGGTTTTAGCGCCATACCCATATGCGACTAAACTATCATGTTTCTCCATTGATTTATCGTGACTGTAAAATAGTCATATTATCTACACTTACTTCAATTTCGGATTTTAGGTTAACATGGATTTCCCAAAGACTTTAATCAAATTCATACATTTCTGTGGGGTATCATAAACTGTCACAGGGATTCGTAGAATTGTAAATTAAGATGCATAGGGTATCAAATTGAGTATTAAATTGAATTAAATTTAGAAGATGCATTTTTCACGTACAATACGATACCCCAGATCGATTTCTATTTGGACTTTGATAAGACAATCTCATGGTTTTCAATCAATCATGTGTGTAGGTTGATTATTTGTTGAGGTTTTTAAATATTTTTATTATTACAGGCATAAAACACGCTTAAGGAGCTCTCACAGTATCACAGGGTATGGCGCAAATAACCCAAAACTTGCTAACTTCAAAAAATATATCTCGAAAACGAAAAAACATTTTCCCCTAATTTTTTGATATCTTGTGTAAAACAATCTAAATATTTAAGAAAAAATATAAAATCGTATAGCGCCCTCTAGCCAGACGCATTATTTATTTTATTTACATGGCATAACGTAACAATACTATAACATAGCCATACACAATATTCCTCTATAAGGCCCGATTCGTGGCTGCTCCTCTCCAATCCCTTGCGCACCTTGTACCCTCTAGGTCTTGCTCCCCTTGGTCTGACCATCTTGCTCGTTGCGCCCCACGTCGTCTTGTACCAACCGGATTCCCGTCGAACACCATTTTTGCAGGATAGTTGCCCGGCATTTTCGCAACATGTCCTGCCCAGCGTATCCTTCCAGCTTTTGCCACCTTATAAATACTCAATTCACCGGTGAGTTGCGCGAGCTTATGGTTCATCCTTCGCCTCAATAGTCCGTCCTCCTGTACTCCACCAAAGATGGTTCATAACACCCGTCGCTCAAAAACTCCGAGTGCTCGCAGGTCCTCTTCAAGCATTGTCCACGTCTCAATCCCTGTAGAGAACAACCGGTCTTATTAGCGTTTTGTACAGGATGCACTTCGTACAGGAGCTAAGGCTGTTTGACCGTAGTTGCTTGTGGAGCCCATAGTAGGCACGACTTCCACTGATAATCTGCCGCCGGATCTCACGGCTGTTGTCCGCAGTAACCAGTGGGCCGAGATAGACAAATTCATCGACTACCTCGAACTCATCGCCGTCGATCGTTACACTGCTGCCCAGTCGGGTCCTGTCGTGCTCGGTTCCGCCTGCCATGTACTTCGTTTTGGACGTATTTATCTTCAACCCAATCTTCTCTGCTTCGCGCTTTAGTCTGGTCTGGTGATAACATTGGCATGATAACATCCTACAAACCTATTTTCTAGTGGCGACAGTCGCTGGAAGTTGATTTGGGATAATACTTTAAAGGCGGCATTAAGGACAGTGATCGCACGATAGTTTTCACAGTCCAGCTTGTCGCCTTTCTTATAGATTGGGCAGATAACCCCATTCTTCCACTCCTCCGGTAGCTGTTCGGTATCCCAATTCCTGACTATCAGTCGATGCAGGCAATTTGCCAACTTGTCCAGGCCCATCTTGATAAGTTCTGCTCCGATTCCATCTCTTCCAACCGATTTGTTGTTCTTCAGCTGCTTGATGGCATCCTTAACTTCACCTATCGTCGGGGGTGGCACATCTCCTTCAGTTACTGCATCGACTACGTCTCTTACATTGCTGTCTTGGTTCTCTTCCTGTACTCCAGTCAGATGTTCATCGAAGTGCTGCTTCCACCTTTCGGTCATCTCACGATCGTCCGTCAGAATTTTCCCATCCTTATCCCGATACATTTCGTCTCGCAGCACGAAGCCTCTGCGGGATGCGTTGAGTTTCTGGTAGAACTTCCGCGTTTCGTGTGAACGGTGCAGCTGTTCTAGCTCCTCACACCCCAAGTAACAATTTAAGTTCTATTCCAGCCGTATAGCACTCCTCCCGGCTTTGTTGATAAAACTACATTCAAAACTGTTTTGTCCACCAACACCTCCTCTATGCATCTTTAAAGCCGAAATGTGTACAAAGTGGCCCACTCTATAGACGGTTGTGAAAACAAATTAATAAAACCTTTCTAAGACTATAAAGATTTTGAAAATGTTCTAGTGAAAGATGTTATGACCACTTGAGAACCATCATAAAACCTATTGGCCGCCATCAAAACCACCATAGGGCTGAATGGCCACAGCTGTCAAACTTCACGGCGATATCGTGGTTGGTTTTTGCTGTATTGCTTTGTTGCTCTTCTGATTCATTCAACAGCAAATAATGGCTCAGAAATAAGTTCTTCTGTTGCGGGAAATTATGATTGATAGCAAAATATATAAAACAAATTGAGTTTTTTTTAATAGCGTATCATGCTCCAAATCATATGCGCATTAAATTTTATGGTGAATATTGGCACGATAAGAGCTGAAAATTAATGCGCCTTGGAAATTATGCGAGTTTACAACAACAAAAACAAAAAAGAAAGAAATATATTCGGTAAATTAATCATTAAACTCCTGAAAATTGATGGAATTCAATAAGGTTATCCAAACAAATACCGAAGTTTGTCTCAGATCTACAGTTTAATTGTATTACATTTAAAATTTGGTGTATTTATTTTTCCACATTTCAATTATTTCATATATTTCAATATGGCGATTGCAAGAAATCACAGTTTTGCCAAAAAGCCAATTTATCTTAGCAATGGCTACTATAAAACTATCTGGTTGCTTGGTAGCTTTCCTCAATGCCAGTTAGCCGTTTAATGCATTTACTGGAGGCAAAATGGTTTTAAAATGCTTTTTCAACTGACCATAATAAGATAATATGAATGAGTCCTAAAACGGCATTTCAAAACAGCATTTTATGAGTTAATAAAGTCAAAATAAAACCTTTGATAGGAGTAAAAGGAATTTTGGAAGTCAAGGTTTTAAGATCGTTGTAAAGAAGCTGTGTAGGTTCTCATAAACCTGACTAAAACATGAAACCTATTGGCATCTCTTGCTGCCATAATAAAGCCGAATTGATTTCTAGTGGCTTTCATAAAACTGTAATAAAACTTAATAAAGCTGGATGGTTTTGGCAATGTTACTTGGGACTCCTCCTCCTCCTCCTGGCGGCGCTTTTTCTCCCGGATGAGTTTGGTCTGCTGTCGCCGCTTCTGTCTGTATCGTTCCACACTATGACGGGTAGCTTGACGCAGCATAAGTGCCCGCGCTAGTCAGACACATACAAAATTCAAATTTTTCAATGCCATCATATTTTTTTTTAGAGAATGTTTAATGATCTTCTATTTGATGTTTTAACATTTAAAATCGGCTCAGAGATTCAAAAGTTATGATTTCTTGTAAAAAGTCATTTCAGGGAAAACTAAAAAAAATATCGATTTTTGAAACCGCCCTAACATGTAAATGATCGCCCTAATGCAAAAATAAAAAAAAATACATGTCTAATATTTTGTGATAAAGAACAAAACTACCAATTTTCACGAAATTCTGAGACCCACACACTACCAAAATATCATGTAAATTTCTGTCCCCTGAGACCGACACATGCAAGCGTCCTTTAGCACATAAGAAAGAGTTGAAAGATATGAGAAATTAAATTCAATCAAACACATCTTTCGTTCTCTTGTGTATGTGTCAGTTTCAGGAAACATAATTTCACACGAAATCTTTCTTTACGTTCCCCGACTTTTAACAAACATGGATTACGTCTCGTGTAAAATTCATAACTTCTAAGTGTGCACTATATCGCTATTTCATGGAATGGCTGCTATAGAATTTCTCCTTTGTTTGTTCAAATTCGTTCGAATACAAGGAATAAACGGCGGGTCGGAAATTGAATCATAAACCCAATAAGATTTCGGATACCTCAAGGATGAACGAAGATTTATAATTTGTAAACTAATCTAATATAATCTAATCTCACACTAACGCAGCCAATTCTTGAAAGCATCCTGGCATGCAACTGCGTACACGGACAGCCATGTCGACTCAATTTTGAGTCGTTTTTGACTCAATTTCGTCATTAGTGGAGTCACTCAAATTTGAGTAAATGTAACTGGTATTGTCATGTCGACAAATCAAAAACATCGACTCAAATCAGATGGATGTTTTTGATTTGTCGGCTTGTCAATCCCAGTTACATTTACTCAAATTTGAGTGACTCCACTAATGACGAAAGTGAGTCAAAAACGACTCAAAATTGAGTCGACATGGCTGGCCGTGTAGCATGTGCCGCAGAGAGGATACCAAGAAATACACGGCGGGACACTTTAACTCAATTTTGAATCGTTTTTGACTCACTTTCGTCAAAAGTGGAGTCACTCATATATGAGTAAATGTGACTGGGATTGACAAGTCGACATATCTAGAACATCGATCTGATTTAAGTCGGTGTCACAGATATGTCGACTTGTCAATCCCAGTCACATGTACTCAAATATGAGTGATTCCACTTTTGACGAAAGTGAGTCAAAAACGATTCAAAATTGAGTTAAAGTGTCCCGCCGTGTAGAGCGATTCCAGAAAGAGTGTCTGAAATCATCGCTCTACTACTTCGAATCAAGAGAAGGAAGAAAGCGTTGACCTCCCGTACCACACGGCCAGCCATGTCGACTCAATTTTGAGTCGTTTTTGACTCACTTTCGTCATTAGTGGAGTCACTCAAATTTGAGTAAATGTAACTGGGATTGACAAGCCGACAAATCAAAAACATCCATCTGACTTGAGTCGATGTTAATGTGATAATTTGGGAGCTTAGATGCTAGATAGATTAGTTTATGCTCCTTTTGCCTGTGGGTGGACTTTTGACATTTGAACCAAAAGTCTGGTAATAACTTGCCAAGGTTATAATACCTTATCCCGCTCACTGAAATTGAGATTGAAATTTAAAATTTACAGAATAATACATTTAGTTGTATGTTATATAACAGTCTAATAATAAAATAATAGGGTGTCCCAGTAAGTCTAAGCACGATTTGTAAATAACAATACGAGCTCGGTTTTTAAGTAAATTGAGTTTTTATTGCACTTTTATGTTCTCTACAATATTCTTCTACAGTTCAACGTGACATTTCCGAGATCCATTTAATCGTACGCCAAAGAGCGGACTTTTGATCTAACACTGCTCATTAGCTTCAGCACAGACTGTTTGCCAATGATTTTTGATACTTTTTTTCCAGTCTCTTTCAAAAGTTTTGATGGAATCCGCTGCCTTAACATGTTTGCGCAAATATGCCTTTGTCAGAGCCCAAAAAGTTTCAATTGGTCTTGCCTGGGGACAGTTTGGAGGATTCATCTCCTTGGGTACGAATTCGACTCCGTTGGCTTTGTACCAGGCTACCGTGTCCTTCGCGTAATGCACTGATGCCAAATCCGGCCAAAACAGTACTGGATTATTATGTTTCCGGATCATGGGGAGCAGGCGCCGCTCCAAGCATTCCCGAACGTAAACATCAGCAGTCATCGTATCGGTTGTTACAAACGGATTTGAAAGCATTCCACACTCACAAATTGCTTGCCAAACCATTGCTTTTTTACCGAATTTTTCGGTAAAAATTGACATATCGGCATCGTCAATAGTTTGACCAGCACGGACCGTGTAGAACTGGTCACCCGGAAGCGTCTTATAATCAAATTTCACGTAGGATTCATCATCCATAATTACGCATGCCGATTTTCCACACAGCAGTTTATCGTATAATTTACGGGCCCTTGGTTTGACAGATGCTGCTTGTTTTTCACTTCGTTTTGGCTTCTTCTGCTTCTTGAAAGTCCTTAGTCCATTTCGTGTCTTTGCTCGGTCGACGTTACTCTTCGAAGTTCCCAGCTTTTTGGCCACATCTCGAACGGAAGTACCCTTTTTACGGGCGAAAGCTTGCGTGATTTTCCGGTCCAGGTTTTGGTCCACAGGGCCCGGTTTACGTCCAGATTTTTTCTTGTCCTGAAAGGAAGACTCCTCACCATACTTCCGAATCGCGTTACGAACTGCTCCGATGCTCACACCTTCCATTTTCGCCAACTGACTCAGCGAAACGTTGGGAAAAGTGCACCATTTGTGCACGATCTGTTTGCGCTTTTCCGGGGAAATGCTTCGCATTTTCATGAAAAGTAAATGCACCGGCACTTGAGACTCACAGAGTTATAGATTGAAATGTAAACAATGATACACAGTAATGACCACTCTTAGGCACATAAGCCTGTGTGTACTCTCGAGCTTATTTGCGTAGCTCTTGGTACTCAAGGCGGTGATCCATGCCGGCCCGCCGTACCTAAGTATGGACGGGGCGACACTGGCCAGGGATTTACCCTTACTCCCTTGCACCGCCGAGCTATTCGACATCATGCGGGATAATGCCGATATAGCCCATAGAGGCTTTCTTGCAAGCGTAATCGACGTGACTGACAAAGGACAGCTTGTCGTCGATCATAACCCCAAGATACCTCAAGAACCTCTTCGATTCTACTGTGCAGTTACCTGCACTAATCGTCGCATGTTGCTCCGATTTTCGATTGTTCACCACCGTGACCTCGGTCTTATGGTGGGCTAGCTCCTATTGCCTGGAGCTCATCCATCTCTCCACAATGCCAATGGAGTGTGAGGCCGTTAACTCGACCTCCTCGATGGATTCACCACATATCTCCAGGGTGATATCGTCTGCGAACCCGACGATCTTTACCCCGCTCGGGAACTCAAGCCGCAGTACCTCGTCGTACATCGTGTTCCATAACACCGGACCCAGGATCGAACCTTGCGGGACGCCTGCGGTGATCTGCACACGTTTCTGGCCTGCCTCTGTATTATATACCAGCACGCGATTCTGGAAGTAGCTTCCGAGAATCTTGTACAGGTACCCAGGAACCTGAAGGCGTTGGAGCGAGTCGGCGATAGCCGCCCAACTGGCGCTGTTGAACGCATTCCTCACGTCAAGGGTGACCACCGCACAGTATCGTACTCCTCGCCTCTTGCGCTGGATTGCCACCTCGGCCGTCTTGGTGACGGACAGGATGGCATCCACCGTCGACTTCCCTTTACGGAAGCCAAACTGATTACTTGACAGACCGCGTATACCCTCCGTGTATGTTGTCAGTCTGTTGAGGATTACCCTCTCGAGCACCTTACCCGCTGTATCCAACAGACATATTGGTCTATATGCCGATGGATCTCCTGGTGGCTTCCCTGTCTTCGGTAGCAACACAAGGGTCTGAATTTTCCAGGCGTCTGGGAAGACGCCCTCGTCCAGACACTTTTGCATCACCACCCTGAACATTCCGGGATCCAGCAAGATAGCCGTCTTGATGGCCAGGTTCGGAATACCATCCGGTCCCGGCGCTTTGTTCACCTTTAGCGACTTTGCTATCGCAATGAGTTCATCATTCGTCACCGTCGCCTCGTCGCCGACCCCCGTTGTGCCGTTGTCGGTGCCCACGTGGTCACGGGTGTTCGGCTGAGCCGTCCACCCTTCCGTCGCTATGACAGCGTTAAGGTCTGGGATACTGGAACGCTGGTCATGGGACACGTCTACGGCGGCGGGGGGCCATGGACTTGGGTCGTGGCTCGGAAAGAGTCCCCCAACGATCACCTGCAGCAGCTCTGATGAACGCTCGGTTGGAGCCGCCGATCCTCTGGTTTTGGCCATTACAACCCGGTAGGCGTCACCCCACGGATTCGTATTGGCCTTCTGACACAGACCCTCGAAGCAGGCTCGCTTGCTGGCCTTTATCTCCCTCTTTAGTGCGGCCTTCGCGGCGACTAGCGCCCCTCTGCGCTCGATTCTATCGGCGTCTGACCGCGCTCTTTGCGCCCTCCGTCTTGCGTGGAGGCATGTTCTTCGGAGGTCGGCGATCGACTCCGTCCACCAATACACCGGCGATCTTCCATTCCTCGGTTTGACTTCCCTCGGCATGGTCGCATCGCACGCTCGTGTAAGTGTCATAACGAGTCTTTCGCCGCAAGGTTCCTGGGTTTCGCGTAAGTTTCGTTCCCTCTCAAGCGCCTCTTTAAAAACCTCTACATCAAAGTAGGACGTCCTCCATCTGCGGGCGAATGGAGTGGATGCTCCTCCTTCCGCACGCTGCCTTGTATTGTGGACGATACAATAACGTACCGCCAAGTGGTCGCTATGGGTGTAGCCATCATCGCCCTCCAATTGCTAATTAGCCCAGGACTGCTAAATGTTATATCGATAATCGATTCCGCTCCATTTCTATGGTAGGTACTCGTGGTACCCACGTTGGCTAGGTCTACATTGAGCCTAGCCAAGGCCTCCAGAAGAATCTGGCCCCTAGGGTTGGTAAGGCGGCTCCCCCACTCGAGCGCCCAAGCGTTGAAGTCCCCCGCTATTACCAACGGGTTCAGGCCAGTTAGCTCCGTTGTCATCCGATCAAGCATATTGGAAAACTGTTCGATCGACCACCTTGGCGGTGCGTAGCAGCTGCAGAAGAACACTCCATTCACTTTTACAACCACGAAGCCTTCGTTTGTGTTGGACACAACCTCCTGAACCGGGTACTTACCCGTCGTCCATAATGCCGCCATATTAGCCCTGTCCGCAAACCAGTTCCCGTTGCCGGGTGGGATGCGGTATGGGTCGGAAATTATGGCGATATCCGATGCCGACTCGCTAACTGTCTGACACAGCAGTTGCTGGGCTGCCTCACAATGGTTCAGGTTTAGTTGGGTTACCTGCATTACGGTTGGCTCGTTGGTATACCCTTAGCGGCCGGGCACTTGGCCCCCCCCATGACGTGCTTATCGTCCGGTTTCCCGGCGCACATCAAGCATTTGGGGGGACCTTTGCAATCCCGCGCCTTGTGGCTAGTGCTGCCACACCTTCTGCACATGTTGCTCCTATCTGGGCCTTTGCATTCCCAGGACATGTGCCCGCTCTCTAGGCATCTGAAACATGCCTTCGGCGGCTGGTGCAGGCTTAGTGGGCATATTGACCATCCCACCTTCACCTTCGCCACTTTCAACGCCGCGTCTGCGTCGACTGCCGCTACCCTCAGGGTTGCCACCTGGGTCCCAAGTGGACCCTTCCTCAGACGTATGTCCGCGGCGGCAACCTCGACCTTGCACTGTTCCTTCAGTGCAGTGGAGATCTCGTCTGCCTCGGTGATCTCATCCAGGTTTTTACACTGGATCGTCACCTGCGAGACGAGGGCGCGCACCTCCACACCCTCACCTAAGGCCTGTTTTGCCAGGTCTCTATACGCCGGGCCCTTAAGCGTTGTAGCTTTTTTAAGCTCCAGGAGCATTTCGCCGGTGCGGGTACGGCGTATACTCCGCACGTCGGCGCCTAGGCCTGCCAGTTTAGCGTCCCCGCGCATCGCTTTCAAGACCTCGGAGTACTTTGACGCCTCGGTCTTAACGATGAGGGCCTCTCCGCGGTTACGCTTGCGGGCCACCTGTCGCTTATCTTTTTCTTTTTTGGTTTTATTTCTTTTTTTCCTCACTTTATTCCATGGGGCTTCCCTGCCCCGCCTGGGGTCATCGCTTGTCCCCCTCCTAGCACTGGCATCTGCCTCCGTGCTGGTTATGGCTGTTGTTGTCATTGGGGCCCTGCCGCTTGGGCCCCCTTCGGCGCTTGAGACAACACGCGAGCTGGTTGGCGCGCCTTTCGCGCTGGGCTTAGCGCCGGGGCCTCTCTCTTTGCGAGAAGCCGAAGCTGGTCGCGAGGATGGACCCTCTGACCCCGCCGCCACGTTCGCATAGGTTCGTTTCCCCTTTGGGGCTTCCGACACGATGCGCTTCTTAGAAGCGCCGGGTGCCGTCTCGCCCGGGGACTGCCTAGCCCGCTTGGAGGTCCCCGCCCCCATGGATAGGGTGGACTCTCCGACGGAGACGGATGATTCCGTCTGCGTCTGCTTCGAGGCAATGTCCCTCGCCCTTTCGGTGGCCGCTAGCCGTGCCAACTCTTTGGCACTTTGCTCGGCTAGCAGTTTGGCCTCCAGCTCCTCCCCTCTCCTTGCATGCAGCCTGCACTGTCATGCGTAGCCTAAGAAGGCTCAATTTTAGGTCTTTCGCAATGTTGTTGCGCGACGACGTAAAGTCGATGATCGCATCCAACTGCTCCGAGACCTCCATCACCTTAGGAAGGGTTTCCCGCATCCTATCCATGGCCCGGATGAGTCCTGGCCCATCCATGGCCACGCCTAGCTTGGTGCCACCTGCCTCCGATGCCGTAGCACTACCGCAGGTGTCGCTCACGCCCGATCCCACCGTTTTACGCGGTGGGGACCTCGCTAGGCCGCCTTTAGCGAACGGATTCGCTCTCTCTTTTGTATTTTTCGTTTCCTCCATGTTGTTGGGTCCCCCTCCAGCCGCTATCCAAGCCCACGTGGAGTAGTCGCTATTGTGATCCCATGGTTATCTATGCAAGCAGGGAGGCCATGCGAGGGTTGACACGGCCCTTCATGGGGAACCGTGTTCAGAGCCGGATCAGCGCAAGACAGGTATAGGTCATCTGAGCCTACTCCCACCCGACTGGCGAGGTCGGGCGGTGGAGAATGGAACGTACTGGAGGCCTGCCAGGGTTTTAATGGGACGGAGACAACCTGTGCCGCGGAAACCTCGCCATTTCCTACTCGGTGTCACCCGGCAGTACTGAGGGAGACGACACAGGCGCCAGCCCGAATACAACGGTACCACTCGTGAATCTTTTCGCAGCCAGTTGCCATAATTGGGGTTTTACTGGCATCCACCCCAATGCGTCGTATGACGCTCCCTCCGTAGTTCGTTTAGCCGTTAAGGGGAGCTTAACGTTTCCAAGGTGCACCGCGGGGAGGCGAACTACATTCACACCTCAAGGCATACACTGTGCTTGGTTTCATTCGTCGTCATGCTTCAGGCTTCAATGACGTTTATTGCTTTAAGCGGTTTTTTTGCTGGTGGTTCGGGTTTTAGAAACGCCTCCCGGGTGGGGTCTCCTTTTGTGTCAGCTCTCTGGATTGGGGGGTTAAAAAAACTTTGGGGGTTGCCTTGCGTCGGCTCCCATGGAATGATCCAGTCAACCTTCCCGCTTATCCCGTGCGTTGCAAGTTGTTGGTTTGGCACCCTCTCAGGGGGGTTTTCTGCACCGCACGGCTCTTTTTCTCTTATGTGTATAGGCGGTTTGTGCGTCCCCTACCCTATTCGTGGCGTCACCCTCCTCGTTGGGTGTCTCTCCTCTTCCTGTTAGTTCCTTTTGCGTTACAGAACTCGGATTTCATTCTTTTTTTGTTTTTTTTTTTGGTTTTTTTTATTTTTTGGTGTGTGAGGTTAGTTTTTTTTTTTTTTGTTATTTAATTTTTTGTTGTATTTTGGATTTGAATTTTATTATTCTAAGTAATCAGTCTGTACGACATAGTCGAAGATGGTGTACAATAAATAAATAAATAATTGATGTATATAAATATGAAATCTTGGCTCTGTAAAGTTAATTCGATTGAGCCTGTACAAATAAATGATCTTATTAAAAAAAGATGTGGAGCGATAGCTTCAAAGGCTTCAAAAAAAATCTTTGTACAAAGGACTGGAGATTGGGTTGAGGCTTCATTCGTGTAATGTCTCGCCTCATGTCTAATAAATAGTGTCTAAACGACCATTTGTTCCGTGCTTGGTTGGGAGACAGCGATCTCTGTAAATATGGACAAGCTGACCAGGACGTAGACTACGTAATTTTAAGTTGTGCTGAGAATCGGGAGGCCAGATCTAAGTTTTAATAATCTCTTCCCAAGGTAGAAAAATCAATGAGCCGGTTTGAGATATTTTGGCTCTTCCAATTCAAAAATTGTAATCACCACTAACTTGAGACAACCTTGAGTAAAGGGTTAGTCAAAAATTAATGCGACATTTGCAAACTTGCGTAACTATTTTCAATACTTGACTGAAATTAACCAAATTTAGCACAGTTTCTTTTTTTTAACATGTTCGTTTATTTGTACAATCGAATTAAGTTTACAGAGCCAAATTTCCGTTTGTCAATATACATACCTTAAAAATAAAGGTAAGAGGGGAAGAATCGATTACTCGCGGCGGTCTCGAGGTTTGCTGGAATAACAATTTTATGAATGAAACGCTCCCTCTTAAATAAAAGTATGATCTATAAAACACATGTATTTTTAATTCTAGTTGTCGACTTCAAACTGTATTTTTTTTAATTGAACATTTTCAAAGAAAAAGAACGAAGACACAAAAACTGGAATCTAAAACCTAGACTAGACTATCTGTCTGACTATAAACAAACTACAATCTTAGGCTAATTTTAGTCAAAAACACATAAATGAGTTTCATAAAATCCACATTACGTAGTGCAAATATATATCGAACCGGTTCATAAGCTTGTCAATCTCGAGCCCGAAGGGAAGACATCAAGCTCAGATCTGACTCCACAATGCTCAGCACAAGCAGTTTCTCTTCATAGTGTATTCTTTACATCCGCTCATTTGTGCAGTTGTCAGTGAAATTATGGTTGAGATGGAAGAAACTGTTTGCAACAGGATTTCGTTCACCCACATGCAAAATCGTGCGTTGCCGCATCGTGCTTTGAGAAAACTGATCAATATTCATCATTGGATCATCTCAAGGGTCCTCCAAAGATTGCAGGAACAGATGACAGTGGGCCACAAACCAAGAGCTGAAACCGGAAACAATGCGCAAACAAAACCGAGAGAGTGCTGCTTGCTCATTTCAAGGGGAAACCAAACATTTCGACACGGGACTTGGTCAAAAAACTTGAAGTTTCGCAAAGATTTGTGAAGAAACGATCCGCTTTGAAAACGTACAAGGGAACGTCCATTAATTATGTCATGCAAAAAGTGACTTTTTATAACCCCCCCTTGTCACGTTTTTGTATGGACCTTCAAATTTTTTTGCATGGATTGTCACGTTTCCCCAAACCCCCCTTCCCCCCCTACAGCGTGACATAATTAATGGACCTTCCCCAAGGTGTAGAACTTTCTAAACCGGATGAGCGTTAGTGTTACATGAAGCTCCTGACGAAATACCAGAGCTGCTTCATTGATGGTGAGCAGTTTCCTGGATAGGGATACATTTCTGGTAAGGACAAGTTTGAGGTAAGGATGATCGTTTTCAAGCAGCTGTGGAAATGCGTTTCGAGGTACCTGATCTGGCAAGCCATATACACGTGTGGCAACTGAATTGAACAGTTCGTTACCCATGGTACCATGAACGGTGAGATTTGCAAAACTGAGTGTCTGCAAAAACAGCTAATGCTACGGGCTACTCCAAAACCATGCAGGAATGACTTTTATTTTAATTCGCAGAAATACAGAAAAGAAGTAGGTGGGAGTATGTTATCTCCTATGAATAAATTTTATTATCATAAGTAATAATAATTTTGTTTTTTTGAGTGTAAATCATATTTTGAAATTTTTTTTTTTTTTCTATTTCAGACTTAACTTCTACGGACCTTAACTAATAATCGTAAGTGGCAACAACATCGAAATCATTATTAGCGGTGGTAATGTTCTCTAAAGGCTGATAATTTTCTGTGGTGTAGTTACCAGAGCTGAGATATATGAGTGTCTTGATGAGAGCATACGCGATAATTACTTTTCATTTTGACACTGTCATTAGGGGCTATTCATAAACCACGTAGACTTTTCTGGGGGGAGGGGGTGTTTTGACCAAAGTCTACGCTCCATACAAAATTTCAAAAAATTGTATGGAGAAAAGTCTACGAGGGGGGAGGGGGGGTGGGTCTGAGATTTTCAAAAATAAGTCGTTTATGAACAGGCCCTTATAGAAATTGAAACAAAATGAAAAAAAAAATTCCTCATTTTCCCAGCCGTTTTTTTTTTCGTCAGTATCAGTGAATCACAAAGCTGCAAATGTGTAATTTCATGCATCCCGTGTAATATTCTTGCTATCCAAGCAGTTGATGAAGTAGATGAATGTTTATGTTATCGATTCCAAGGATCTATTTTGCTTAGTTCCATTATGTGACAATAAATTAAGACAATTGATGTCATTTGCTTTAACTATGATTTTTAGCTCGAATGAGTGACCTAAGCTGTATGGCCAGCGACATTTTGTATGGGCTTGATTAAGCAGATCTGGTGGTTACAGAAGAGCTGCATCATCTAATACGTAAAAATAAGAAAAAGAGGGTGTAATTGTGCAGCTTTGTTTAAACTCCAATGATGGTGTGTAGCATCGCAAAAATTAAATTGACACAATAAAGTTATAAGGCTTATCAGAATTTTTTTTGTCATAACGGGAGGCCAACAAATAGTGGGAATAGAAAAAATGGACGGCTGCCCCATTAATTTATCGGATGCAGCCTCTGATACCGTTGATAAGTTGCTTCGTGTCCTTGGTCTACCTATTACCCTTGTATACAGTGGAGCTCAATAGACCAAAAGCATCCTCTATAGGACGACACTGCGGCAGATTAGTTTGATTCCGGTCTTTTAGCACAAATGGTATATTTTGGCTCTCCAGAAATGTTAGTGTATTCTTCGCGTAGTGTGGTGAAGCCTTGTCTGACCAAAACACGTAGTCTCCATCCGAGTGATGTTTCTGAAGGAACTAGATTAAAAATGTATCCAAACACTCTGTTTGGTAGACTTCACGCTTGATTTGCACCATTATCGAAAACTGCGATGTATAGAATCACTTTTTGTTCGAACTTGTGCTTGAATTTGTACTTAACCTCCGGAGGAGTTGCAGATTTGTCCTTAGTGCAGAAACAGTCATTTCCGGGCAACTGGGCCTTGGACAGGGGAAAGGAACATTCGTCGTCCAGTCTGCATTGTGCTCTCATGCCGTGCGGTTCTATTTTCTATTTGCTGAAGGAAGTGCTATTGCTACCTAACGCTACACCAAATCTTAAACAGCACTTTTCAGTGCTAAATAATACCTACAATTTTTAGCTTTCCTCTTATTCCTTTTCGATCCTTGTTAGGCCCTTCGGGTAACCCGGCTTGGATATCGCATTGGAAAATTCCTCTTCGGTCCCTCGGATTCTTATAGTTATCTGCTTGGACGTCGATTTGGAGCAAATTACTCTGCCACTATGGCAAATAAGCGCAAACGAAAAGGGCAATCTATTGATTCGCCTGCAAATCAAATTAATGTGAGTAATCAATTTGATATGCTCACAGATGATGAGAGTGATCCATCATCTAATCAAAATTTGAAAAAACTTTCTCGATTGAGAAAGGAAAAAGTTCCCCGTATTGTGGTGACAATTTCGGATTTCCATGCTTTTCGCAAGGAAATCTTAACATTTGTTGAAGGTGTGAAATATTCCCTTCAAATTTCCAGACGAGGTGAATGCCGTTTGCATGCAGAAACCTTGGACGGATTCAAACGTCTTCTTGAGTATCTTACTCAGAAGAACCACAATTTCTTCACCTATGACACCAAAGCTGAGCGTCTTTTCAAGGTTGTCTTGAAAGGACTGCCCAGTGGTGAATCTCTCGATGAAATAAAGGACGAGTTAATAAAATTACTTGGAATCAGCCCAGTCCAAGTAATTAAGATGAAAATGAAATCCCGGCCTGGCGATTCTCGCAAAGGGATTTCAAACGATCTCTTAACTTAATCTGAACTTAATAACCTTAAGGCTTTAGAAAAAGCAAGCCTTTTGCTCCATGTCCGAGTGAAGTGGGACCATTTCAGGAAGACTGGAGCAAATTTTCAAAGTCTCACCCAGTGCCGTAAGTGCCATGGATGGGGTCACGGAACAAAGCATTGCCATATGGTTGGTAAATGCATGAATTGTGGGGATTCCTCACACACTAAGGATGACTGTCCTGTGAAGGAAGATCCTCAAAAATTCAAATGTTCAAATTGTGGTGAAAACCATAAATCAAATTTTTGGGAGTGCAAGACTCGCAAAGCAATTTTGCAGTCGCGCACTAAGCGCCAGCTAGGAAACGAAAAACGTTCCCGACCAGCTACTACCCATTCTGCAGCTGTTAACAACGATCAGCAAAGAACAAATTCCTACCAAACCGTCGGTAGAAACAGCGGACAGGTTTTTCCATCCGCAACTGTAACTTCAAACGCTCAACGAGGAGTAAATACTATTTCGATACCTGCAGGTACCAACAGGGTTCAATCTTCAAACCCTACATTCTTACCCAACCGTGTTGTTAACAATGTTCAACATGTAAATGGACCTACCTACGCTGCCGTTGCAGCGGGTAGAAACCAAAACCAAAATTCCCACGGGACTTCTGATGAATTTGATTTAGGTAACATATCCGCTCCTAAATTAGAATTTTTACAGCAATCGTTAATCGATATGATAACCGATATGCTAAAAACTAATTCCATGTTTGAAGCTATCCAAACTGGTATTAAATTTGCCAATAATATTGTCATGACATTGAAGTTCAGTAATGGATTTTAAGTCATTAAATATTTTAAATTGGAATGCTCGATCCATCAGAGATAACGAGGATGAGCTATTTAATTTTTTAAGAGTTCATAACGTGCATATTGCTGTTATAACTGAGACTTATCTCAAACCTGCCCATAAGGTCAAAAGAGATCCAAATTATTTTGTCTACCGAAATGATCGCATTAATGGAGCTGGTGGTGGCGTTGCCATCATTGTCCATAGGCGTATCAAACATCACATTCTTTCTTCATTTGAAACCAAAGTTTTTGAAACTTTGGGGGTTTCAGTTGAAACAAAATTTGGCCAATTTACTTTTATAGCTGCCTATTTGCCTTTCCAATGCACTGGTCAGCAAAAGAACTGGCTCAAGGGTGACCTCCAGAAACTTACCCGTCATAGGTCTAAATTCTTTGTTATTGGTGATTTCAATGCAAAACACCGCTCATGGAATAATTCGCAAAGCAATGCCAATGGTAATATACTTTTTGATCATTGTTCTGCAGGCTACTACACTATTCAATACCCAAACAGTCCAACTTGCTTTTCTTCAGCCAGAAATCCCTCAACTATTGATTTGGTCCTAACTGATTCATGTCAACTTTGTAGTCAATTGATTACCCATGCTGACTTTGGTTCTGATCACCTTCCAATTACATTTGAAATATCTCAAGAAATCATTTCTAATTCCATCAGTTCTACTTTCAACTACCATAGAGCTAATTGGGATCAATATCGAACATTTATGGAATACAACTTTGATCCTAATGTTCCATTGCAAACAAAAAATGAAATTAATAATGCTCTTGAATCTCTGGCTTTCTCAATAAATAGAGCAAGAGCTGCTTCAGTGCCAAAATGCGAGGTTAAATTCGATCCAGTTATAATTGATGACGATCTTCAGCTCTTGATTCGTCTGAAAAATGTACGTAGGCGTCAATATCAAAGAACACGTGATCCCGCTATGAAAGTCATATGGCGAGATTTACAAAAACAAATTAAAAAACGCTTCTCTGCCCTGAGGAACAAACATTTTGAAAATAATTTGTCAAAATTAGATCCGAGTTCCAAACCTTTCTGGAAACTCTCTAAAATATTGAAAAAACCTCAAAAGTCTATACCAGCGCTTAAGGAAGGTGATAAAATTTTGCTCACAAATGCGGAAAAAGCTCAAAAACTTGTTAAGCAGTTTGAGAGCTCCCATAATTTCAGTTTGGGTCTTACAAGTCCTATTGAGGATCAAGTTTCCAGGGAGTATCTGAATATTTTCTCACAAGAAAATATTTTTGATGATTCTTGGGGAACTGATTTGGATGAAGTAAAAACTATAACTAAAAAATTTCAAAATATGAAAGCACCAGGTGATGATGGAATTTTCTATATCCTAATCAAAAAACTCCCCGAGAGTACTTTGTCTTTCTTGGTGAAACTATTTAACAGATGTTTTCATCTGGCATACTTTCCAGATAAATGGAAAAATGCAAAAGTCGTACCTATCTTGAAGCCAGACACAAATCCGGCTGAAGCTTCTAGCTAACGACCAATCAGTTTGCTTTCTTCAATAAGTAAGCTTTTTGAAAAAATAATTTTGAATAGAATGATGCTTCACATCAATACAAACTCAATTTTTGCTGATGAACAGTTTGGATTCCGCCATGGGCATTCAACTACGCATCAACTTTTGAGAGTTACAAATTTAATTCGTTCAAACAAAGCTGAAGGCTGCTCCACTGGAGTTGCTCTTCTAGACATAGAAAAAGCATTCGACAGTGTTTGGCATGAAGGTTTGATTGCGAAACTGAAAAAGTTCAATTTTCCGCTTTATATCATGAAATTAATTCAAAACTACTTAACTGATAGAACTTTGCAAGTAAATTATCAGAATTCTAAATCTGATCAATTGCCTGTCAGAGCTGGTGTTCCTCAAGGTAGCATTCTTGGGCCAATACTTTATAACATTTTCACTTCAGATCTCCCTGATTTACCTCAGGGCTGTCAAAAATCTTGCTTTGCTGATGACACAGGCATTTCCGCTAAAGGAAAAAGTCTTCGTGTTATATCCAGGAGGCTACAAAAAAGCTTGGACATTTTTACAGATTATTTTCAAAAATGGAAGATTTCTCCTAATGCTTCCAAAACTCAACTTATAATATTCCCACACAAGCCTAGAGCTGCATTTTTGAAACCAAGTAATAGTCATATGGTCACTATGAACGGAGTTCCAATTTCTTGGTCAAATCAAGTAAAATAGCTTGGACTGATACTTGATCAAAAATTAACTTTTAAAGATCACATTGAGGGCATTCAAGCCAAATGTAATAAATATATAAAATGTTTATATCCTCTTATAAACAGAAAATCCAAACTTTGTTTGAAAAACAAACTTCTAATATTTAAACAAATCTTTAGACCGGCCATGCTTTATGCTGTGCCAATATGGTCTAGTTGTTGTGCTACTAGGAAAAAAGCACTTCAAAGGATTCAGAACAAAGTTCTGAAAATGATTTTGAAGCTGCCACCCTGGTTCAGTACTATTGAATTACATAGAATTTCAAACGTTGAGACTCTAGAAGAAATGTCCAACAAAATAATTCATAATTTTAGACAAAAATCATTGCAGTCTTCAATTGCAATGATCAATTCTCTCTATAGATAAGAACTAGTTTTAAGAAATCAATAATTATTCTTACACGCAGGCAAAAGGAACCCTGTTAAAAATACTGAATAGACAAAGTAAAAATAATATTAACACAATTAGATATAAATGATAGCATATAAGGTTGAAATGTTAATTACTTAGCAGGATCACCTAGGTTAATATATGAATGTAAAATAATGTAAAATTTGGAATAAATAAAGAGTTAAAAAAAAAAAAAAAAAAATAAAAAAAACATTCGTCGTCCAGAACGGAAGACTTTTCACCGTATTAATTGCCGGGTTTAATCACCGTGAACATGTACTATTTTGTTTTTGGTTGTTTTTTTTCGGTGAAGTGGAACAATAAAACAGCTATTTGTGCGTAACGCGTTTCGGCTTACTTCTCTTCAGCCATCATCAGACGCCTAGAACAACTCTTTATCATTTTTTTTATCTACTTTTCAGAATAAGTGTCACTTGCAAATTGCTGGTTGTTACCTAACTACTTGTTACGTCAAAAAAATACTAGTAATTATTCCCCCACCGTATTGTCTGAGGTGTTCAGAGTCTTGCCGATGTGTGACTTTGAACAATGGAACTTTCTGGCCGCTTCTCGCTAGCTCACCGAATCCTTGTTGTTAAACATAGTGTGCAGCGATAGGAACGTCTTCTTATCCATAATCTTCGTTGGAGGGCCATTACCTTTCTTCTGGATTACCGAAACATTTTCATGCTTAAAATGGTCCACCGTGTACTTTTTTCCACGACCTTTATTTACTTGAAAGAATTGTACAATGCGCACCCGCAGTGCTTCCTGTTTCGACGGCATGCTGTAAACAATTGAACATGTTAGATTGAAAGTGTAGTGTGTGTGTGTGTGTGTGTGTGTGTGTGTGTGTGTGTGTGTGTGTGTGTGTGTGTGTGTGTGTGTGTGTGTGTGACAATTTTCTGAATATTGTAAGGATTCATTCACATAGGGTGATATTTCTCTGAAAGCATTATTGTTCTGTTAGAAAAGTATTGAAGTCATTCCCGTTATTTGGTGGCCACCCCTTAGTATGTTTAGTCAACACAGAAGAAAAAAGTATTAGAAAACATGAACGCGCATTATTGCAAAGCATATCAAAATACGAACGTGATGACCAAACAAACGGAAATCGTACAAATGTGATGGGTAATATTACTCGATGCATTTTATTTCACGTATTTTGTGTACATTTGACTATCGAACAGCATTTAAATTTTACGTAAAATATATATATATATATATATATATATATATATATATATATATATATATATATATATATATATATATATATATATATATATATATATTTATTTATAATTGAAATTTCGTACATGTTGTGTCTTAAAATTTTTTATAACTCATTATTTATGCTCAAAATTTCCACTGTTCCTATAACTACTATATAACTGGGATTGGGGGGTAGCCTAAGGCGGTTGAAGTATTTGTTGACTGGACAAGGGGTCGTGAAGTCGCCAGTCCCTTGTCATGTGAAGACACGCGGCCTTCTGGTCGTAGTCATCCGAAGGTCCTCATTGAGATCGACTGGCCCTGCTACAACAAGCCATCACGTAGGCTATTCTCTCGTAGCAACATGCTGAGCATAGTCCTGCAGACATAGGTAATCCTTGCACTGATGGTGGGTTCTTATCACATCATTTGGCTATCGAACAACATTACTAATTACTTCGGTTTTTTCTGCATGGTTGATGTGCTTCTAATTTGATGTGATATTCATTTTTATGTTTTACTGTGAACGATCACAGGATTGAAATAAGTTTGACTGAGAGTAAAACATGACGTAATGAGATTCATATTGAACTCATACTCATACTCATACTCATACATAAATCCATCCACAGACCTTTACATAAATCCATTGACGGTTGCGGAATTTTACACACGTTGAGATTCAAGCTTGAATAGCTGTGATAAATCTATAGTCATAGAACACAATGTGTTTTGTTATTTGCGTTATCACACCCTATAAGTTTAAATTTAATCAGTTTCAAGTAAAGCCATAGTTCGAAGTGTAATGAAATTGGTCCTCGTGATAAAAAACAAAAATTTGGAAATTGTTGCGAAGAAATAATTGCGGAGTTTCTATTCATTTCATCTTTCAGCAGTTAATAGTTCAAGCAATGCAAAATCCGTCTGGTGAAGTAAAAATTGACAAACGCACGCCAAGGAAATTTGTACTGTTTGGTTCACCATTGTTTGTTTCACGAGCACATAAATGATCGCTTCTTGGCGTATAGAGAACAATTCAACATTGATCCCTTTTTTTTTTTCAAACGAAGCCATAAAAGATAACAAGCTAGCTACAGATGCAGTAATATGGATTACGATAAATTGATGAGTCGCAAATTGTTGAGATTTTGTTTTGTAAAAATCTAGCGCTTAGTTACATAAGAATTTAACTGCATTGTTAGATTTTCTTCGTCGATTCTCTCTTCTGTTTATTTCTTGGCTTAGAACAATGATGTGCCTAGCTTTTAATATTATTTTGCAAAACTCAATCATATATAATCCAACTGCATCGTAAAGTATTCAGTTAACTGAAAAAACACGATCATTGTAATTACGTCCTGTTAAATGCGAGAAATAAATCATCACTACACTGCACATATTTTTTTTCGTAAATTTGTGTTTTTGTACATTTAACACGTGTCTCATTCATTGTAAGCACCATTCGTACTGCTAGTCAGCACACAAAAAAATAATGAAAAAAATTTTAACAGGTGTGTAAAAATTCTCTTCGTTTAATTGTAGCCCAAGGAAGCGTAAACAACGAAATTGTTAGCAATCTTTCATACGCCATACAACAATGTTGGCAATCTTCCATACAACAGACTACATTAATGCGTTATGTGACTTAAATTTACATGAAATTTCCTATTCATTTCTGCCAAATCTAGCATTCCCTTTATGTGCATTAGATAACGCAGAAAAATAAATGTTTCTTTTCATCTGCGCAGCGGAATGTTTGCATTACACCTTATCCGTACAATGCACAAAATTAATTGTGTGTGGATCATCCAATTACTGCTTCAATTCTATCGTACTCAAACATGTTGATGTTGCTGGTGGTAAAAATCCTTTGTCTACCTCGAAATAAAACTAAAAAATTTAAAATGTCATCTTCGGATATCTTTTTACTTCTCATAACTGCATAGAAAAAAATAATTAATTTTAAAAAGCGCGTGAAATTTCCCCTCGTTCAATTCCAAGCCAAAGGAAGCGTAAACAACGAAATTGTTTGCAATCTTTCATGCGCCATACAACAATGTCTGTAATTTTCTATACAAAAGGCTAGATTCAGGCGTTATCTGGCTAAAATTTACGTGAAATATCTCATTATTTTCTGCCAAATCTATTATGTGCATTAGATAACGCAGAAAATTCAATGTATCTTTTTATCTGCGCGAGAGAGATGAACCACGGATTTCGTAGCAGCTCTTCCCTATTGAACAGGATCGGTTTCTAAATAAGAAACATCAAAAAAGATCATTATAAAACCTGTCCTTGTCATGGTTTTGTTGTTTGTTCAGTTTGAGTCGATATAGCAGAACTGTCAAACATGCATGCTAGTACCATTTTTTTCAACCAAATTTTCGTAGTTCTTTGTACTACTTTTGTACAATGCTTCGTTTTTTGGCGGCGCATGTGGTATTGCATACGAAGCCGCATCATGAAAGGTACAAATTAATTTCGTTGCGAAATAACGAATACATTGGTGAGTTAAACGAACGGTTTTGTAGTAAAAACAAAATTTATTTTCAATATAAATCAAGATAGGATTTCTGAGTCATTTATTTTTGGCTTATTAAGAAGAATTAATCAATTTTTGTTGAGATTCCCTCAGGAAAGAGGGTCCTCTTTCCTAAAAGGATCCCAAAAAAAAAAAAGTCTCTTCTACAGATGCAATTTTGTGAATCCGAAATTATTTACTTTTCTATTAAGCTCAATGACGTTTAATACGCACACTATCGTGTCTATCGCCGTGTAAAAATTATTTATTTACCCACAGATAACCTAAAAGTTTGTATGGTGGTTCACGGTAGAAAAGATCTTTTTGACAACTGTTTGTTGTGTTTGCGTCCAAAACGCACTGCCACATTTCCAGAAGGCACACTACCACATCTAGACGTGACAAGCTTAAAACATACCTAATGTATGTTGAGACTTTGTTCAAATTTTTCCACCCGTTATTATTTAAAAACTTGGCCCACTGATTTCGTTTGGTTGAAAACGGATTAAAACGCCTGGGCTTAAGGTAGCCCATCTTTTGTTTTCCATAACAAAGGGAGTAAACATTAACGAAATTCACACTTGAGGATATCATGTTGTATATAGCTCTTGAACTGAAGTATTGTACCAAATTTTTAGGTAAATTAATACCGTTGAGATCTCAGATAATTTTGACTATTCCTACGCAATGTGTTAGTAATGGGTGATTAGGCCGATGTAGTCGGGCAGACAACGTTTTTTACTATACTATTTGCTATTTGGCAGACTAGCTTTTTTTTCTATTTGCTCTTTTATGAATAAAAAAAAGCCGGATACGATTTTAATGTTGTGTGCGTAAAAGGAAAACCTTTTAAGGCAGCATAAATTGAATTAAGAGTCTAGAATGTTTTCTGTGACGCAAGTCACTTTCCCCTCGTCTTTACTCTCTCATCAGTCGCTATTGTATAATGATAGCGCATATTTATACCACTTCCGCAAAAAAAAAGTGTGACTTTGAGAGGCTCTTCTGCCTGGAGTACTTTCAATTTTCTTTAAGCCAATGTGACGCCATTCTCCGAAAGTTGAAAGCTGTTGATTCCCTGAGTTGCTAATATCTATCTAGCTACTTTTCACAGTTTCCGAACGTTTTGGGAACTTGTAGACCAAGAGTGGAAATTGGGGTTTTAGTAGGACAGGCAATTTCCGTTATGTGTTGTGCCGTTCAAAAGTTTGGGGGAAACGTGAAAGTGAATCATATATAGCTCAACAGAAAAAAAGGAGAATTCCACTTCTAATGATTTACTCTGCACGAGATGGCTTTTAGTGTTGGTTGTTTCCGTTTGCGTTTTTTTCTTCTTCCTTGTACATATATTTCGGTTAGCGGCCAGTAAAACCGATGAACGTAGCTTGAAGTGGCTTCACAAAATTTTTGTGGCGGGTTGAAGTAAGGAGATTCCCATATAGAATCTCGGAGAAAGAATAACAGAATCAGAGAGAAACAACGAGGAAAATCGTGTTGCGAAAATGGAACGCTATAAATCCTCTAGATTACTTCAGCATAATGTATGGCACATAGGTATTCATATACTTCGAGCCTAATATAAGAAGGTTAATGAGGCATTATATATCCACTGGTATTTCAACATCCTGACTTCATACCATCTTCGTAGGTATATCAGTGGGGTGAATATGTTTAGAAAGCATAAATCACATCTATGACTTATCCTCATTATGATCGGATTGAACGTCAAGAAAAGCTTGTTATACAGGTTAAGGATGATTGGTTGGTTCTATATAAATTGACCTGTCCTGTGTAAGGTAGACAAAGTTGACCAATAACGTGAGTAGTTCAATTTTTGTGAAGTTCGTTACCTCAAACTTAGGGAAAAGTGTAAGATATCATAATCTTAATCTTTTGTATTTTTATGCTTCGTTATTACTACAAGACTCGTGTTGTTAAAAAAAAGATGGGTTAGTCTTTACCCATATCATTCTAAACTGGATGTACTTTTTGTTCTAGTTTGAAGTCAGTCAGGTTTCCTATAGCACGGATTGGAAGTACTATCCACTCAACCTCATTTTTTGGCTAGTTACCATGCAACCAATTGAGCTGATTTTTAGTATGAAATTAGGGTCTATGATAAACTTGTTACCTATCGAAAATCAACGAAACGGGCTACAAAATAACCAAGAAATCAGAGTGAGTGGATGGTACTACCATCCGTACTATAGGAGACCAAACTGTAGTACAAAACGAGGGTTTTATTGCCTGATCATCGATGACATGTTTTTATGGAAACAGTTAAAATTTTGTTCACATTATTTCCTATATTTGTTTAGGCTATAGTTGAATTTTCAATATGCTACCTACATTTTTCACACAAATACGGATTTTAGAACGAGTTTTTCACATATGGTATGAAAACTTCAAATTTGTAAATCTTATCAACATGAAATTTTGATCACATAAGGTCAATACATGGATTATAGTGTTGTAAGATTTTCAGCTAAATATATTGATAATTGTAATAGTTACAGAAGGTTGACCATGGCGTTTTTTGGAAGCAATATTTTGCTCCGCTTTTTTTGCAACTGAAATTTGTACTTGGTATATCAGCTCTAACTGAATTACTCTCAATCTGAAACTGTTTGCTACATCAAAGACACCAAGCCTTTTGACCAGTGTTCGCACCCAAGCAGCACACAACCGTCAACATGGTTTCAGCAGCTCTATTGTGACTTAATTGAGTCACAGAGCAGTCACCTTTACTGGGTTGAAACAAGTGTGCTACTCGGGCAGTAGTTTGTCCTTTCCAACCGTTTCTTCTTCACTTTTTATGTTTTCTTTTCGCAACTCGCGACAATCTTTTTTTATGGCACCCATGCAGCAGATTTTATTCTTTGGTGTGTTGTGTGTACTGAATTCGTGTTCTTACAACTTTGTACTTGTTCACAGTTATTTTTATTATTTAAAAAAAATGTGGATGCCTTTAGCTGTTCTAACATGAAATATTTTTAAAAGACATTATTAATTCTATCGATTTACAATAAATCACAGAAACAAAACATGAAATGTTAAAAAATAACCTATTTCTAGAATCTTAGTGTTCTATAATTATCATTTTTTTTGTACTTGGAAAACTTCTAAATATTTCATATCCCAATGGTAACAAAGGTATCGTTACTTCAATCTTTGAATTATATCAACATTGAAAATATCAATCACCACATTAGTTTCTGTGCGCTTTTATGATTTCTTGTTAATCGGAGCTTTTTTATTGGAATATCTCGTAGTCTTGGCAACAAAGAGGGCTAAGGTCGTCAGCAAATTTGTTCGGTGGATCAATAACTTTTTGTTGACATAAGTTCAAAATTAAGTAAACAAGTAAGCATTACATGCTTTATCTTAAGATCTTGGTCGTATAGAAGATATCTATTCGAAAAAATTTGTTCGATTGATTGACAGCTTTAAAAAGTTAAACCATTTCCGAATGTCAAACTATTAAATTATGTAGCTATAGCCTCAACATAAGACATCTTAAACGCTTAAAAAATCTAACCGTTTCTTGTATAAATATTTCAAATAGATGTTGAACATGCTTCCATTCTTTTTACAAGACAACTAAAAAATCATCACCAAAATACTAAATTATCTACCACCCAAGAAGCTTGTGTTTGTTATTGTTGATGACGTTTTATACATATAGAATCGATACTTTGTGATGTTGTGAACTAAAGTACCGTCTTATATTTTTTTTAATGAACTTTAAATGTTTTAGTACATGAGTTTTAGATTGGCTGTAACGCAAAAATTATGGTAGATTCTTCTTCCTGCAGTTAAAAGCTTAGAAAATTTCTTACATAACAGCTTCATTTAAACTTTGAGTAATTATCATGTAGTATCTTTTTAGGCGTAAAAATGTTTTAAGCAACTCTTTTTAAGGGGTTTTCAGATGTTTTGCATAAAAGACGTAATAAACTGCAGTGGTTGATGATGATAATGATGATATAATACTACCATCTATTGTAGCAAGGTAACTTTCCATAGCAGGGGAATAATCTGAGAAACGATTTGATCAGGATTCTATTATTGTATGTGATCATCAAGCTACTGTATGAAGGGCCAAAAACGTTTGGGCGGGCCCGTAAGCAGAGACACTTACGCGAAACCCGCGAATATAGGGAAAAGAATCTGCTTCCAAAAGCAATGTCACACTCACAGCACTAGAATCGAGCCCTCGATTGACAGAATAAACCCAATAGATGGGGTCGAAGAGCCCGCCCTCGTTCCGTGAAATGTTAACAATAGGGAGGAGGCAGTCCCATGCTCCCTATCCAAATCGTTTTACTTGGGTGCCCTGATGGTCTCTCCCTTTCCCCCGTTATGTGTTATATAATATTTTGTATATTTTGCACACGAAAAATTAAGATATCATTATAGACAAGAATGCTAATTTATTCTAATTTTAAACTTAAATGATACATCCAATGGATTGTTACTGAAAAATAAAATAAAAAATTAGATATGTAATAATATCCTTCTAGTCCTGGAAAAGCTGAAAACAGAATAGATCATTCCAAATATCAGAGATAACATTTCAATAAAAGATATTATTTTATAAAACATGTTGTAATATTTTTCTTTATACTGTTCTTGTATCATTTCAAAGATAGCAATTTTAGTGATCGAAGAGTCCGGTTTGATGATTTCTGAAATAATAGCTTTTCTTACCATAATACCACTTTACACAATATTAAAATATAATCCTACATTGCTTATATGCACATGCCAATCTTTTATGAATATAGCAGTTGAAGTTTAGAAGTGCAATTTTAAATTAAATGTTATGCTGAAATGCTGAAAAACAAATTGAGCCTTTGATGCCTGTCATGTTGCTCCAGGCTCTTACATGGTTTTGGAATGTAAAGATGATTCTAAAGCGTTATTATATATAGCATTTCAAGCTTATTGCTTTCACAAATTGCTTATTGCCTGCTCTCAACTCAGTGTTCCAAATGCACTTCCACAGTTATTAATTGAAAGCTTTCGATGCCGATGATTCTAATGCGTGCTGAAATTATTAATAAATTGAGAATAGGAAATATATAATATGATTTAAGGTACACGATCTTCAGTCGCACCCCCTCACTTCGCTATTGTCAGATTGACAACATTGCCCAGACTACGCCAACCAGCGTCTCCATGTTTCAGCTGGCAGTCTTTTGTGACCATATGACTCGTGGAGGCGTGAGGTAGGAACTTGTGAGGACGAGAGGTCGGTCGCACCCTCCTTCGAAGTTATCAACTCACCATTTGAAGCCCGTTAAAAACTGCAGTGGTTGATTGAACAAAAACATGGTTTTAAAAGTTCTACTACTCTCTCTTTGACACAAACTTTCTATCTTGCTTAGTTTTTTGGCAATTGTGTTTTGAATGCATCATGTTGTGCCTCCAATTAGCAGATGATAAAATCACGAATTCAACCCCACCGTGTTAATGTCTCTACGCAGGACGCACAGCTAACTTGATCAAGGTGCTGAATGGCTGCTCTGCAAGAAATAATGATTGACTATTCAATACAGTGCATCTGAATTTACAACTTTTACGGATGATTCAGATCTTCTTGCATACTTGCACATTACCACGTGGGGGTTGAATTCTTGATTAAGTTATCTGCTATTTGGAGGCACAACATGTTGTATTCAAAATAAACTTGAAAAAAAAAACTCAGCGAGATAGAAAGTTTGTGTCAAAGAGAGAGTTGTAGAACATGTTTTTGTTTAATCAACCACAGTAGTTTTTTATGTATTTTATGCAAAAAAAATGAAAGAAAAACCTTTAAAAATAGGTTGTTAAAAAAATTACCCTTAAAAAGATACTAAATGACAGCTGTTGGATTTTCTCAGCTTTTGAATGCAGGAAAAAGAATCTTGCCAAGTTTCACAATTTTTGAGTTACAGCCAATTTAAGACTAACATGTGCCAAAACATTTAAAGTTCATTAACTCAGTAAACTTTTAGATTTGACCATATGCGTATCATCCCCTATCACTTTAGAAAATATTTGCATCAATTTATATTTTGTTATTTTACTTACGGTTGTGTATTGTTGGATGTAGATGTGTAAACATCGTTATTGACCGGTTTAGCTAATTGAAGCATTTCGGTTAAATCAAGTTGGATCTAAAACTAAGAACTCAATTTGTAAAACAAAAAGAAACGAAAGCTTCATTCGTTTTCACCAGCAATCCATCAAATTCACAGGCAAAATAGTTTACTGGTCTTCAGTAAATATTAGTTACTGATTTACAATCAGTAAGCAAATATTTGCTGATTTTAGGTCAATGCGAAAAAGAATGCTGATTAACAGCATAAATGTGAATGCTCAAAGATATTCAGTAAATATCGATGCTGCTTTTCAGCTATTCAGTTAATGCTGGTATATCAGCAACAAGTGTTTTGCTGATGTGTTTCCAGCAAAAACTAATGCTGGAATCAGTTAAAATTATTTGGTGTGTAGTGCCGTTAAAGCGAAAGAATGGGGTACCCTATGATGTACTTGGGAACAATGGGGTTCTAAAGTAATCCGCAAATTTCAAATCATAAGTTTCCTATTGATCATCGGACTCATTTTACACTTATCAACTAAAGCACAAATTGAATTTTTCAAAGCCAATTTATGTGTTGCATTTTTCGTTCAAAATCAAAATATTGTTAATGAAAACTCATTCACTGTTTTCTACTCACCAATTGGATTATAGTGAACACATTATAAGTAACCGTTTTTGATTTCAAAGGCAAACAGCTTTTTAATTTTGATGATGACAATGACGCTCGTTAGAAAAACATGAATGGATATAATTTTTCGTGTGTATTTCGCTGTTTATCCAAGCATTTCTGATGAAGCCTATTTCCATAGCTTTATGACCAAACTTTTCGATCTGGATGATTTTTTAGACTAGGCAAAAACTTGCACTTTTATCACCAAACAGCATGTAAGCCCCGGAAAGGATTTTTCCAAAAATTCATGTTGGTTTCATCATCCAATTTGAATTATCAGCAAGCACTGCTTCGTACAGCATTCACACTCTTGACCTGATTGATGTTTCATATTTTGGCTGTTGGCTGAAATCGTATCAATATTTTTTTTCACATCCCACTTTGAAACTTCCTTCTCTTGATCCAACGCCTTAAATGTACGTTTATCCAAACGACATTTTTTGTTAACCCGATTTCGATTTATCCACAAGCAAGTTATTCAAATTGAAGTTCTTGAGCGCTTTCTGACTTACTTCCTCTATTTGCATCACCTTTCTTAGTGACAATCCGGGTTTTGTACACTAATTGAGCACAGTTTTTCCAAGTTGTTCTACTGAAAGCCCACACACTTTCAAATACAGTATTTGATACAATTAAACCGCTATACAGGTGCTGGGAAATGAAGATAAACAACAGTAACAGTGTCTGACAGTGTCCATACTTTATATGACAGTCTTTAAGATTCAATTAAATAAGCAGTCTTCAATGTATTGAAAAACGCGTAGAGTACAATACTTTGAAGACTACCCTAACTCCAAATTTCATTAAAAAAGCACTCGAAGCAACCGTTTTACCGTTTTGCTAAAAATTATTTATGCATCTTTTTTTTTCTACTAGCCCCTAAAATTATTCTTAGCCGTTATATTAAAAACATGATTTTGAATTCTCTCAACTCTAACTATACGTCTGAGTATAGACTGTTCCGAAAAATATAAATTCACTTTCTTTCTCAAATAAAAAAAGGCCATACTGCGATCTTTGATTATTTTACTCTCAAACATAGTAAATAACAATGTTTTCATTCCATCTTCATTTCAATTTGCTTGATTTTTCGTAGGGTAGGCGAGCTCTGTAACTTTTCCCTTAACACTACTCTACTAAGCTTCTGCACAGTGCTTTCTCCTACCATTTTCACTACTTTTGGCCAATCTTTCTCAAAATTTTCAACACTATCCGCTGGTTTCATGTGTTTTCCCAGCTTCGCCTTCGTCAAAGCCCAGAAAGTTTCGATAGGGCGAATCTCTGGGCAGTTTGGTGGATTCATCTCCTTTGGTACAAATACGACATTGTTCCTTTTGTACCACTCTAGTGCATATTTAGAGTAATGGCAGAAAGCAAGATCAGGCCAAAAGAGGCTTGTTATGCTGTTTGATCAAGAGTAGCAACCTTTTTTGCAGACACTCCTTCACGTAGATTTGACCATTCATTGTGTCTGTCGTAATGAATGAAAGAAATATTTTTCCACATCCGCATATGGGCTGCCGTATCATTACCTTCATGCCAACTTTTTCGGTGTAAATGGCTTTCCCGGATCCAGCAACATCCTTTCCCTTCGGCGAGGTATAAAACTGTGGCCCCGGCATGATAACACAGCCCGATTTTTTGGTCAACAGTTTGTCACACAGCTTTCGAGCTCTCGGTTTCACAGATTCAGCCTGTTTGGTGCTTCTGTTTCCGACGAGTCTGCAGGCCCATTCTCTCCTTGGCACGCATAACATTAGTCGCCGAAGTACTTAGCTTTTTCGCCATTTTCAAACTTCCGTGCGAAAAATTGAAAAAATGACAACTTCAGTTTAAATTGGATGTTAACAACAACTTTCTCAAAACTTTTTTTTTTCTTTTCCTTTAAACATGAAACGAAAAAGTTATGCGATAAAAGCTCAGATTTTGTTGACAACCCTAGCTAAAACCGTAACATGGATCACAACTATTGATTCCCAAGACTTACTTTCAACTTAACTTGGGCCAGCATTTCAACTTTCCATTAGGACCACACCGGTGTTACAATGCTTCGCAACGAGTTGTGCTTTGTAAAAAATGTACGAGATAGATATTTTATTTCAAAATTTTAGTATATACGAAATCAAAGTCCCAACTAAATGCAAGAACCTTGCCTAAGACACTTCAGTTCATTAGTTTTATTTTAATGGTCAAAAATAATTTATTCTCGCGAACTTCGCATTCTGTATCAATTTTCAACGGGGAATTAGGCCTTGCTGGAATGAATAATTTAAACATGAAATTAAATGCACATGCATTTTGTACAAACATTGGAAAAATGTGGCAAGATGGTTTGTAAACCTGTGTAACACCTAAAGGCACTAGGTAGCCCATCAAATAGGTCGCGATTCACAGATTGAGTAACGCTGGACTAACGTATACGAATGCGAATGTACGTAATCAAGAGATATAATTGTGCTCCGTTGGCAGAATTTTATTCCATCCTGTTGGATATTTCCCCAATACTATGATGCCGCATTTCATCATGAATTTACCATGCAGAGGCACAATGTAGGCACAAGCCCGTTGTCTAACGTTTGGTCTGTGACATCACAACATTCTGACTTGATGAAGAATGCAGTATCATTCGTATATTGTATGAGCTTGTATATTATGGCAGGTAATTATCATGTCACTGATCCTCATGAAAAGTATTTTATTACATTGCAATAGTTTCCCCCTGGTATTTTTGGCTTTACGATACCTAAATGTTTATAAACGTACCTACTGGAACAATCGGAAGTTTCGTCGTATTTCTCTGAAATTTCGGAATTATGGCAAAACAAATGCATTCCTTGTTGTGATTTTTATTAAGTATGCTATAGCAGTTTCCACAGAAACTATAAACACCACGGAAACAAAAGCTTCAGTAATTTGAATGGATTATGAAACAGAGCTAATGGTCCTTCCGGAGAGACGCAGTTCTATTTATGCGAGACTGGTTACTCGTATGTTGAGACATACTGAAATGTGTAGAACTTGTGTCCTCATGTGGAATTTTCCTCGATGTCACATACATCTTTTATGTCTCTGTGAGGGGGCAGACAAAATATCAGTGCTTTTATTGTTGCCGATGTGGTGCACTGTACGTATGCATATGTGAAATTATATTCATTTCGATCTCTGATACCGTATGTTGACTGTTTTCTGTACAAAGCAGACTAATTAAATCTATCGAGTTATCGGAGTTAACTGTTTGCTTTCTTCAATAAGTAAACTTTTTGAAAAATGCCATCGAACAGATTGATGCTTCACATCAATACAAATTCAATTTTAGCTAATGAACCGTTTGGTTCAAAATTCCTTCGGAAGGGAAGTAAAGCCGTTGGTCCCGGCCCACATGTTGATGGCTTTGACATGAAAGGTTCAGGTCATCTCCCTGGTGTGACAATCCAGCCACAGGCTGAATATCACATAAGTACAAAACAACCACAACAACAATAACAACTAATAAGTAAACAAATCTCCATGTACACGATGATGATGTTGGTATGTGTAAAAGTACCTTGAATTTGTTAAGAGATAATCATGTACTTAGATTAAAAAAAATAGTGGTCAAAAAGTAATTTGAAAGAGCTGAATGGCATCTTAAATTTAATTTTACATAAGTCACATCCCCAGTACATAAGCTCAGACACGTTTGCTTAGCGAGGTAGGTGTTGGCACTGTTTATGTCCGGAGAATTGAATTTTATGGCTTACGGTACATATATTGAAATGGAGAAAAACAAATTAGAGGCTTTTTTCAGTAGGATGAATGCAACAGTGAGAGATTCTCTCCTCTCTCATTCTCTTTCATGGATTACAGCGCCATTAAAAAACATTTGCTTACAATTTATGCTAATAGAACAACGAAATTTTATGTTAATTTATTTGTAAATACACGCTAAATCTAATCAACTTTACAGAGCCCTGTTTTTAAATTCAAAATACATTACAAACATTACATTTAAATGCAAAATACATCAAATCAAACATTCATTTAAAAAAAACAAAAACACTGAGATTAATAGCTAAAACGAAACATATACGTTAATAACAATGAAAACTGCGGTACTATCCATTTTATAATGTCAAATCAAAATTGAAACAATACTTCCAGTTAGCGACAACTATAATAAATGACGCCTTTTGAACTAAACCATAACTCTTTTAAGTGAATCTATTAAAGAAATCATTGTAACCAAACGGCCAACAAGCATGATTGACGAATAATAAATAATCAAACGGGAATCTATGATTAATGTTTGTTGAAAACACATAAGCAAGTTTCATAAACCTCAGAATACACAGAAAAAAACTTGATTTTTCATTGCGATTTAAATATTGATGCGTGTAAAATTGTATTTCATACCACTAAAATTCCTGCCCTAGCAATTACGATTTGGTCCCTGACCTTGTAGACGTGGAGGTCGGCCCGTTTCATCGTTTTTTCGACAACCCAGATGGAAACCTCCGCCTTCCTCGCCACATCGAAAGGTTCGGTCGACGCTTGTACAGATTTAACACCTTCCTTGCCGTCACCGGATCAGCGGTCTTCAGTTTTTTGCCACTTCCTAACCACCACTGGGCTGTCTGGGTCTCCTTGAATGACTTCACCACCCGGGGCACCATCGGATGATGGAATCCCAGGTGTTTTCCGAGCCATCCGTGAGACGCAGTCGTATTTTTCACGACGGCACACATAATGTTTTGGTGGATCTGCTTTCGATACGGTGCCATTTGAACCATTGATAGTGGGATGAATTTTGCCAACGGGATTACCTTCGATACGGTGCCCGTTCGCACTACAACCTATATTACGTGATATAGAGTATCTTGATATCAAATGCCATACACATTATTTCCAGTGAAAAGTAAATGTATAGATGCTGATATCAAGATACTCTATATCACGTAATATAGTTTGTAGTGCGAACGGGGTGTTATATCCTACACAGAAAAAAAATCTGAATTGTCTTTGCGATGTAAATATCAGAGCATGTAAAATTGTCTCTCCTTCCACACGAAGTAGCAACTTGCATGAAGTTGTTGTAATGAAGACGAGCTTTTGTATACAAGATTTTCCGAAATGAATGGAATGTCCCAGAACTTTACACGATTTATAATGTTAACTTGTACGTTTTGTGACGCTCCATTTATGTGCATGGTATTGAACAGAAATTCACGCTACTTTTTCGAGCTGTGTATATTACGTGATATAGAGCATCTTGATATCGTATGTCGTACATATTATTTCCAGTGAAAACTAGATGAACGAATGTTGATATCAAAACAGGCTATATCAAGTAATAAAGGTTGTAGTTAGCTAGTTTCTGTCAAAATTTGATCAATTTTACCCACACGCTAAAAATATACAAGCTATCATAGATCGAATTTACAAGCTAGTAATAGATCGAAGTGACCGGTGGACCGACCACCAGGTGGCAGGGTTTTTTTTTTTAAATGCACGCTTTATGTGACCTAAAATCAACAACTCTATTGGAATCGATGCGTAGATATATTTCCGATCGATTGGGGTAAAGTTTTAGGAAATCTTTGGAGAAACGTCTGAGATATCAACGCTCAACATCTGACCACTTTTTGTACGGTCAATTTTTTTTTTTAATTAACCCTGTATAGAAAACAAAGCCGTAGTCCTACATCAAAAAGTTTCTAGTAATTTTTTATACAACTGTCATTACAGCAAAGAAAACCATCCCGGGAAATAAATTGAAGCAATTCCGGCAAAATAAATGGTGCAAATCGCGTCAGCTGAACGGTAGTTGGTACACCATGCTAACATAACACCGACAATATCGTGGACAATGTATAGCGGTTAATACACACGACGAGAGTTGTTTGAATAAATTATACATATATGCTAGAAAGAACAATGAAAAGCGGTGTCATTATTCTGATCTAGACTTCATCGTCATGCATGAGAGATGGTTGGAAGATATTATGCAATGACCAATACAGATGAAGCAGTCGTCGTTATTGTTTCATGAACAACAAACTGTGAACAATAATAGTCATATGTTCTGAGTAATTGTAGTGGAAAAGATGCCAAATTAGGCGAATAATGTTTATCGTTTGTGATCACGTTGCCGCTTCATTTAGAATGGTCAATGTATGAAAAGACACATAGGGTTACTGCCCCCATATTAATCTCATTGATCCTATATTCATCCTACGATGAATCAAACAATTGGGCAGTTGAAGGATTGGTTTCGTTTTCTAATAATGTTTGCTTACGTTAAATAACAACAACAAACATTACTAACTAATTCTGTCACGTGTATATCGTTTTATTTCAAGTAGGATGAATTGCAAAATGATGAGATTAATATAGGTACATCTTCCCTATTTACACATCGTACCGAAAAAGGGTGGACCACAACATCGTCAATGGACCCATTTCTCTCAACCATCTCTATTTCTCAGTCGAATTTAACTCAAACAACTAGATTTTTTAAACACGATTTCTTAATCACTGTCGATTTTTTCATCACTTTAAGCATGTAAAAAAATCAAGTCGTTTGATTTAAATATTGTTGAGTAATAGCAATGATTGTCGGAAATGGGTCCGCTGTTAGGTTAATAGTAAGGAAAACGTTGCGCTTGAATTATCTGTCTTTAATCGAGGCCATCGTGATTTTAAATCATTTTATTTCCTAAAAGCCTTCTCTTCTCTGGTAGAATAGAACTTTTTTAACGGCTTTTTTTTGGTTGTGATATGAACAAACAATTTGAGCTAGCAGTTTTATTCTAATTAGAAGCAAAAACCTAAAAATGATGTCTAGTATCGGAATTCTTAAGTACTTCTCGACTAGAAAGTTTTAAAAACAGCTTGATTAAGTAGTCCATTGATTTTTACCCATTTACTTGTACATACAAAAGGAGCAAAATCCCGTCGAGAAGTAATGGGTCAAACACAATGAGAACGGTAGAGCGGCAAACCGGAAACGGAAAATTTTCCAATGCATGGAATGTTACGTATGCGCCCACAATGACAGTGCAACGGTAAAAACGGTATATGTAGTACTAAAATGCGTTTTTTTTTTTTCAAAAATATGGAAAAGCTGAATTGAAACATTGAGCGTATGTAAATACAGAGATGCTACCTCCGTTGATTTGTCAGTAAATATTTTATATTGTATATGTTTTGAATTTCACCTAGCATCCCTGTGTTAAAAAGTCACAGCATTGGAAAGCATCGGAAGTACTGTTTAATAATACAAAAATCTGTTTGGAAAATGTAGAGGAAATACCGGAAGATGGTTATTTCATCTTTCACTTTATTTCTCTGGTGAAAAACACCCTTCACTATACGTGTAAAGCAGCAAGGCCTACCGGAACGTCGTTACCAAAGAACGGCTGTTTTTGGCAAACGAAGTAAAGCTAACAAGTAAATAAATTATATTATTCTATGGTGTTTAACTAAATTTTAATCTATTTCTTTCTCTCCTCCTTAGTTGAAGATGCTAAGCGAAAGTGGAAGTATCTATGTGAGAGATACGTTAAGGAGTTACGAAATATTGAGAAGTCTTCTACTTCCGGCTCTGGTATAACAAAATGGAGATTTTTTGAAGAGCTTTCTTTTTTGGCACAGCATTGTAAGATATCGACATTTGACATTTGATATCGCCCACATATGGGAGTGTTCCGAGAATTCAGTACTTTCGAGGAAGTGGCCACTTCCAAACATGTGATATATTAAGTCGGAATCTTAGGCCGCGATGTGCAACATGCGAGAAAGTGGCCTCTTTTTTAGATCTCATGTGATCTAAATTCTTGCACCGCGTCTTCATGTATCATGTAGCACAATGATTTAAATTGTTGCATCTGCAAGAAAATTGATTCAAATGATGCATATTTCGGATCACTTTTTTTTTGGCTTTATCTGTTTTCTGTAGTAGTGCTGGGAACATTGCTATAGAAAAAAAAGAATCGGATTTATCTGTCAAAGGAAGCCAATCGTGTAAACAAACGTTCAACAAATTATCATCCCAGTATGAAGGCCGCAGGGGAGATTTTAGTTTCCGGGTTTATCGAGTTGAATCACGCGGAGTAGAAAAAGGAAGACAGTACGTGGAACGGGAGCAAAACCTTGCGATTATAGTGCCGGATTTCGAGGTGTTGCAGGGTTCTATTCTGATTTTGGAGTGGGTGTAGAGAGACGAAGTGGGTAATACTTTGAGGAATAATTATGCTTATTTTTTTACTTTTAGACAATGAACGAGATGAGCTTTCGCAATAAGGTAATGCTGTTCGAGGGTTGACGCAAGCGAGATCTTTACATTTGGTTGGCGAAAGATGAACAGGAACCGTCAGTTAAGTTCCTGGTTGAAAAAATCATAATAGGGGAGCTGAAGTGTACTGGAAGTTGTCTTCGTGTATCTCTACACCAAGCAACCACATCAGGTAAAAGAGCTTCTGATTCGGCTTTTTGGTGTCCCAAATCACCATACAAAAAAACCAACCATTCATTTACATGATTGGTTCCATCCAGCCAAATATCGACAGCTGATTTGGAAAGCCACCAAGGAAAAATATCTGCACAAGCAGAAGCAGAAAGTGAATTTAATGCATCGAAAAAGACCCACGGTTTTGTCAAATCTACCTCGTAGTTGTTTTTCTTTTTGTTAATCTTGAATCGCTTTTTAAACGGGTCTATTGAACTTCTTTCGCCTTTCATTGACATGCCTGAACTACAGCGATGTTTCTTTCCGATAATCGAATCTTTCTCGGAGAAGCGGAGATGGTCATACGTTCACACATCGTTGGTTCAGAGCTTGATAAATCCAAGACAAGCAAGCACCCACTGCAGTTACCCCAACTCCTCCACGGCTTGCATAATTCGCAGTAAATTGTAGACTTCTTCCATTGTATCAACTGAAAAATACACTAACTGATCAACAGCAGCAAACAAAAACAAACGCATGCGAGGCGATCACATTGTGGGTTACAGAACGGCAAAACGCAACGGCAGAACGGCAACAGTAATTTTAGTACATTGCGAATTGGTCGCTGTTACCATTTTGCCGTTCTACCGTTCTCATTGTGTTTGATCCATAATACGTACAAGCGAATCGCAACATATTAAAAACAAAAAAGGGTGGGGTCGGGTGGAATACTACTTCGGCAGAGGACCGATTACCGCCAATTATCATTTGGTTTGAATATGGCAGAGTAAAAGCAATGATTGTGTCAACAGAAGTTATAACTGAATGGAATACATAAGTATTCCGAAGGTCACATCAGGAAATAATGAATCATTTTCCCAGACAAGCAATACAGTTACAGCGTTACAGAAACTGGATAATTAATCTTCATTTTACCCTTATTTCCGAACAGCAATCAGAAAATACGGGCTCATAGAGAAAAGCAAAGAAGTCCATTCACTAGCATCTTATATTCTTTTTTAACGGTAGCTCTTATAAAGCTCTTATACCTTGATTTATCATGGAAGATGAACTCGGTTGGCTTTACGAGTGCTTCCGCCATTTATTATCATCAGATACTTGACAGAGTCCATCAAGTGAGATTATACTGAAATCGGGCGCTTTCCTGTGAGAAAGAAGGGGAATATAACAAGCATTGGGAATTATAAATCAATATGTTGGAGAAATATTGATACTCCAGATAGAAAAGGTTTCTTGATTTGCATCTCACATATTGATCGCTTGGTTCAATCAAACTAGAAATGTCTTTAACTAGTGCAAAACGAACTCTCCAGTTGGGTTTGTCAATCATATTGATGTTTTCCGGAAATCAAGCAAACCTAATCTGATACACTAGTAAAGTCTGAGGTCAAATTGAAAAAAAAAAATATAATGCTTAGATGTTGCTGACTATGATTACTCATATTGCTGTTGTAATGGTCGTTAACGATTATAAGATCAAAATTGAAAGAAAAAAAGTTGTCCTATAGCATCAAATTTAAAAGCATTGCATCAGCAGTGCATGGTATCAATGATAGCAAATTGAAAAGTCAATTGTACATTTTTCCTGTTGATGGCAAAATGAGTATTCCACTTGAGTCTGAGAAAACTGATTTTCTCTAAGAAAAGTGAACGCAAGATTACAGTAATATAAAAGCTAATTTGATATAAAATTTGATAATTTTCAAGTGATTTGAAATTTTGATTTTAATTTTGTGTTGACATTCCCATTAGAGATTCTGAATGTTTCTTTTTTCACTCCATGCGTAAAGTTGACGATGTATTGAATGTATTGAAGAGAATAATAGTTTCATAAAAACGTAAGAGTTTCAAAGTAATAGTTTTGTTGTGGCGGCCGACTATAAATAATACACAACAGTTATTAAACAACTTTTATTTACTAATTCCTTTTAATTGTTCACGCAGCAGGCGCCCTACTCATGGCGATGATAAAAAGTGTAACAACGGGGAGCAAGGGTGTTTAACAAAACAAGGTATGGTGAGCAACGTTCTGATGGATCGGGTATGGTATTTATAGACAAGGTTAATATAACGATATAACACTTCTCCCCCTCGTTGAAAAAAAGCTACCGTAAATTATTTAAGGAAAGTTACAGATTTAATCTCTGGGGAGCTTTAGTTACCCGACTAGATCGTCGTAGAGGTGGTACTGATTCCGACACACCAACTCGGTTTGCATCGGTATTAGAAGAGCACTCCGGACCAGGAGTAGACGTCAACGTTGTAGCAGCATCATGGTAAGGATCCACCGGTTCCACACCAGTAGTTTCCTCAGCCGGATTCGTAACAGCAACAGCAGCAGAAGTGGTTGGTTCACAGCGTTCAATGAACTTCTCCTCTCCAGTGTTCACTGAATCTCCCCGTAGATCAGCGCCCACACCGACTACATGGTCAATGTTGCGCTCTCAGATTCGCCCATCGTCGTGACGTACAGCATACCGCAGCTCTCCGAGTTTTTCGGCGATTCTTCCAAATTTCCACTTATCTTTCGACATGAACTCTCGCAAACGTAGTCCGTCACCGTCCAGGAACTGACGCACAGTAATATCCACCTTGCTTGAAGTTTCATTCTTCGGCAGAAGCAGGTCGAGCCTCGATCGAATCTGTCGACCGAACACGAGCATTGATGGTGTTGTCCACGTTGATGGATGAATCATTTTGCGGTAGGTAAGTAGAATGTTGCACAATTCCACGTTCAGCTGAGTTTTGGAGCACTTCAACGCTTTCAACTTCTGCTTGATGGTTTGAACGTACCGCTCAGCTTGGCCATTCGTTGCCGGATGGTACGGCGCACCCATCTTGTGAACAACGCCGTTCATCTTCAAGAACCACTGGAAAACCTCCGATGTAAATTGGACTCCGTGGTCGCTCAACAGGACTGACGGAATGCCAAACTTACTGAAGATCTCGTGACACATATTGACGGTACATTCAGCCATGATCGATCTGCATACCTCCGGCGACTTACTCAATGCATTCACGTAGATGAAAAAGTAGGTATCAATGAATGGGCCCGCAAAATCGACATGGATCCTTTGGAACGGTGCACTTGGAGTTTCCCAGCAATGAAGGTTCATCTTCGCAGGCTCAGAGCGTATCGAATGACAGACAGCGCAATTCGCCACAATTTCCCGATCAAAACCAGGCCATGTCCCGAGCCAAACCAGGCCACCAGCAGTATCCTTTTGCCAGCGACTTTGTACGTGTTGTACCGAAATGAGTAGTATGTAGTTCCTCCAGAACACGCTTTCGGAGATCGGCAGGCACGGATACACGAATTTCCCGAATAAAACATCCTTTTTGCAGGGAGAACTCGTGTTGGTCTACTCCGAAGCGATCCTTCGCTTCCACCAACTGTCCATGCTTGATTCCTTGCACCAGCTTTTGTACCGTTTGATCCCCCGCAGTAACTTGAGCTAACTCAGCAGCAGTCAAGGGTAATGTGTCGATTTGACTTAACTCCACTGCATCGGATTCTTCAATTTCGTTCTCGGGATCGGTTGCCTTCAACGGAATCCTCGACATGGCATCCGCATTGGCGTGATCAGCAGACTTTCGGAATCGGATTTCATAATCGAAACTAGTAGGTAGCGTAGTGTTGCATCCTTAACGCAGACATGACCGGCAACCCCTTGTGTTCCCTAAATATGCACGGGTCGAAATCGTTAGCATAGTGGGGTGAAATGGGTGGTTTATTAAGATGCCAATTGAAGACCTAACATCGTGTGCTAATAATGAAATTGCACGAAAACTAAAAGAGATAGATGTTTGGTGTCAAAAAACGACTCATAGAACATAGTAAGAGGCTCAGTTCTGTCAAAAAAAATTATCAAGTTTATCATGCATTTATTGGAAAAAAATCTGCAAAAATGTTCGAAAAATTACCAATTTCAAACTTTGTTATTCTTAAAATGTAACTTGTCTCATTCAACAGCGCAATTTTGTGATAACGATTTAAAGCAAATTTTTTTAGCTTTTGAATGAACGTTAATGATTTACTCTTAAAAGTATAATCTTTGCGTTAGTGCAAGTTAAGTGCAAACATACCACCGAAATCAAAAAGTTCAATAACTCTCTAATAGTTGAGATTTGACCATATGCGTAGAATGATTTTTTTCATCAAATATGATCTTCTTTCAGCCCCTGAAAGATTCTTAATAAGGAACGAAACACCCTGTATATTGGAAGAATTTCTTCACACCATTCCCAAGTAGCACACAAAACATCTCTAATATTCAACACTTGGTTTTTAAGTTTTATTTTAGTAAATCTGCAATAACAAAAAGCATATTTTGTTACGGCAGACTTTATTTCACGTATACGATATACTAGATATTTCATTGGTGTTGCTTAAATGGTTTGCCAAGACCATTCAAAACAAACATTGAAGTTAGTCGAGACCTGTTTGTCTTTGTGAGCTTGCAGCTAAGTAAACTTAATCATGACGTTGCATATTGAATATTTTTCAGTGTATGTGATGTTTATTATGGAGTATTTTTCACCTACAGTGCAACATAACAAATAATTTACACTCGTGTTCCAATGAAGCGTTCTGATACTTAATGTTTTCAAAATGCGTTTTTTGAGCCATATGCGCAACGTAATGAGAACGCAATATAAAGTCAATGAATAACGTTACGTTCTTGCAACGTTCAATTGCACATTACCACAACAGTGATACCGATTGAAATATATCCGAATGAAATGCACACTACCGACCACATGTGTTTTTTTTTATATGATTGAAAAAATAATCAATTCATAATCTGATCAAATTAGGTATAAGTTGATTTCTAGAGGTTGTTGTTATTGTAAAGGTCTAACAAAGAAAATGACTTGAAGTTCTCATTATGCAACTTCTATTAGCTATGATTTTCATAGTAGTGGCTATTACTACTAACTTTTAAACAAGGATCACTCAAATAGTGACAGCATAATATTTTATTTTTGGCTGCACTAACTAGGGAAGATGTACCTATATTAATCTCATTGTTCCTATATTCATCCTACTTGAAATAAAACGATATACACGTGACAGGATTAGTTAGTAATGTTTGTTGTAGTTATTTAACGTGAGCAAACATTATTAGAAAACGAAACCGATCCTTCAACTGCCCAATTGTTTGATTCATCGTAGGATGAAAATAGGAACAATGAGATTAATATGGGGGCAGTTTCCCTAATTAATATAAATAAAATAGCTACCTTCATAAAGCTGAAATAAATTATCTTCCCAATCAAAATAAACAGTTGTGAGATAACTAGTTGTGCCTAACGAACATAAGCTGTTACGTTTTTAAATTAACTCTGCCAACTGTTTACATAAAAGCAAAATCAATGATTTCACAAGAAACCCTTGGACCCAATTTAAAGGACAAATTGTTTGCTATGTTCCCAACTACCACCTAATGTATTCATCACATAGTAAAGCTTTGGTATTGGTAAAATTTCCAATGTATCAGTACTTGATTGTATTTTTTTCAAAAAGCTTATTTAAATCAAAACCCAAGCAACAATATCTGTAAAGTAGGGATTGTAATGTTTTGAATATGGAATAATCGATTGATCATAAGCGAAAATAATCATAACAAAGTTGTTCAATAAATTTTTACGTGATTTTTTTTGTGAGTTAAGCAAATAAATCTTCAAGTAACAATAAAATAATCTTAAAGTAACAATAAAATAAACTTTATAAAGATTGGTTTTAACGACCAACATTAATGATGAGACAAAGTGTTCGTCTTTTAAAAGTAAATTATTTAACTTCTCGTGGTTCAGAGCAGGAGACGACTTATTAAGCTCCTTTTTGCAATCATATGATGGAATTTATAAGGCTAGTGGTTTTTCGTCATAAACAATGCAATTAAATAATTTCAATTAATTGCACTATAAGTTCTACATGTTAAGAACGGTTTGATATTTTCTACCTTTGCTAAGATAACTTCACTTAGAAACAGTTGTGTCTTAAATAATTGAAATAAAACATTTTATTTTATGTTATAATACCATTAGAAATGTTTGTGTGTGACCTAGACCAAAATTACGGATAATCCAATTGCGAGCATTCCAGACTTCGAATTCATGGAATAATTAATAATACTAGGATTTTATTTAATTATTCCGATTGAACCTCTTAACGAAATCCCCACTAAATTGCTCTTCAGTTTTTTAAGTAAAAAAACATGGTGTTGCATCTAAATTATTCTAATTCTGTGTTTCAATGGATTGAACACTTTTGTTGAAGGCGTATAGGACATCATTGTTTTAATTGTAATGTCAGTCAAACATTATCTTTTCAGTACGTTATGCATATCCTTTGAACAAATAAGCAGCTATTAGTTTAGTGTAGTATTAAATTTATTAATAGTGCAGTCGTTTTTAATTCTAAGTAAATTAGGTATACACAAACTAAGAAAACTCATTATCAAACTACGACTGTCACTACCAGATAGCTATAATTTTGAGATGTCTGCATAAATAAATATCATAGAAGTACTTCACGTGTTAAGAATGGATTCAAGATTATTTTAGCCGGTAGTGTATTTGGTTTGATCGCAGACGCCATATGCCAAAATTTTGCAATACAAAATGATATTTTTAAGTTTTACTCATTCTTCCAAAGTTTGAACCTAACATGAACCTGAAACGATTTAAAATTCTTCTAATGAATCAGAAATCTGATTTTTCCGCATGTAAACATAATTTTACACAAATTTTTCTTTTTCAAGTTCTGAAGCAATGCTCTATTTTCGAGAATTTATTCTAGGGCGTTTATATTTTTCGTAGTAGAACAGAATATTGATCCATAAATCCGAAAGCGTTTAAAAATAAACTTATTCCAACACGATTTTCAGATCATTTTACTTCTCAATATTTTGATCAGGAATGTTTGGTTGATAACGATATCCATTAAAAAAAAGTTATCCTCACATTCATTTAAACATTGGCATCATTTCACTTTCCTGCAACGCGATTTAAAATATTTTTAAGTTTTACAAAATGCTATTGCAATTCTGTAGAACCAGCGTCAAGTTGCAAATAGGCTCCACCCTTGCGCTTTTTGCGTTGCTGTTGTGTATGATTTTGCGGTACATAGCCAAACAAAACCATTCCTAATTTGTTTCAAGAGAGATTTTTATGCTCCATTGAAACAAGTTGTGCTACTTGGGATTATGATGGCGTACGCCTCTTTGTCTACCTGCATATAGTTTGGCTGCACACGGTTGAGAGTTTGGGACGCGAACAGTATCGGACGCTCCGAGCCGTCAGGATACACGTGGCTCAGCAGCAGGGGCAATTCTGGTGAGTAGTGGACAAGGCAGTTGTCGGATTGCATCCGTTCTTTCACCTTTTTGAAGGAATCTTCGCATTGCATGCTCCATCTAAATGGAACTTCGTTCTTGAGTAGGTTGTTCAGAGGATACAAAACCGTACTCAAGTTCTCAAAGAACTTGAACCTCATCCTTGTTCTTTGGCCTTGGCATAGCTTGCACCTTCTTCCGGATCTTATGAATACCGTTCTTATTAATTGAATATCCACAGTACTCAATCTTGTCCACGAAGAACTCGCACTTGTCCTTGTTCACCCGTATTCCGCATTCGTTTAGTCGCCGAAGTACTTCCGCCAGTCGACGCAAGTGAACTTTGTCGTTCTCACCCGTGATCTTTATGTCGTCTAAGAAAACGCTCACTCCTTCTATACCTTGCAGTATGGCTTACATCTGTCGCTCTAAATCGCTGGAGCCGATGCAACACCGTACATTAGCCGATTCGGACGATATAGACCACGGTGTGTAGACAGCGTAAGGATTTCACGATCCTCCGGAGCGACTTCCAGTTGCAAGTACGCTTGGACGAGGTCAATCTTGCTGAACTTTTTCGCTTCAGCAAGTGAAGCAAACAGCTCGTCCACAGTAGGAAGTGAATGCTTGTCCACTAAAAGGATCGGATTCACGGTCTGCTTGTAGTCTCCACAAATCCTCACCCGGTTCTGCGACTTCTTCACAGGCACAATCGGTGTTGCCCAGTTACTGGAATTAACCTTCGTGAGCACACCCTCTGCAACTAGCTTCTCCAACTCACCCTCTACCGTTTTCAGCATATTGAATGGCATCTACCGTGCCTTGAGGAACACCGGCCGCACGTTCTTCTTCAGTGGTAGGTTTGCTTGAACGTTGGAAATCCTTCCGATCGAGGCGTCGAATACCTTCGGGTACCTCTCCAACAGCACGCAGTATCACGACCCGGGGAAGCAGTAGCAGTAAGCGTATTCACCGTACCCGTGCCCTGCAACACACAATTCCAGTCCACCGACATGTCCTTCAACCACTCACGGCCTAGTAACGGTTGCTTCCCGGAATTCACCACGTACAAGGGTAATTCCATTGTCTTTCCGCCAAATTCAACACTCGCGTCAATAATACCAAGCACCCCGATGCTCGTGTTGCAGTAGCTAACCAAGTCCTTATCACACTCACGTAACCGCGCACGCGGAAATAATCTGTTTTTGTCCTCCGCACTGATAATTCTAACGGGAGATCCAGTATAAATCTTGAATCGAACGCTCTTATTGTTCACGGAAACATCCAGCAAAAACTTTTTGCTACGCAACGACGATTCGACCGTACAAACTTCACGCACTTCCGCACTTTTGGTGCTGTCACGTTCACCGAATTGGTCCACGTAATTTGTCTGAGCCACATGTGATTTGTTCGTTGATCGCGAATCGGTTTTCGCGGCGCCGGACTTCTTTAAGCAAACCTTCGCTAGATGTCCTGTTAATTTGCAATACGAGCACACTGTTTGTTTATGTTTGCATGCATTTGTGAAGTGTGATCTGTCCCCGCAGTGATAGCAACATCCATCGGTCGCATTTTTAACCACACTTTTGTTTGCATTAACCCCCTTTTTATTAAAATTTTGTTTGTCTTTTTTACCTGCTGGGTGGTGCACTGCATGTACCTCCTGTCTGGATGAACCGCCTTCATTATCTGCTCCTCCCTTGCGAGAAAGTTCCCTGGTCACGGCAATATCTCGAGAATCCTTCAGGGTAAGCTGCCGCTTGTCCTGCAGCCGGCTTCGGATATCGTTCCGTTTGATTCCGAACACCAGCTGGTTCCGCAACGCCGTCTCCAAGTACGCACCGAAGTTGCACGTAACAGCAATCCTCCGTAGGGCCACCAAATATTCGTCGACCGTTTCATCGGCCGAAGCAGCATCTTTATCGCCCTGCTGACGACACTTGAAGCGAAAATTCTCACTGATTTCCAGTGGCTGCGGGCTGAAAAAGTCTTCCAACGTCGTAACAATTTCCTGGTACGTCTTCTCACGGGGGGAATCCGGGGCAACCTTGTCACAGATGACGTCGTAGGTCTCGGATCCCATTTAGTGCAAAAGAAAATGCTTCTTCATCTGCTCGTCGACCACTCTGTAGATGTGGGAAGCCGTTTCGAGCCTTTCCACCCACCGCATTCATTTTAGCTTCCGCTTGTCGAAAGCATCGATCTGAATTCTGCATCCTTCGTCCTCGTCGCCAAAACTGTTGTGACGGCTGAGTATAAATAATACACAATAGTTATTAAACAACTTTTATTTACTAATTCCTTTAAATTGTTCACGCAGTACGCGTCTTACTCATGGCGATGATAAAAAGTGTAACAACGGGGAGCAAGGGTGTTTAACAAAACAAGGTATGGTGAGCAATGTTCTGATGGATCGGGTATGGTATTTATAGACAAGGTTAATATAACGATATAACAAGTTTGTTTACTAGAGAACCATATGAAGAGAAAGTTTTGATTGTTCTGTAAGAACACAGCAATTTGAGAATTGAATAGAAATTGGAATTGAGATAAGCGCCCGGGGACAACTCTATGTGGTTGTACGCAAAGGTGGCGTAGGACTAATGAATATTATTATTTTTCGCGACCAACCATCCCGAAGCACAATCCCCAGCACTTCCAAAAACATGTCAACTCTCTTTTCCACTGCTTTTAGAGACCCTCAAAAGGGCCGTTTTGGGTTCAAGGGAAAAGTCACCGCCGCCAACGCACTTCGTCATGAAGCTGTTTTACTTGGTCACGGCTTTGGCTCCGTCAAATTTTTCGGAAACGGCGTTGTTAAGGAATTAAACTGATTATACACCCTATTATTCTTCAACCAACAGGAATAGATTCGGTTTAAGGCTAATCCTTTGTTATCAGTAAGAGTAGTAGCACATGAAGCTAAAATACTTATTGAGTTCACTTTCCCTACTGATCTCTTCACACGATCTCTGTACTGATCATATCGATAGATATATAATAGCCAGTGAAATGCTTCAGTACCCGGTAGATACATTCCGTTTCATAACAATAGAACCTCTCAAAAAAAACTACAAGGTACAGCCCAATGGGGTTGTGCGCAAAGGTGACGTAGGACTACGCAGCAATCTAATTCCCATACACGTCAGGGCCATCCGCTAATTGATTTAAGTCAGTCCTGAAAAGGGCCAAGAACATTCTATTGTACACTCTTTAGAAAGCATTTGGTGGCTCTTAATTATGATACGGCCCGGTTGTATTTTCTACGATGGTTGAGAGGGCCACTATCTCTAACGCGTAGAAGATAGTTATGGATCTGTTGGTTCATTGGTTGTTCAACGCGCTTTGCCGTTTACTCCGGGACGCGGCGTTTAAAGCAATGCCATGTTCAGCCGGGGCGCGGTAATGAAAATTTCAAACAGCACAAGAGAAAAATTCATCCAAACGAACTCTTCAGTTGGCAAACTAATTTGGTCGTCCTGAAAAGGACGGATTTAGTTGACGGGGGAGAAACAGTTCGCGATTGAACTTGGGCTTTCTCTCTTGGTTCATCTCGCGGGATGATTGATTTTTGACTCGTTGTCACGGGCGGCTTTTTCCCGCCAACTTGTAGGCTTCAGCAGCCATGTTTCTCGCAGCGAGGTTCACGGGAGCATCGGCAACAACAGTCAACTGCACCAGCGTCTCTCTGGGCAACGACTGCTCGTCCAACTGCAGATTCTACTCTGCACAGCTCCACGACCGCCGGAAAACTAAATCAAAATGCGAAGGTGTACCCCTTATATAACATTCATAGCTGCCTAGGAGACGTTCCTTACTTAAATATGAAGTCTGTGCGCGGAAAGTACTGTGCATTTGGTAAATTTACTCTGAAAAATCGATATTATAAAACATCACTTCATATTTGCGTTAATTTTATTAGTTGCATGTTAAAAATCAATAGTTTTAAATATTGAAATCGAAGCGTAGAAAATGTTCCGATCGATTGATGCAAACATTTTGGAAATCAATCGTGGAATGACTTAGTTATTAACGTTCAAAACCTATATATTTTTCGTGACGCTTCAAATTTTCGCAATTCGAACGTGTACCCCACACAAAAATTTTGAGAATGTATTATGATAATCAATAAATACATTATTTCGTAATGACCGCGTAGCAGAGCTAACTAACACCACTACACATCTGCATATGAATAAAAAAAAAAAAATATATAAAAATTTTTTTTTATCAAAAATATAAAAAAAAAAAAAAAAAAACCCTTCTCTTCTTTCTCTGGTGTTTTTTTTTTTTTCACTTATTATGTTGTTGTGTGGTTTTTTTTTATAATGTTATGGGGGGGGGGGGGGGGGTGGTGGGGGGGGGGGGGGGGAATGTTTTTTTGTGGTTGTTGTGTTATTATTATTTTTGTTATTTCACTTGTTCTTTGTTCGTATCTCTTTGTTTTTCGAAATTTTAGAAAAGTCCTGATGGATATGGAAAAAATAAGAAAGATGGACTCAAGAGAAAGTTGTCAACAAGATGTCAACGCAGAATAATCAACGTGGCAAGCACATCACTCAAAATTCTGAATCAGATAAAGGCTGACTTTATGCTTGACGTTTCGCGTTCAACAATCTACCGAACTTTAAAAGACTCTCCAAACATTCGGCGACAAAAATTATAGTTATGAAACACAGCTTTTTTGTTTACATTATTGAGTAACTTACCAGAGCAATCCAAGATATAAAAACATTCTTATAAACATATATTAAGACCATATCCAATCCTAAGCACTGCTTTTCCAATATGTATTCTCTTTTATTACTCAAAAACCTCAATAAAATGACTGGTTCTAAAGTTATGACACGGAGTGTATAGGTGCTGTACGTTTCCTTCTTCCGCACGCTTCCGCTTCTTGCGGTCATCTTGCCAATGGCCTTCTGGGCTTTGCCAACCTTCTTCGACGCTGCTGCTGCTGCTGCTATTGCTTTCTTGCTAGTGGAGCTGTTTTGTTTTGTCGACGACAATGCACAGTTGTTGAATATAACAGGTTGGCTGATAAGTCCCCGGTCTGACACATAGATGGCGTCGCTAGTATTAAATGCATATTATTTTTATATAGTACCAACCTTCAAATGATTCGTGTCAAAATTTGACGTCTGTAAGTCAATTAGTTTGTGAGATAGAGCGTCTTTTGTGAAGCAACTTTTGTTATTGTGAAAAAAATGGAAAAAAAGGAATTTCGTGTTTTGATAAAATGCTGTTTTCTGAAGGGAAAAAATACAGTGGAAGCCAAAAGTTGGCTTGATAATGAGTTTCCGGACTCTGCCCCAGGGAAATCAACAATAATTGATTGGTATGCAAAATTCAAGCGTGGTGAAATGAGCACGGAGGACGGTGAACGCAGTGGACGCCCGAAAGAGGTGGTTACCGACGAAAACATCAAAAAAATCCACAAAATGATTTTGAATGACCGTAAAATGAAATTGATCGAGATAGCAGAGGCCTTAAAGATATCAAAGGAACGTGTTGGTCATATCATTCATCAATATTTGGATATGCGGAAGCTCTGTGCAAAATGGGTGCCGCGCGAGCTCACATTTGACCAAAAACACCAACGTGTTGATGATTCTGAGCGGTGTTTGCAGCTGTTAACTCGTAATACACCCGAGTTTTTGCGTCGATATGTGACAATGGATGAAACATGGCTCCATCACTACACTCCTGAGTCCAATCGACAGTCGGCTGAGTGGACAGCGACCGGTGAACCGGCTCCGAAGCGTGGAAAGACTCAAAAGTCCGCTGGCAAAGTAATGGCCTCTGTTTTTTGGGATGCGCATGGAATAATTTTTATCGATTATCTTGAGAAGGGAAAAACCATCAACAGTGACTATTATATGGCGTTATTGGAGCGTTTGAAGGTCGAAATCGCGGCAAAACGGCCCCATATGAAGAAGAAAAAAGTGTTGTTCCACCAAGACAACGCACCGTGCCACAAGTCATTGAGAACGATGGCAAAAATTCATGAATTGGGCTTCGAATTGCTTCCCCACCCACCGTATTCTCCAGATCTGGCCCCCAGCGACTTTTTTCTTGTTCTCAGACCTCAAAAGGATGCTCGCAGGAAAAAAATTTGGCTGCAATGAAGAGGTGATCGCCGAAACTGAGGCCTATTTTGAGGCAAAACCGAAGGAGTACTACCAAAATGGTATCAAAAAATTGGAAGGTCGTTATAATCGTTGTATCGCTCTTGAAGGGAACTATGTTGAATAATAAAAACGAATTTTGACAAAAAAAATGTGTTTTTCTTTGTTAGACCGGGGACTTATCAGCCAACCTGTTACACTCATAAAAAAAAACCCAAACCGGCCTTTATCGTTTGTGTTAGGAAACAACCGTTCGGATGCACGTGATTGGTTGATTCTTGTTTTGACGGCGCTTCACATTTATTTTCAATAATAAACGGCGCTTCACATTTATTTTCAGTAGTAAAATGTTTAAAATCAATTATTTTCAACACTGGAATCGACGCCTAGTAAATGTTCCGATCGATTGGAGCAATTTTTTTGGATCGATCGTGAAACGACTGAGTTATTAGCGTTCAAAATCCTACCATATTTTGTGACGCTCCAACTTTTCGCATTTTTCCTGGTGAGTGGTTTGTCACTTTTATCAATACAAAAGTAAGAATTTTGAGAAGCCCTTGCGCTGAACTGGCCGGCTTGACGTGTCGCAAGGGCTCAGTAGGGATCAAGACCCGAAGCTAAGAGTCAGTTCTATTGTGGTTATATCACATTTATTAGCAGAGCAGCACATCGAAATTTTAGGTTCATTATTCTTTATATGCTATACAATTTCAGATCATCCATGGATATCCCAAGTTTTGTAAAATAATTTCAAATCAATTTTCTTTTCTGGTGGCCATGATACATTATCTAAGCTTTCAGGTTCATGGTGGATGTGTGGGTCCGTATACAATTGCAGCAGGACCACAATCTGCAGACACGTAAATACAAATGAAATTATTATCGTTTTATATTATAACATCCATTCACTACATTTTGTATGCTTTTTTATAAGTCATTTTCAGCTTCACATTTATGCATCCTTGTCAGTTATAGCTCATCTAACCTACGTTATGTATTTGAAAAGATAGGAAGGTTTTGATTGTTATTTTTTAGAAAGGATCATTTCCGAAAAATTCTACTTAAAACAGCACTTTCCTTCTTCATCAGAAATATATATTAATTCAAAACCTAACAGTTTACAATCATTCATTTCCTATTTCACAGACATGAGGAATCATTTATGGGTGTACAAGAGCTATAGAAAAATTCAATTTCCTAATTTTTTATTTTAGTTTTATTAAGATTCAGTTTTTAGATTCATACTCATCTGAAATTTATTTCGCCTTATTATTAGCTGTCTTCAGTTTTTCTAATATTATTATGACATTAATACACATCTAATTTTTATTTTCAGTAACATACCAGTAGATGTCATATATATCTTGTACCTACGCTTATTATGTTCTCTGACTATTATTGTGAAAACAAATTCTAATCTTAGTAGATCTTAATCCAATAGAAACTGCAACAGTGGAAGTCTTTCGATGAGTGGATGTTCAGCTTAGTTACGGATATATGTATTCTACTATAGTTTACTGGCCTGCTGGTATTATTATTTTATATTATAACGTCAGTTTATTATTTTATGTTGTGATATTAAATGATGTGACATAATTGCATTTACAGTACTGGAAAAAATAAAGTGCTCACCAAAACGAATAATCTTGAAGAGTGACACCCTTTACACATTCAGAGAAAACCTTGAGCTGTATTCGACATAATTCATCTTATTCTTCCGTTTTATCGTTTCGTGCAAAGAAAATAATAAAAATCTAGGACTGGAAATTTATATCTTAATTTTTATTGAACCTTTTCTGTTATCGACTGGAAAAAATAAAGTGCTCACAAGAGAAATTGTAAAGAAAACACAGTATATAAAGCTTTTAGTACTTAGTATGTCCACCTTTTGCCTGGATCACTGCTTGTAGACGTCGTGGCATGCTTTCGACGAGGTTGTGCAGATATGTTTCATCGATGTTCTGCCACGCTTCATTTAAAGCTTTGAAAAGCTTGGTTTTGTTCGTCACTTCGTTTTTATCCACCTGTCTATCCAAAATCGACCACAAATTTTCAATCGGGTTGAGGTCAGGTGATTGTGGTGTCCATTCCAACAGTTTAATGCGATTTGCTTTGAAGAATGCAGTTGACTTTCGTGCTGTGTGCTTTGGGTCATTGTCCTGCTGGAAAATGAAGCTTTCCTCAAGCCCCATTTTAAGAAGCGATTCCTCCAGATTTTCATTGATTATATCAATGTAACGATCAGCAGTCATGATACCTTCGATTTCTACGAGATTTCCAACGCTGGACCACGAGAAGCACCCCCAAACCATAATACTTCCGCCACCATGTTTTACAGTTTTCTGCACGTTCTGATCCAATAAGCGTTCTCCCGACTTTATCCAAACACGAGGGCGCTGTTTCTTGCCAAACAGTTCAAAGTTGCTCTCATCAGACCATACCACTCGTTTCCAGAATTCTACGGGCTGTTCCGCATACTTTTGAGCAAATTTCAATCGTTTGATTCTATTCACTTTTCTGATTAGAGGGCCTCGACTTGCATACTTGCTCTTCAATCCAGCTTCTTGCAGCCTGTAGCGAATAATTCTTTCGGATACCTTCAGATTCAAGTTCTCACGTATAGCACGGCTGGTTATTGATGAGCATCTTCTTGCTTCTCGTACGATTCTCGAATCTTCGCGTGGTGACGTAAGCCGCTTTCTCCCACGACCTGATTTGTCTGCCACACTTCCACATTGTTCGAATTTCTTCCATACCTTCCTTACACCAGAGTAGCTTAAAGCATACTTAGCAGCAATCTTCCGGAACGATTCATGGTTCTGGTGGTCTCGAACGATGAGTTTACGGATTTTTAGGGGGATTTGCTTACTTTCCATCTTAAAACACGAATAACGAACAAGTAAAACGGGGAAAATTGTTCTTGAATATACCGCGCATGAACAACAATAAGAGGATATGTCAATATCAGCGACTGGGAACGAACAAAACACCGTAAAATATTATAAGGTAAAAGTGAGCACTTTTTTTCTTCCAGTTCAAAAACAACTTAATTTAAGTAAAAAAAGTTTTTTTTTGATTTCAAGAGAATAGCAATTTTTTTTTCTACAAAAACTGAAAGATAACGCAAATTAAGTCAACTTTGCAGAAGAAAGCTAAATAATATAATCAAATTTGATGAAGTTATGAAGCAATGATATAATTATTTCCGGGTGAGCACTTTATTTCTTCCAGTACTGTAAATTCATTTCATTAAAATCGCCATTTCAGATGAGACTCACTACATAAATTATTGCAAGGAAACGGAACAGCACATCGAAATTTTAGGTTTACTAATCTATTGCTATATGATTTCAGATTATACATGGATATTCCAAGTTTGATGAGATAATTTTAAATCAATTTTTTTCTCGCAGCTACATTGTCTAAACTTTCAGGTCCACAAATGGAATTGTTATTATCATTCTTATATTCATTCACTATATTATTTGTCATTATAATATTCATTCGCTATATTTATTATAATTATAATATTAATTCACTATATTTTATACATTACTATATGACATTAAATATATATTGGGAAGGGAGGGAGCATCAGGGTGTCACTCAAGCTGGAATTGGACAATGGAGTGGTATGACAACCGGCGTCTAGGAGGGAACAAACAGTATCATTTTCTTTATCCTACCGATTCGATTGTGGTGCTGTGAATTCTACTCCAACAATTTCAGTGAGAGTGACGCGCCCTTCTTAACAAGCCATCCCGTAGAAAGCTTAATAAGTATTGCGAATTGGGTTATTCGATTTGTTGGATCGTATCGTTGGAAGGAGATTCTTATGTTCCCGCGGGTTTCGCGTAAGTGTCTCTGCTTACGGGTCCGCCCCACCGTTTTTGGCCCTTCATACAGCGTTACTGTGAATGCAAACCGGTAACTCAATTTGATCTTGCTATTAAGTGGAGCTGCATACATGACAAGGTCTTAGAAGAGATGGTGGCTACCTTACATACATACATACAAAAGTAAGAATTTTGAGAATTTGTTATCCAAATAACAGTTTCTCTTATTTTTACTCATGAGCATGAGCATGATTGACTGCCCGAGGTTGCTACTCAGTTGTTGCCAGATCAGTTGTTATTACACAGAGAACCTACAGATCATGCTTGGGACTAACATACATCTTCAATGTGTAAAAACTGGTGATCCCAATCTAAGGCAATACCGGCGCCGGCCTCGCCCGAATGCAGGTCATGTAGGGAATGGGTAGGAATATGTTGACGTGATACTCGCTTTATTAGAGGCCGAGAACACCTCTACACTTCCACGAGAAATCACTGGGATTTTGAATAACATTATTGGGTGGCAGCAGGGTTCGTTTTGGTAAACGATAAGCTGTCAAGTGTAATTCGTACCGAATTCCGATTTGAACCGATTTAAACCAACAGTAAGGATGCTATTGGCACCACTCATAAAGTGTGATTGTGGTTTTTCATTGGGAAAACAAAGTGATTTTAAATAATGCTGAAAAGCCGATTTGGACTGGTTTAAACCAACAGTAAGGATGCTATTGGGGCCACTCACAAAGTGTGATTGTGGTTTTTTATTGGGAAAACCAAGTGATATTTAATAATGCTGAAAAGCCGATTTTGACCGATACAGTACAGTAAGCATGCTATTGGGGTCACTCACAAAATATGATAGTGGTTTTTCATTGGGAAACTAGGAGATGTTTTATAATGCTGGAAAGCCGATTTGGAAAAAAAAAATGGGGCCACTCACAGAGTGTGATAGTGGTATTTCATTAGAAAAACAAGGTAATTCATCTGAACGTTTGAGTACCAACTTGGACCGATCTACACCAACAGTCCGGATGTCGCTGGAATCCCTTACAAAATGGCACAGTGGTTTATTTGTGATAGGGTGGCCCGACGAGTATGGCGAACGAATAATTTGAATCACAATTAATTATGTACCTTACCACCGACCGATCTTACCTGGCGAACCACGACTTCTGATGCTCACTCGATCACTCGCGCAACGAACAATAGGCAACCGAAACAACAGACAAAATGCTACGACCGATAACAAAATATTGCGGAACAAAGTATCGACACAATCAATTCAACCGATTCAACCGATGGTCGACGCAAACCTATTAAAAATGAATTTTATTAATATAGATACACTGGGTAACAATTACCTGTCTTGCTCGACGTTCTTGAAAGCACTTACTACCTCACGAGTCGCCTGTACTCAACTCCGCATGTGTCCGTCTAGGTTCCGATTTGAGAAATAGAGAAATATTAGATATTGTCTTCAAAAATTGGTAGAAATAAATTATTTGTTGCCTGAAAAGAAACAAAATTAACAACAAAGATATAAGTAGAATCCTTATAGTCCCCCGGATGTTTGAAGAGCTTAGCAATTTCTATGAAAAGATACAAAGAGTTATTGTTGCGGGCTGTCGATGGTTGGTGATAACTATGTGTTGAACACTATTGGCTGAAATGAGCATTGAATGAGAATAGTAAGAACATTTCATTGAATAAATACTCCTGAATAATACTGAGTTTTTTATTAAGCTGAAACCCATTCGAGCTATATCTGATGAACTCAGTCGGCTGTTCTACTTACGAAAGACATTCCCACCGCCTAACATGCAAGTGAGCGGAATGTTACAACTTGAAAAAATTGTAAAAGAAATCGATGAATCAACCCTCTCAGATTTATCGCTAATATACTATTATGATAAATTTACAAGTTCATAGCTGCATGCTAGTTTGTGAATTGAAAAGTGTCCAGATTCATGAACAAAAAGTCCGGGCGCCGATGCAGCACGGTATCCGAACTTTGGATTTGGAAACCTGTGTCGCTTGACAAATCCTCAAACAAATGTGCAAAAGCACGTTGGCCAATATTTAGTGTCAACCAGTGGGTACGTGTGCTCTACTCCAAGTTCCCCTTCTTTCAAACTCACCTTCAGTTCAATTTGCCCATTGAGTAGGACACATCACAATAGAAAATATTGTGATGGAGCACGGACGTTAGGTTACTAGTTGTATGAAAATTACTCTATAACTTATTTAGGATTATATCTGAAAAATCCCAATTTGGCCAACACCCACCAGTTTCTCTTATTTTTATTTATACTACAGAAACAATACAAACATTATCATTTTCAGTATGTTTACCTCATCTGCATTTTTTGTAAGCTGAATCTGGAGACTCACGTAGCAAGGACCAGGTGGAATCTTTCGCCCTTTTCGTCGCTGAATTGACGAGATTTTCTGGGATGAATCCAAATGATAATGGATAAATTGAGAATAGACATTCTTTACCCCAGTTTTCTTTATTCACCACCTTAACTTAGTTTGCACTACGTTTGTTTCCCACAAAATTATCGCACATCAAATTGACGATATTCCAAACTCTTTTTTCCACCTTATTAAGAGGGTCTGACAAATATGCCTGAATACAATGAAAACAAATACCTTTGTGATTATTTCGTATTTTGTTAAACCTAAAAGAATTATACCTTCTATAACTTTCGCTTCACTCAGCCTAAGGAAAACTGACTTCAGATACAAAAAAGGCTAGCCGTGTATATCTAGTTTTCACTACAAATTGTTTCATGCAGCCCAATTTTAAGTGCAGGGGTGGTAAGATAGTGCTGTTTGGCTGCACCGATGGTACATTGCTAAACCATTCGCAGAAGTAACAAGGTTGCTTGGTGTGTCATCTTTACATTCAGAGCAAAATCCATGACCTTGAGACCTGAAACTATCTGTCATCTGTACACTCCGAAAAAAAATCTAAACTTGTATAAAGTTCACAACTAATCGATATTCGCCTGGTTGTCGCATAGCTTCGTATAATTGACAATTATACTCACTCAGAATAAACTTGAAATATAAGGGTCGTAGCATAATGTTGAAATATATTTGCGTAGTTTATTGGACATTTATTTGGAACTAAGAATAAAATGTTTTCCCGCACTGGATTTATTATTGTTTTGTCCACTTGTAACCTACATACTAATAACACCGAAATTTCTGAAATCTCTCAATGTGAATTAAAACCGATTGACTAGATTGATTGGATTATTCGAGGATATATTTTGGGTTGGAAATGTGGAACTTAGGCATATAGTATCGTTGAGCATACCAAATGCAGACATAGAGTATTGTTAATAATACTGATTTAAATAGCTGATGTAATCCAATTGGAGCTCTATTTCTTATCATATGACGTACTATCCAGTAGAAAGAGTGATCCGATTTGCTGCCAGAAATCTGTTGTTTGGTAGATTCAGAGCACTGATCTGAAATCGGCAAAATTGAGGTTGCCCTCCCTACATATACGCTTTGAAAGTGTATTGATTATTTGAAAATAATGTCACACTGAACACAGCTACAAATTTATTCTGTCAAACGCTACACGATCTCTTGGATAAATGTTTCCTTTAAGATCATATTAAGGTCCATGTAGGCAGGATTTTTTTTTTGTTACTCTAAAGGTGTCCAAAGTAAGAAAAAACCGATTTTAGGTGAAAAAAAAATCAACTTTACTCTAAAAATAACTCACGAAATCTTCATAAACTATTTAATAGTTATGAAATATGTAATTTACATATTTTAAAATCTTAGCATTTCAGCTTTCCAAAACATCCAACAAATTGCAAATCGGACTAGAAAGGGCGGAATTATTCTTGATTAAATAAGGTGAGCTACCCAAAAACGGTTTTATGACAATAACTTTATTTTTTTTCCTTTTTATACTCGACTAGCCCAACGATTTGCAGTAGGTCATTTGAAAAGCGCATTCAATTTTTTTTTTGTAACATTGTGTTAGCTTATCATGCATTTGTACCATAGTTTCACGTTATGAGCGCGACAAATTTCAGGCATGAACAATTTCGACTTTGTTTTTTCACTTTGCATTTTACTTTAATTGTTATCAACTTTGTTACTACCACTAATAAAACTAATTAGGGGTGTATGGAGTATGTTTTTTTTTTTCTTTTTATGAAGAAAGCTACTTGTGCAAATGGATATGGAAATGTAATGGACTTTTTCTACCTCTGATGAAATGTGAATATGTTCACCATCGCATTTGTAAATTTTTAAATAACATTTTCAGCTATGAATTATCAAGATACTGTCAAAAATTTAGCACTATTTCTTGATTTAATTTTTGGCATAAGAATTATTATTTACAGCTAAATTTGACTAAAGTTTTAAAATGATGACTATATTAGCTATTTTTTATCGATAAGCCTAAAATGCGTGATTAGACTGAACTAGCATATGTTATAGAATAATATACGAATTCAATTTCCACAAAATCCAAAATTGAGGCAAACTCTAACGTGATGTCAAATATGTACCGTTGAAGGAGAAATCCTCTGTCAACAGAAATTAATTTATTCAAATTCCTAGCCACACGAAGCAATAAACGTTCATCAACCAGCTGCCAGCCCAGATTGTCTGCGGCCGACGTTTTGCGTTGCCTTGGGCAAACCTCTAGAGAGCACAAAGTTAGTTTACTCTCTTGCAACGATCATCACAACGACCGAAAGCATACATACTAACTTCTGCGTATAGGGTTGGTACCTACATGCTTTCATACATACATACATACACACATACATACAATCGTATGTTCCAGGAAACATTCACACCACCGATGCCTTGATGGCTTTTGTGGTGTCATTTGCTGGAGGGTTAAAACCAGGAGAGAATATGGAGAAGGAACCATCCCCTTAGGTTAACTTTGAGCTTTCGATCGGTTGCGAAGGTTCACGGACAGCTTGCAGAGAAACCACATCATCACTCGTTTGTGGTGCATGACACCAGAGTCCAACACGATTATTGAGCAAATTAACTAACGATATTTTTCCTATGGAATCATAACAATGCTATCGACACAAATAATTTGAATTCTTATTGTGATTGGCGTTACTGTTTCTGATGATTGATTCCACAATTTTATGATCTTTTTTTTCCGACAAAATGCCTCAAAATTTTTGTTGTTTTTTTTTCTGAAAACAAGCTGTAAGAACTTAAGCAAGCACAGATTCACAATGGGTATACTGCATTTTTGTAGGAAACAAAAAAACAATTACTCTCATCTTTTGCCGAACTTCAAATTGTATCAACGACCTTTCCTATATTTACGGGCAGACATCTATATTGCATCGCCGTATATCTTATACAGGCAAAGAATAGCAAATTTGGTTGACTCTGTACATCACAACACTACATAAAAAGAGGTTGGTGAGCGTCTCCGAATTACGGTCAGAACGAGGATTTTGCACTCAAAACTTACTGTTCACCCTTTCACAATTGCAATAGTGAGCCAGAATTGGTCAATTGGTTCTGAAAATGTGGCCTGTCATATAAACAATTGAAAATGACACCGCCTTCAACCAAATTCTCCCAAATCTAGCTAAAGGACTACACCTAGAAGACCAGTGAGGAAGACTACTGGAGCAGGAATCGAAGCCTTACTTCGTGGCACTTACAATAGGCATGAAGGACGGGTGTCACCGCTAGCGTCAACTGCGTCAACTGTTATTGAATTCGTTTTTGAATCTAGATTGAAACAGACAACAAGCCGACCCAATTTTGATACCCGACCCAGTTTGGAAGTGGATCAAAAACGAATTCGCTATATGTTAAGTTGCCATGGAGAGATGTTGGTAGAAAAGCAACTTAAAATACGTTACTCCTTTAGTGCTGCATAAGTACTGTTCATTTTATAAAGAGGACACATTATTTTGCACATGTTATATTTATTAGTAATCAAATTCAAAAACGGTTTAATGTGTAATAATCACTGTTGTCTCGGTATCACAAAAAAAAATTGCATCAAAATGCTCCTAGATATGAAACTGATGCACTTTTTGACGAATACCCTTCATTAGCCTTTCCTCAGTTCTCTGAGATAACTTTCGGCTAGCAGATGACCACCTTTTGTTGGAACTTATTGACAGATTCTGCCTCTCTGCCAGCCTCTCGGAGGTGCCGCTTGATTATTGCCCAGTAGCGCTCGATCGGACGCAATTCAGGACAATTTTGTGGATTATCCTCTTTTTGCACAAGTGTGTAGTGTAGTGTAGTTGTGTCCAGTTTGCAATATGTTTCGTCATACATCAAAATGCATCGATTGGAATGCTTTCTTAACATGTTATTAAGCTTGCGGCATCGCTCTTTGGCTCGTTCCAGCTGTTCCGCGCTCCGTTTTGAGGTTTTTTGCTTCTTGTATGTCCTGATGTTATTTTTCTTTGTGACGCTTTGGACAAATCTAACGGATACTCACAGTTTCTTGGCAACCTGCCAACATGATGCCAAACACGTCACCAACAATCAGCTGTCAAAACAAAACTAAGGGCACTGAAATTTGGCGTGTATGCCTAAATATGAACGGACTACAAGGCACTATAACATGTCCTTATAATATTTTTAAAATAACTTTTTGTTTATCCGATCACTTACTGTGGACAGATTGAAGTAGTTTTTTTAGTTGGAATCTTGATCATCCGTGAAATAATCTTTCTGTGGGTTTCTTAGTAATTTTAAATTACCGAACCTGGCAATGTATGTTCATTTACTTTAATTGTTTTTGGCCGACAGAAATTTTACGATACGTATTTCATTCGAAAGGTAGAAAATTAAAGCTGGATCCCTGTTGCAAACTTAGTTCACTACATTTGTTCAAATTAATAAACAAGTACGTAAAAGAAAAATGTCTAAACGCACAAGGCTATTGGTCGAAAATGCCATCATGTTTGCGAAACGCTCTGATTGGTTCATACTGCCACAGTTACCGTGCCAGCGATTATAAAAAATGTGTTGACGTCCGACCAACCATTTTATGGATGAATGACCTTTAAAGTTAAAATCCCTCTAAACTAATCACAACAACAACCAACCATCAGTTCTCGTTGTGCATCAGTAGAGAAAGTCCTCTCTCTCACGGTCAGCTCTGGAAGGGCAACTACGCCGAACGCGTTGTTGCCGGTGCCCCCGTCTACCTCGCTGCGGTGATGGAATACTTGACTACTGAAGTGCCTGTGGCAATAAGAAGACCAGAATCATCCCTCGTCACCTGTAGCTGGCCATTCACAACGACGTGGAGCTGAATAAAATTCTCTCCGGTTTGACCATTTCCACAGGGTGGTGTGCTGCCAAACGTCATGCAGCCCTAGAAGACTGAGAAGAAAATTTGAATCGCGAACTATATTCTCTCCGTAAACAACTAAAATCCGTCATTTTCAGGATGACCAAATCAATTTGCTCAATATGTTTGATTGAAATTTCTCTTGAGCTCATCGAAATTTTCATTACCACGCATCGGCGCAACATGGCATTGCTTGAGAAGCCGCGTCCAAGAGAAAATGGTCAATAATTTTGCTTAGTATCCATATATAAATCCCTATTCACCATGTTAGCACTAGCAAGCACGTTGGACATTCAATAAACGAAATATTAACAATTAATTCGAGCCGAACTGCAACACGGCCAACCGACCATTTGTACACATATTCAGTGTAGGGGGTAGATTAGGTTCGTTGTAGTTGTAGTTGTAGTTGTAGTTGTGCATAGTGGATTAGTTGCAGATAGTAGATTAGGTTAGTTGTTGGCGTTGGCAAGCAAATTGCAGACATTGGTTATGCAGTCGGTTGACCCAGCCAGTGGAGAATGCTTGGCGAGTTTTGTTTCATTTTTGAGACTTTTCTATGGACTTTTGTTTGGTCTGCACTTAATATCGTGAAGAACTAATAGTGGAGCCACACACAACTAATAGCAGAGCGTTTCATGGTTCTTTAGACTGAATAAAATATAGTATACATTTATTAATTCCATGACATCGGTTTTTCTCACATCAACAAGTCACTGACATAGCTCACCCCTTTCGTTTTTTTTTACTGAGACGTTTGCAAGTGAGTTTCTTGAGCTAGCTTGTCGTGCAATGGCAAATAAAATAAACAATCCTACACCCTTGATAATTTGACAAAAAGAGGAAAACGTAAACAACGATATCATGTAGTATACTAGCTCCCGAAACCGAAACATACGCAACCCAACAAAAGTTTTGTTTGATTGAATTTATTTTCTCGGCTCTTTCAACACATTCTTATGTTCGAAGGGACGCTTGCATGTGTCAGTCTCAGGGCGCTGAAATCTACATGACATTCTGGTAGAGTGTAAAATAATCCTTGGGCAAGTAATCAAATCACAACTAACAATTATTTCCGGAACTGAGTGGTTATGTACCGTCTAATCATTTAAACTATCTAATCCTCTTACCAAAATGTAGGTAAATTACTAAAATTCTAAACTATAATTAATGTTACACTTAAAAAATGTTTTAAGTAGAAATAATAAAGGGCGATACGGTCAAAATTTGGTCAATATCAACTTGACGTATTTCTTTCAATTTTGCATTTAAAAAACCTGAACACCCCTCATTTTGAAGGTGTGTGTGTAGAATGTTGCTTCTATTTTGATTTTGGAATTCACTCTTCAGTTGTCAAAATGCCGTCCAAGCAAGAAGAGCAGCGTATCAAAATTTTGCTCGCGCATCGCGAAAATCCGAGCTACTCGCACGCAAAGTTGGCAAAATCGCTAAAAGTTGCCAAATCAACCGTTACAAATGTAATTAAAGTGTTTGGGGAACGTTTGTCGACAGCCAGGAAGTCTGGATCGGGGGGAAATCGAAAACCGGAAGCCGCTGAGACGACAAAGAGAGTTGCCGGTAGTTTCAAGCGAAACCCTAACCTATCTCTCCGAGATGCCGCAAATAAGCTGGGTGTATCGTCTACAACCGTGCATCGAGCCAAAAAACGAGCCGGACTATCGACTTACAAGAAGGTAGTGACTCCAAATCGCGATGATAAACAAAATACGACGGCCAAAGCGCGATCCCGGAGGCTGTACACGACGATGCTGACGAAGTTTGACTGCGTGGTAATGGACGACGAAACCTACGTCAAAGCCGACTACAAGCAACTTCCGGGACAGGAGTTTTATACGGCAAAAGGAAGGGAAAAGGTAGCAGATATTTTCAAGCACACGAAACTGTCAAAGTTCGCAAAGAAATATCTGGTTTGGCAAGCCATCTGTACCTGTGGCTTGAAAAGCAGCATTTTCATAGCTTCCGGGACTGTCAACCAAGAAATTTACGTGAAAGAGTGTTTGAATAAACGTCTGCTGCCTTTCCTGAAGAAACACGGTTGTTCCGTACTGTTTTGGCCGGATTTGGCATCTTGCCATTACGATAAAAAGGCCATGGAGTGGTACGCCGCCAACAACGTGCAGGTGGTTTCCAAGGACAAGAACCCTCCCAACACGCCAGAGCTCCGCCCAATTGAGAAATACTGGGCTATTGTCAAGCGGAACCTAAAGAAGACCAAAAAAACTGCTAAGGACGAGCAGCAGTTCAAGGCAAACTGGCTTTCTGCGGCGAAGAAGGTGGACAAGGTGGCTGTACAAAATCTGATGGCAGGGGCCAAGCGTAAGGCCCGGCAATTCGGATTTGGAAAAGCGGAAGCCTAACTGAATATTTTTCCTGAATTTTATACTAATTGAACTTGAAAAAGAAATTTAATTTGATTTTTTAAATAAACGATTTCACCGATTTACACGCGTTTTCCCTTGACCAAATTTTGACCGTATCACCCTTTAATAAAAATGTATGTGATTTATTTATGTTGCTGTTAGACTTAAAAATTTCAAAACATTCTCATATGTACGTGAATTATTACATAACAGGCATACCTCGATATGAAGCAAATTTATTTGCTGCTAACGTACATTTCTCACGAATAAGAGTTCATTTATACAAATCATTACAATCAATAGATTGGAAATTGTCTCATCTATCCAATGGTGTTACTACTTTTCTTGAATGAGGTGTAGTTTGCGAGAAATCGATGAAAATAGTCAGAAAATAAAAGTGCTTTAAATATGATCGTGAGAAGAAATAAAAAGGTTTTTTGTATATTTATTTATTTAAAACACAACATCTTCGACAAGGACATCGCACAGACTGATCACAAAAATGTTTTAATTCTATTCTTATATACTAATTTACTTATGTTAAAATCAAAAGAGTCACACACTTGATTGAACAACCTACAACATGAATCTAACGGGTTATTTCGTCCATAAAGAGTACGGTGGCCAGAAATCCACAACAGTTGACGATTCCGGAGCTGAGGAACTGGTGCATGTAACCGAACATTCTCAAGAATGCTGCTACAATCGATGTTGCACATGACCACGTCGAAGACAAACAGCCGTTGAAGCATCACTCGGCGACTCGATAACGGCTGAATATTTAGCAGCGCACATTGATCTTCATATGGCGGCAGATTGATAGGATCGTTCCAGGGAAGGCGGCGTAGAGCGTATCGAATGAACCGCTTCTGGACTTTTTGATGCGTGCAATATGAACGGCGTGGTACGGAGCGCATATTTGCACTCCGTATTCCAGATACGAACTAAAGCACAATACAGCGACTTAAGTGCATGCACATCATGCTGTGCTGCATGCTGTGTTACGCTTTAATATTAAACTTGTTTTCAGTGACTCGATCGTTGCTCTACAGCTTGTATAGTTCAGAATCGCACACTGCAATTTTTAATTTGATAAAACAAATCTGTTTGAGCTAAGCTCGATACAAATGTCAGGTTATTTGTCATATCTAGGGTTTTTTAACGTAGGACTACGTTTCTCTTTTCTATACCGGGTGTCATTTCAAAATTTTGGAAAATGAGAGCGTTACGCAAAAGTGAAAGGTTTTTGAACGCTAATTACTGTCGTTTGACTGCACAGAATGCCTTCATGTATACATCATTTGATTAGGAAACCTTAAAAATGTTTTTGATTCAAATTTCAATTAAGTGCTATCAGTATAAGTAGTTCAATTATTTACTTAAACATGACCTACTTATGCTCCCATACAAATCTGCATACGAACAGGTTGAAAATGTGGTTTTCCCTCTCCCGGTCCTCAAAAAAGGGTAACAAATTGTCTTCTTCTTATTTCACTAGGTTTCATTTCATGTATGGCTGTATTCATAGCCACACCCCTCAGCTGCAAATTTCTTTTGCTTTGTTGCCGGTGTCTGGTTTTATAACTGAAGCCCACCCCTCTTGTGAAATTCGCTTCGTTCGGCATGTTTGTGCCTCTCTTCTTTAGAGGAAATGCTATCAACACCAGTATAAAGCACACGATTTGAACCAAAATGATTGCATTCGGATATTCAAGTTCGATTGAGCAGCAGGAACGGTTGTGTTTTTCGGTTTCTCGTTTTCTCGCGTTTCTGTGCGTCTGGCTCGAAAGTATCGCTTGCGCTTGCTCATCGGCAAACGAGAAGGAAGGGCTGGAATGTTTTAGTTTCCCCGCTTGACCTTTTGACGTAGGACTTACGTCTCTCTTTTCTATTCCTGTATAGGGGCGCCGTTCTAAAATTTCTGAAATCGCAAGCGTTACGCGGGTTTGGAGACTTTGAACGATAATATCTCCTCTCTGGCCCACAGACATTTTACGATAAGTATTTCATTCGAAAGGTAGAACATCAAAGCTGAATCCCGGTTGATAACTACATTCATTACATTTGTTTAAACTAATTAAAAAGTACTTTAAAGAAAAATGTTTAAATGCACAACGCTATTGGTCGAAAATGACATCATATTTGCGCCACGCTCTGATTGGTTCATACTGCCACAGTTACCGTGCCAACGAATATCAAACATGTGGGGACGACCGACCAATCATCAGTTCTCGCTGTGCATCCGCATGCGACAGACGTGTTTGCGGAGCACGTTGGTAGAAAACGCCGCCCGTGAACACAAGAAGACCAGACCAAGAAGAATCATCCACGTCACCTGCAGCTAGCCATCCGCAACGACGAGGAGCTGAACAAACTTTTCTCCGGTGTGACCATTTCACAGAGTGGTGTCCTGCAGCCCAAGAAGACTGAAGAAAATTTCAATCGCGAACCATGTTATCAACTAAAATCCGTCCTTTTCAGGACGATCAAATCAAGTTGCCAACTAAAGAGTATGTTTGATAGAAATTTCTCTTGAGCTCATCGAAATTTTCATTACCACGCACCGGCTCAATATGGCGTTGAAAAAGCCGCGTCCCGGAGAAAATGGCCAAATCAATCGCCCACATCATCTTCGTGGTCAAGTGGTTAGCGGCGTCGCCCGTCGTTCATTGCCATGAAGTGAGGGTTCGATTCCCGCTCCAGCCTGTGGAACTTTTTGCAAAACGAAAATGTCCAGTCTAATCCACTGGGTGTTAGGTTAAGTTGTTCGTTGTAATTCGCTCTATGGTCAATGTTCAGTCTGTACAATCTCGAGTGGAAGACGTTGCAAATGTCAATTTTTATCGTAGTATTACGTGCTGCCAAACACTCAGGCCGTCCTGCTGCCCAAGAAGACCGAGAAGAAAATTTCAATCGCGAACCATGTTCCCTCCGTTAACAACTAAAACCCGGTCTTTTAAGGACGAACAAATAAATTTGCCAACTAAAGAGTATGTTTGATTGAAATTTCTCTTGAGCTCATCGAATTTTCATTACCACGCACCGGCTCAACATGGCGTTGCTTGAAAAGCCGCGTTCTGGAGAAAATGAGCAACATTTTTTATTAGTATCCATTTATAAATCTCTATTTGCCAGGTTAAAACTAGCAAGCACGTTGGATATTCAATAAACGAAATATTAACAGTTAATTTGAGCCGAACTGTAACACGGCAGACCAATTATGTGTTTCACATATTCAGTGTAGGGGGTAGGTTAGCTTCATTGTAGTTCTTGTTGTACATAGGTTCATAGTGGATTAGTTGCAGATAATAGACTAGATTAGTTGCAGGTAGTTTTAAAGTGTGAGTTATAATTTTTCTGGCCAATATTTAAAAACTCTATTGTTTTGCAGTTTCAGAAGCAAGTGTGTCTATATCTCAACTCCCTTTGGATGGGGTTCTGAGGCCCTGACAAGGGCCGTTTTTCTGTTGCCTGAGTAGAAAAGATGCGAATTTAACCTCCGAAACGCCTGTCGCTCTAATGAAAACTAATGATTTCATTTCCACGCTGCTGTCTGGCGTAACAACTGAGGCCCGTCCCCTTTTGTAAAATTTGATTCGCATTACCTTCGTTGAGAACCCCCTTCCTGTTATGTAATGGTATATGCCATTATATAAAACAGGCCTGGCATGGCGAAACAGTTATCATTCGGTCTTGGATCATCGACACGTTCAGACGTGTGTGTATCCCGCTCTCGTGATAAAAAAACGCTTTTCCGAGTTTTTCGCCCGGCTGCTGGAGATCGAGTGGACGCCCCCTGATGTGGCTGGCACGTCCGCTAGACGAGGCAAGCGGAAGAAGCCCGACGTCGACGCTGACGTAAATCATCCTTCCGTAAACAACTAAAATCTGTCCTTTTCAGGACGACCAAATCAATTTGCCAACTAAAGAGTATGTTTGATTGAAATTTCTCTTGAGCTCATCGAAATGTTTATTACCACGCACCGGCTCAACATGGCGTTGCTTAAACTGCCGCGTCCCGGAGAAAATGGCCAAATCAATCGCCCACATCATCTTCGTGGTCAAGTGGTTAGCGGCGTCGCCCGTCGTTCAAGCGGTTGTTGTCATGAAGTTGAGGGTTCGATTCCCGCTCCAGCCTGTGGAACTTTTTGCAAAACGAAAATGTCCAAACTGGTCTACTTGGTGTTAGGTTAAGTTGTTCGTAATTCGCTCTACACCCAAACTAAGAAAGTAAGATTGTAAGACAATTTCGCTTGATTTTGTTCCATTCTTGCTATTGATCGTAACTTGGATGAAAAATCTAACATTAGTTGTGGGCAAAATAGCAACAGCAATTCGCAATGAAAAATTGAACGTGTGCGTGAGGTTGTGCGCAGTGATATTTAGTTGATGAGTAAGAGATGTGTGTCCCGAAAGTCAGATGGCTCACCAAAATATAATATATATAAACCATTATGATATTAGGATACGAACCGTGACCGTCAGCGCGGCGGCTCTTGATGGCAACCATTCAGCCACTTTGACAAACTAAGAGATGGGGAATAGAAACCCTACAGCTAGTTCACTTGGCGAGGAATTCAGGGTACAGCAATGAAGCAAATGGACATATTTTCCACCAAGCTATGTGCAACCTGTCGCTAACAAACTTGCATGGCATTGTTTATTTCATAAAACGCTTTGTCGATGATCAGTGAGAACAAACATAGAACACTTGACGGCGGCAATACAACAGTGGCCAATAGCGTTGCGGCATTTTGTGATATCGACTCATCCATATTGTATATTGATATGTTGGTGATGATTGAATAAGGATCCTACAGCGATAAATTTGTTTCGAGCTATTTTTGCTTGCCAGTCGCTTGCACACACTTGCATGGCTTCATTTGTACCATAAAACGCTTTGTGGATCAAAATGGGCAAAATTGCCTTTTCTGAATCATGCGGATTTCTCAAGATATGATTGCAAAAACTGCAATTGCATTTTTTGCCACCTTCTCAACTTTTGGGTGTATGTTCAATCTTCAGTCTGTACAATCTCGAGTTGAAGACGGTGTAAATGCCTATTTTTATCGTAGTATCACGTGCCGCCAAACACTCAGGCTGTCCTGCACCCCAAGAAAACTGATAAGAACATTTCAATCGCGAACCATGTTCCCTCCGTAAACACAGGATCCATTTCACACTTACAAGCACGTTGGACATTTTAGCGCCAACATTTGATTAGGGCGAATCTGCTTTTGTAAACAAACACTTTGTCTGCTAATTTATCGGAAGTTGAATACAATTCCTTCAAATTGAATATATCAGCGGATAAGAGGGATAAAGCTCCTCTTCCTTAAAGAGCGCTTAATTTGTATTTGTGACCTTTTGTTCAAGAGCAAATGACTACGAAAGCCATTGTTTACAAAAGCAAATTCGCCTTAATCTAATGTTGGCGCTGATTTAACAAACAAAATATCATTAACAGTAAATTCGAGCCGAACTGCAGTTTCTATAAATTTTCGTGGAGAACCAATAGCAGAAGAAGAACCGGAGCCTCACACACCAATAGCATAGGGTTTCATGGTTCTATAGACTGAATAGAATATAGTAGAAATTTATTAATTCGATGACATCAATTTCTTCACATCAACAAGCAGTCCTACGTCAACTTTGCAGTTATGTCACTGACATAACTCACCCTTTCGTTTTTT